>JAJKFI010000065.1:2096195-2157605 GCA_029204185.1 Lerista edwardsae
TAAGAAATTAGCAAAAGAGAAAATAAGCAAATATTGACCATATTTTCAGATGAGAAGCTAAACATACACTAAAAGAAAGCAACAGTTCCAACAATGTATTTGGAGACAGGCAGCCCAATCCTGAAGCTGGTAGCACCCAGGGCTTCAGCAGTGCCAAAATAGCCACCGCTGGATCCTGAAGTTGCCAAGGCTACCGCTGAGGTTTCCTTGAGGGTAATGCTCCCTTACCCTAGGTAATTAAATGCTGCAGTGGTACCATTGGATCTCCTCAGCTCTGCATTTGAACGGGTGTTTTGAACCTGCGTTTGAATGGGCGCAGAGCCAAGGAGATCCATGTCAGGCTGCTACCATCCCTTGCAGCCCCAATCATCCCCTCCTTCCACTCTGTTTCACCCACTCCTTATCTCCCCCCCCCCACCCCAGCCATCTTCCTGGTGTGAGGCCCAGCACCAACTGGTGCTTTCTACTCCCCAGGTACAGTAAACATGCTTTACGGCATGCTTATGTCAGTTGAAACCGGCGGTACGAGCCTGCGGCTGGCAATAATGGATTCTGAGCCCTAAGTCTTTTATTTTTGTAAATCAAGGGGGAAAGGGGAGATGAGTATTTGAAATAAACAAATTCCAGCCAGGGGAGTCTATTGCAGCAAAGTTGTGATCTTTCTTCAAGCTTGGCACTTCGATTCCTTAGACTAGGCTGTGCCTGAAAGCAGATAGTTACTAAGGAAAAGTTTCAGGAGTTCTCTAATGTAGTCGGAGACCAATACAGTCCCACTAACAATACCATCCATCCCCCTGCTTATAAAGGTTCATTTGTAAAGCATTAGGAACATAGTTTTCAAAATTCAGTCAAACATTCTGGGTGATCTTCAAAATAATGCTTCCATGAACAGAAGCACATTCTGAGAACTGAAGCAGCATTCAGCTCATGCAAAGCCCCCTTTGCACTAATGAAATGCTCCTTCCATTCACATGGCGTGCTTCTGTTCATAGAGGTGTGACTGTGGATGCCACCCAGTGTTTACCACTGCTTAGTGTATATACTAACATATTTTAGATTCACATACGTATTAAAAAAGGTATCTTCTGCTAAGCGGGAAAAATAACATAAGATTAAAAGTAGTAATAGAATTTGGATCTACAGAACAAATACTCTGCCTTTTGCAACAGTTTTAACCTGTATTATTCTTTTAAAAGATCAAATATAAAATGTACCCTTCTCCTTTACGCTGTGTATAAAAGTACATTTCTGATTGTAATGCGAGAAATTTTATAGTGGCCTTGGAAAATATGTTTTCATTTCAGTCACAATTTCTTATATGTAGGCCACATTTTAGCACTTTATACATGGAGTGGATGGATGATAGCATCTGGATCCCAAGATAAGACTGTGAGATTCTGGGATCTTCGAGTACCTAGTTGTGTTCGTGTGGTTGGAACAACGTTTCATGGAACTGGTAAGGTTTTTTATGTTACCAGGGCAACCAAGAACTTTTTTCACCATTGCTGGCAACATAATTGCTGCTCAGAAAACAGGGACCTCACATAAAATGTGAAAATGAATGGTTCAAAGGCTAGCTATCCTTATTTACCAATAAGGACAGAGACAGTGATTCCCAAACTCATGTGAAAAGGCCTTTTCATTTTTAGCTAAGTATGGACGTTACTGGCCAAAAATCAAGCCCATTTCTTCTCTCATAACTGGGTTTAGAAAACAAACATATGAAAGAACTTGTTTGAAACACTACTCAGTACTTGCTGTTGGTATACTTTGAAGGCTCAAGATAGTAAAATATAAAGGTTTATAACAGTCATATTTGAAATCTTTTTATAACTTCCAAATATTTATATGTGCACTGCCTGAAAACTACTCTAGGTTTTTTCTTCTTTATTTTTATGACTCCTAAAATAGTCATTCAAATCCATGGACACAACATGCAAAGAATTGTATTAACTGAATAGAGGGGTTCTGTTGTTTCAGGTAGTGCTGTAGCATCGGTAGCTGTTGATCCAAGTGGACGTCTTCTAGCTACAGGCCAGGAAGATTCCAGTTGTATGCTTTATGATATTCGTGGAGGGCGAATGGTACAAAGTTACCACCCTCATTCCAGTGATGTTCGTTCTGTTCGCTTTTCCCCTGGGGCTCATTATCTACTCACAGGATCTTATGATATGAAAATAAAGGTGACGGACCTGCAAGGTAATTTGCCTGCTAAATTGGCAATTTATGGAAGTGCTTCCCCTTTCCTTGGGAGCAGTGTATACAGTAGATTACCAAGAACAAGGGAAATAAATAACATGGATGACTGGTGCTTCTAACTCTATTTCTTCTATAAAGTGGGATTTGTGGGTGAGATGGCATCTGGACTTAAAGAATACCACTGCTAGTGAGAATTGAATCCCACACCATACGTTAATCGTAGAAACTGAGAAAGAAGTACAGTCTACTTAGGCTACTACTTTCTTGGCTTCTCAGCAACATACAAGCTAATCCCCACCCCAGTCCCAAGAATTTCCTGGGGTGGGGTAAAGCTATCAAATCTTCACAAATAGGTAATAATATAAGGTACAAATAGGTACTGTATAAGCTCTTTGTAGCCAATAATGATTCTGCTCTTTTCTCATAGGTGATCTTACCAAGCAACTTCCAATTATGGTGGTAGGAGAACATAAGGACAAAGTGATTCAGTGCAGATGGCATACACAAGATCTTTCCTTCTTGTCATCGTCTGCAGACAGAACTGTAAAACTCTGGACCTACAATGGCTAAAGGATAATTCTGAAGACTTATGCAGATAAAGCACAGACACAAGAGACTACTAGAACGTTTGATTATTAGGCACTTAAAAAGCAGCATTTGACCAGGAAAGCGTCTCATGGAGAAGAGAAGCTTGCCACAGTTATCTGATTGCTAGGGAGTGTTGGTGTGTTATAGTATTATTTTGCAGTGCTTTCCATGTGACTCCTGCTGCTATGACCTATTGTAGTCTTGTTGCTGAAGTCTGATGAAAGAGCTCTTGCATTGTCAGTGTGCACTCAATAAGTAAGACTAATTATGTGTTTACAGTTTGGTGTTAACTGCATTCCCTTATCTTTGTCTCAATTACAGTTTATGTAGAGAAGCTAAAACACCCACAGTTCAGTCAACTCCACATGCAATACTATGAGGTTCACACAATATTATTTTTTTAATGTTGTGTTTTCTACACTTACATACACCACATTGTAAGTTGTGGTCATTTTTTTTTTGTATCAAAATCTCATCTTTTGATTTCAGTACCTATACTCATGAACTCTAAAGGTGGCTAGCTCTTTATCACAATCTATTACAACAATAATGGGTTTTCAATTTGAAAATTTCAGCTTGGACTTGCTTTTATTAAATTGTCAAAATGTGGTGGAAAACAATTGATTTGCTAACAAGATATTTAACACATTTGAATGCAACAAAATACCTCTATGTGTAATGTTCTTTAGGAAAGCAAGCAGCTGGGTATAGCAATAGTGATTTTAATGGTAATGAACATGATCCCACAATTCTCACATACACAGGGCGGGGGAGAGGGTGCCTGGAACTGGGGACTTTTATGAAGTTTCCACCAGATATAGTTGCACTACTGAAGATTTTAATACTTCTTAAATTGAAAAGCATATTCTCTCTTTATCAGTGTAAATGATTGTGGCAGAAACTTCAAGGAAATATCTGGTAGCACATGCTGTTCTCCCCTCTGTGTGCTTATAGAGTACCATAAGAACATTAAAGGCAACAGCATGGCTTGAAATGCTATGTCTGCATGGTGATGTAAAACTAAATCATTTCCCAGTTCAGAAGCTTATTTGGATTTTTATTTCTTGCACTGTCTATAAAACAGAGTTGCAATTTTATTTCAAAATATCTTTAGAGTATTATGTTTATGTATTGTTTATATTTTTAAATTGTACAGTTATATTGCTTTTAAATTAAATCCTTAAATATTTAGTTTATTTATTTGAAATACAGTTACAGTTTGGTTCTAATTCTGTGCACTGTTGCAGGACCTTTTTAACTATCGTAAAAAAGGTTGAGGTTACTATAGAAGTGTATATGTGCTTTGAACTTAATAAAGACTTCGACACCTGAAAGTAAAACACAATTATTTGGCCATATCTATACTTATATGCTAATGACTTTACTGACTCAAATTAAGCATGCTGTTTTTATTAGATTTCTGTCCCATCTTTACATGGTATTCAAGGTGACATAGAGCAGTAGCAGTAATAAGATGACATCACAATGTCAAACAAAGAAAATATAGCCAGATCTTTACAAACTAAAACAAACTTAAATGTTTGTGGCAGCAATCAAATCCATCATTTCAAAAATTCTACTAGTATAGAATAAGTTTGCCTTATTACTTGTCTAAAAGCAAGCCTCAGTGGATCCAGTCTATTCTGGAATATATCCAGTCTATTCCTAAATTATAGGGAGTCTATTCCAGATTCTGGGCACCAAAACCAAGAGAGGCTAATTTTTAGTACCCACCAGTTGTATCATAGAACTAAATTGTAAGCATTGAGGCTATGAAATGGTAGTTACTGTGACAATTCTATGTAAAGCTGTGCACTTATGTATATTTATTTATGAAAAGTGCACAGTGACTTTCTGAACACCCTGTATATACAAGCACAGTGACAGTCACACTTAAACTTCTTCTTATTCTCTTGTTCAACTGAAAGCACTTTTAAAAGCTAATAACTAGAGGTGGGTGAAAACTTTTTTCGTTTTTTGCGGATTTCAGTGTATCTCAAAGTTAGAAGCAGTGTTATGTGTTTTTATTCTAAGGGCACATTTTTATAAATTATAATCACTTCAAAAATGTACTAGGTAGGTGATATAGGTGGGTGAGACAGGTGGTATAGTGATGTCAGATGCAGCCACATGCACTTAGGGGAGAATATAGTTAGACAACGGTTTTTTGGTTGTTTTGTTTTTCTAGTTTTTTGGTTGTTTTTTATAAAAATGAGAATTGCAGAAAATGGTTAGCTTTTTTTGTCACTGAAAAAACTCATCTCTGCTAATGTCATTTTGATGCTGAAGCATTTTCATTCCTGAAAATACTATCACATTCTTAAGAAATAGGGAAAGGTTCTCCATGTGTACTTTCTACTTAAATCTTTGTATAATTTCACAGTTAGAAGAAATGTATTTCATTTTGCTCTCTACTGTAAAAATTAATTTGTCCTTGTTGAAAATGGAGTACTCCTGTAGTGGTTGTATTCACTCAAACATTGCAATTGGAGCAGAATGATAAATCAGTTAATCATGCAACAGATTGGCTATTGACTCCTGAGTTCATGGTTTTTGTTTTTTAAATCCAGCTCAGTTGATGAGGTAGCAGTCTGTATGATAACAGTGAGTTTGCCAGGATAGCAGTAGTATCACAAATCAAACACAGGATAGTTAGTAGTTGGATAGTGTTTGCATTCTTCACTAGTACACTAGAATTGTTTATAAAAAAAGACTAGTGAACAGTAGCCCTTGTTACTGATGGCCTGTAACACCTGTTAAAGAGAAATATATCTTATGGCCTATTGTTGTGTAAAGATGTCTAATGCTGAAGTATTGCTTGCACTGGTGAGAACGATCTTATGCTATCATTCTGGCAGCAGTCCGCCAGCTCATTTATAATGCTGGAATAGTAAGTGGAGCAATACTGACTGACTACCACTGCTGTTGGACATGGAACAACTGACTGGTTTCAAATTGGGAAAGGAGTACGACAAGGCTGTATACTGTCACCCTGCTTATTTAACTTATATGCAGAGTACATCATGAGGAAGGCAGGGCTGGATGATTCACAAGCTGGAATCAAGATTGCTGGGAGAAATATCAACAACCTCAGATATGCAGACGACACCACTCTAATGGCAGAAAGTGAGGAAGACCTAAAGAACCTTCTGATGAGGGTGAAAGAGGAAAGTGCCAAAATTGGCTTGAAGCTCAACATTAAAAAAACTAAGATCATGGCAACCACTCCCATCACTTCCTGGCAAATAGAAGGGGAAGAAATGGAAGCAGTGACAGACTTTATTTTCCTGGGCTCCAAGATCACCGCAGATGGTGACTGCAGCCATGAAATTAAAAGACGTTTACTTCTTGGGAGAAAAGCTATGGCGAACCTAGACAACTTAATAAAAAGCCGAGACATCACCCTGCTAACAAAGGTTCGCCTAGTCAAAGCTATGGTTTTCCCAGTAGCAATGTATGGCTGTGAGAGCTGGACCATAAGAAAGGCAGAACGCCGAAGAATAGATGCTTTTGAATTATGGTGTTGGAGAAGACTCTTGCGAGTCCCCTGGACTGCAAGGAGATCCAATCGATCAATCCTCCAGGAAGCCAAGCCTGATTGCTCTCTGGAAGGACAAATCCTGAAGCTGAAGCTCAAGTACTTTGGCCACCTGATGAGAAGAGAGGACTCTTTAGAAAAGACCCTCATGCTGGGAAAGATTGAAGGCAAAAGGAGAAGGGGGCGGCAGAGGATGAGATGGTTAGATAGTGTCACCGAAGCAACGAACATGAAATTGGGTGAACTCAGGAAGCTAGTGGAGGACAGGGAGGCCTGGCGTGCTGTGGTCCATGGGGTCGCAAAGAGTCGGACACAACTTAGCGACTGAACAACCACCACCATGCCGTCACATTAATAGAGCAGTGCACCACCTCACCAGCGAATGCTTCCATTGACACTTTTGCTTGAAACTGTATATAATGCAAGCACCACCGTTGCAACTGCATGGTAGGCAACATTTAACTTACTTCCCCTTCCTACTATTGCTGCCTGTGTAGAGGTCACAGGAGTAGGGAACAACAGTCTTTCTCTTGTTATAGCTCACTGCACAGGAATGCTGCATTAGGACCTGGAAGACAGTTCATTGCCTCTACCAGGGAGATGGTGCTATATCTATCTCTCAGCAATGCTACCTGTCCCCAGTCAAGATTTTCAGTACAATCCACAAATAACAATGTGATTTCCTGAGTGTGCCAAGAAGGACCATGTTAAACCTAGGGGAAATCTGGTGCTTCTCCAGATTCAATCAGGTCAAAAACACACATACAGGCATGCCCTGGCTGTACATGGGGCAGATTCACTGCCAGAAGTACAGGACTATTGTCACATTTCCACCCCTTGATCTGTGTAGCTGGAGGGCCTGTCTGCCACCTGACAGCCCTCACACTAAGTTCCCTGAGGTGGAAGAAGGATGGGAAGTGTCTTGACTGACTGCTTGGCTTGGCTTGCTTTCCTTTCCCATCCACACATCCCCCATACAATCACACACACTCAAGCCTTCTCTGGATAGTGTGCAGGGCACACAACACAGGAGGCAAGCTGTTCTTTTTTTCAAATTGTGTGGTACTCGGGACTTGGTTAGAAATGTAAATGTCACTGCATGTCACTGCATGTTGGGGGAAGAGTGCCAAACAAATCTGACACAAAAACTCTTGAATTGGGTTTCAAGGGGTGGATTTCCCTTAAATGAGGAGACTAGTTAGAAAGAGATCGCACTCTTTTTACCTTTCCTTTCAATCTCTTCAGAGTGCATGGAGGCTGTTTAAAACAATAGTAATAGAGGCCCAGTGTATACTTCGAAGAAAGAAGAGCTCAAATAGGTCCAAGAGGGTGCCAGCCTGGCTAACAATGCTGTAAAAGGACAAGAAAGCCTTGTTCCATAAATGGAAGTATTGCCCTAATGAGTAGAATAAAAAGGAACACGCTGTAAAACTCTTGGCAAAAGAAGTGTAAGAAGGTGATGCGTGCGGCCAAGAAAGTCTTTGAGGAACACATGGCCCGCAACATAAAGGGGCTTCTTTACATATGTTAGAAGCAGGAAACCTGCCAGACAGGTGGGGTGGCCAGCTGGACAGTGCGGGAGGGAAATGGGATATAAAAGGGGACTTGACTGCAAAAAAAATAAATGACTTCTTTGCATGTGTCTTCACAGTATAAGACCTCAGGCAGATCCAGCTACCAGAATGGCCTCTGCTGAACGTTCCAGATGGCATCCATTCAAGAGTTATTAAGGAACTAAAACAGAGGTTTTCAAACTGATGTCCCAGAGAACCTCTGGCCCTGTCCCCTTAAGGAGCAGGGAGGAGAGAAGGCAGCAGCATGATCCCCAGGTTCCTGCTGCTGCTGGGATGACAGGGGCTTCTATCTACTTACTAATCAAAGTGCTGTCATGCTGAGTGTGCAGGGAAGCATCCACAGGGCTCCAGGCACCCTCAGGATGACAGAAGTTCAATCGTTAAGTAGATCAAAGCCCCTGTTGCCCCAGGAGGCAGTGCAAGTGGTTTGAAAATCACTGAACTAAAGAATGAAATTGCTGATCTAACTATACTATGCAAGGTGTCCCTTAAAACCACCACAGTGCTAGAGGATTGGAGGATAGCAAATGTCACGCCAATCTTTAAAATAGGTAGGAGATGGAACCTAGGAAACTACAGGCCAGTTTCTAGTATTTAGAGTTTAAAATATGAAGGATTGAAAGATGGGCTTAGTGATCAGGGTCTACCCCTCAGGGGGCAGGATTGTAAGTTTCCAGCTTAAACCCAGTGTTTAATAGCTAAATGGAAGCACTGGGAATTCCAAGTATAAAGACCTATTTAGCTGTGTAACTCTAACAATGAATATCACAAAGATATTTGTGGCACCTGAATCACTGATAAGTAGGGATGGTTTTTCTGTGATCAACACAGATAGCTAAATAATGAAAATTTCCACTGAAAATGCCACGTAACGACAAAATTTAGGTCAAAACGCGAAAACACCTTTTTTGCTTCTTTTGACAGAGCTTGACACAAATTTAGATCAATTTCACAAAAATCATTACTTTTGTTTAGAAGAATCCACAAATAGTTTTCAGCAAGGGATCAGGAGGAGTGGCGGCAGAAACAGAAGGAAGTTTGCATAAATTTGCATGAACACACATGTTCATAGTTCACAGTGCATGCTGGGGCAACTTTAATGGAATGTAGAAGTAGTAAGCAGCAGTTTCTTCACTCTCCAAGCAGCAATCACAGTGCAGCTTGGGAATTTTTGAGCAGGTTATTTCGGGCTTAAGTGTGTGGGCCAGTAATTGCTTGCCTTTGTAGGGCAATTCACCCTTATTTATTGTGCTGTTTGTGCAACTTGCAATAAAAATTGGGATAAAAATACATACTGCAATTTGCTATTTTAATCAAGTTTTAGGGGGAAAAACCACCAAAAAACCCACACCCCTCCTGCTTTATTGTAGCAACAGTTTTTATAACGGGGGAAAAATAGCAACTCAGGTGCCTTAGCTGTTTAACAAAAAGACGTACCTTTGTTAAGTTTACTGTCACTGTAACAGTAACCGTCTCTTTCCCTATAGCAGTGACCTCAGTCACCATGACAGGTGAGGGCAGTGAAGTTCTGTTGGAGGCTGTTGAGGAAAGAGGAGTAAGAGAGCAGCTGAAGAAAGCACTATTTACAGTGGTGGGATTCAAATAAATTAACAACCGGTCCTATGTCCTCCTTTCTTTGTACTGCTTCTTACTACAGCACTACTTTTTGTATATCAATAAATTAGCAACCGGTTCTGCAGAACTGGTGAGAACTGGCTGAATTTCACCACTGACTATTTACCTCAGAAAGAGAAGTGAAAGATTTAGGGAAGATAGTTAGGATTGGAATTGGCTGTTCTGTTCAGTTTGCTGATAAAACTAATTTATCGTGCCACTTGCATGGTCTCTGGTATCTCTCCAGTTCCCCGTCTAGGCCCCACATTAAACCACAACGCTGAAACGATGTGAAGCAGGCACATAGCATAAGAGAGAAACCTGCGGACGTGCAAATCCTATTCTGTAACAGTAGTCTTTAAACGGTCCGTTTTATAACCTGCCAATAATATAAAAAAACCTAATGCGGATTTAAAAGCCGCAGAGTGTAAAAGAGGTGTGGGTGTGACTGCCAAATAGTTATTAAAAATGTTCTTCTAAACAGTGGATACTTCTAAATTCGTGTAAAACAATGTAAGTGTATTTAAGAATAAGCGTTTCAAAATGAGCGGCCTAATATTTTCAATTTGTCTAGAAGAGTTGTGCTTTGTCACTCTCGCTCGCCCCTTTCTCTGTGGCGCATTCTCTGCCCGCCCGCTTTGGTTTTCAAAGGGTAAATCCGCTGTGAAACGCTTTTCGGCTTACAAGGTTTGCAGTCGCCGTCTACCAAAAGGCTTAGATGACAGGAGCCGCCCTGCCTTTAGAATTAATAGGAGCGAAGTGAAGCCAGGGGGCGGGCTTAGCAGCCATGTTGGTTGACTCAAAACATTCCTCATTCCAAGCATTTCAGATTGCTTTGCTCGTACTGTTTAGGATTGAATAAAAATAAAAACTTACGAAAATAAAAACATGTGATCGTTTAGAAACATTATTGGTAACCTTATTCTGATTTAATATGCAATTACAAGGTTAAATTCCGCATAATTATATTACTGAACATATCGGACAAAATGCTACTTGCTGTCTATTTAAACTCGGATTGCACTGTTTTGACAGACTTATTTTTTGAAATCTACATAAGCAAAAATAAAACGGTCATGCCCCATAAAAAAATGTCTGTTAATGTTCAGAATTATAAGTATTACAGTAGGAAAATTACATTAAAATCTCTTCATGATACAAGTAGTTGTCAATATGAGAGTAATTCTTTTTTACTTCTAGACTACTAAGAGTATTTTTGAAAACTTCTACACTCACCCCCCAAAAACACAAATTTCTTACAGTAGAAAATGGAAGGCGGGAAAAAAAGTGTAAACGGGAAGGGGGGAAAAAAGGAGGGAGGAAAATATATTTTTTCTTACCTTCTAGACCAGAGGTCCCCAAACGTTTTTGTCCTGTGGACCACTTTCCGAATTATTTTTTTGCCGTAGACCCCCTGCCTGCCTAATATTAAATTTTCCTAAACTTTATGTCGTCAAATATGTTTTTCACAGCTGACACAGTGCTGTTCACTTTGATAGGGCTTTGTAAAAAAAGAAAACGAACTTAAATTTTTTATTCAGACCTTTATTGAAACAATTAAATTAAAAATTTAAAAATCCTATAATTGCCTAATTTAACATGTCTGTGCACCCCCCCCCACAGTTTTCAATGAACATTGCAACCCTCCAGTTTGCAATAAATATTGCAACCCCCGCACCTGACGTTTTCAATAAATATTTTAGCCTATCCCCTAGTTTTCAGTAAATATTGCAGCCTCCCAGTTTTTAATAACTATTGCAGCCTCCCCACCCTTTAGTTTTCAATAAATATTGCAGCCCGCCCAGGCCCCTTTATTTCACTAACCTCTAGAAATATCTTCATCCTTGCTCTTCTTGCTTCTCCGCGCGCTCTCTGCCTTCTGAATGACACTGAGGCGACCTTGGGGTCACGCCAGCGTCATTCATATGGGAGGGAGGTGCTGCGGAGGAGACAAGCTCTCCGGCGGTACATTCCTTGTGGATCCCGGTGGGTGCTGCGGCGCAAGTTTCTTTTTTAACATGCGCCTTAGAGCCAGGATCCACAGGGAGTCCATGTAAGTAGGGTGATGGAGCTTCCTCTCCGTTACCCCCTCTGTTCAATTTGCAAGAATTATAATAACAAAGTCCAAAACTTATCGTACCTACTCATATAATTAATTATTTCAAATTTAAAATATCTTCTTAAAAAGTTTACGAAATGCCTGAAATAATGATTTTGATGGGTGGACCCCCATTTACATATCGTGGACCCCCAAATTTTTTTGTCGCTGACATGGACCCCCTGAAAGTCAAAATCGACCCCTGGGGGTCTATATAGACCACTTTGGGAACCATAGTTCTAGACCATCAACAGTGGGTGTCAGAAAATGGTGAATAAGATTGCTAGGAACAACAAGAAATTACACAGCTTCAAAAATAATACACTCACTGTTTCAGTTAACGGTAGTTTTATTGAACCGATGTAATGTGAATACATGAATCTTTCCGTGGAAATTAAATCCCATTTTTCGTACAGCGATTCGCACACCCGTATGCAGAACACGCAGGCATGCTTAAAGAGGTTGAAATTAACTTTTACACGCGTGCAGGGAGATTTTTATTCGTGAATTCGCGGCACTCCTCCTTCGCGGCAATGATCTGAGTCAGCCATATTTGTTTATCCGAGGTGGCTTCAAGAAAATGACGTCATGCCTGCTCCTGTAATCTAAGCTTCTTGCCGTCTACGCACACTACTGTCAGGGCACACCCCCATCGTCAAGACGGCGTACGGCAAGCGGGTGGCTGATTGGATGGGCTCCAGGCAGCCTGAGACGGATGTCTGAGGTGATGGATTAAAGGTTGCTGTGCACGCCAGGGATTCGTTGGCTGAGCGCGCGACGGGCAAGTCTCTGACGGCGGTTAGTAAAGGGAATAGAATCCTGCATTGTGCGCCCGGCGTGGAGGTGAAGAGGGAAAATCGTCGGGCGCGTGAGGAGGGTGGTGTCAACAGCCATCCTTTGTCTGCGCCTCTCACTAATTGGGCCGCTCACCTCCCCGCTGTGGCCTACCGTTCTGCACCTCCTCCGCCTCCTTTCCAAACGGCGACCAGCAGTCCGTTATCTGGGACAAGTAAGGGGAAAACGTACCTTGCTGGCGCTTCAGCAGTTTCGGCCACTTCCCGAGCACAACTCAGATAGCGGCGCTTACCTTTAAAGCCCTGGAAGGCTCGGGATCATTAGTGCACTGTACCCGCAGGCGTCCCTGGGTTCTCCCTCGACCAGGCTGTATGCTGCAGTGGTCTTTGGAGACCAGATGCCTCTACTGAAGCTGCAGTCCTATTCACACTTAACTGGGACCAAGCCCCATGGATTATAATGGGACCCGTCTGAGTAGACCTGCATAGGATTGTGCTCTGAATCAAGTACAGTGGGTGGCAATGAGGAAGTGAGACAGAGGGGTTTCTTGGTTGTGGGCCCTACTCTCCCCACTTGCCTGGCATCTAACCTTACTCTCTTTTTCTTTTTTTTTATTTGAGTCTACTTAATTATTTTAAGGTTTGATCTTGTTGTTCAGTTTTATGTATGTTAACATTCTTTTTCTGTGAATCCCTTGGCCCAACTTTCTAGTTTCTGGGTGACACTACTAACCCTAAGTAAGTGTAAATGATAATCACATATTCTTCCTTAGGCTTTCCCTATGTCCACTTGCCTTGCTTTTCCCCCTTCGTCTTTGTTATGTTTCTTTTAGATTTTGATCTTTCAGGGCAGAGCCCTGCCTGCATAAAGTGCTATGTATGTGGATAGAAAACATTTGAAGTCAGTATGTATTAAAGTCCAAAGTTGTCAGACACAAGCAAGTGTCATAAAGATACGTAATCCTTACCTAAACCATGATTGCAAAATTTCACTAAGGGATATGCCACTAATATTATATTATATTAAAGGCAGGATTCAAATTTTGACAACTCAATAAGTAATTGGTACTATACTCTAGTTCGATTAGAAAAACCAAATAACGTGGGCAAACAGACAGTAATTTTGAAAAATGTTGAATACCTGTACTACATTTTTCAGCTAGAGTACATTTCACTAAATGCTTCGGTTTTTCTTATGTTTTGATGATAGATGTTGCTGTTGTCCTTGGTACTGTGCGCTGTCCTTCTGATGGGAAGGTGTGAAATTCAGAATGATGAATGGATTGATCCAACAGACATGCTGAATTATGATGCAGCTTCAGGAACAATGAGAAAGCCAGATAAGGTAAACAAACGTTATTTTTTATCATTTGAATCTGGGTGCTGTTCGATAAGACAGTGTTCATTTATATGACACTTTCTTGGAATCATGCTTCCTTTACCTGTGTTCGGGGCCAGCCTTTTAACAAGAATGTAGAAGTAGCCCTTCCATAAGGTGAGGCAAGGTGGTCACTTTTGATGGTGGCCACAGTGAGGCAACAGATGCTGCCTGTCCCCCTGCTGCAGTAGGTACATCACCAACCTACCTATTACCTACTTTCTCTGCATCCCTTGCCTAAGTGCTCTCACCCACCCTTTCTCTTTAATTTCTCCCACATCTGCCTCCATTTGTCCTCTGGCTGACATCTTTGTTACCCAGCAACACACCAGTGCATCCCAGGAGGGGGCAGAGTTGTGAAGGCAGAGCTGCCTCTGGTAGTTGTTGAGTGGCAAGCCAGTGGAATGGGTCCAGGGGCAGTGCCTCACTCCACCACCTGACCAATGAGTCAACCCAGCAGTGAAGATTAACTTCACTGAATGTTCCAAGAACCCTGTTCTATTCCTTCTCCCTAGGTCATTGCAGGATCTCTTAAATGCCTTATTGGTTACAACATACTTCTTATTCTGTTGTGGAAAGAGGCAACCATCAACCAAACTGTATACAAGGTCTTAATATTAGCTGGTAGCTCCTTATTTGGAAATTTGTCCAGATCTGGCAGATCAAATTTCCCTGTTCTCCGTACTTTATTTGCGTGTTGTATTGGTTGGCTGGTTTTTAGAAAAAGGCTAGAGATGAAGGTGTTTCTCCAGTGTTGCTAAATGTACTAAATCTCAGGCACTGTGAAAGAGCCAGAATTCTTATCTCTGTTGTTTTGAATTTCTGGAAGCCTTTGTGGCATTTAAGTTGCAGTTAAGCTTAATTCTTCTGTAGAATTCTTAGTGAAAAAGTGTTCCACTATTTTTCATTTTGACAGGGGTTTTTTTGTACAGTGGGCCCTTGGTATCCACAGAAGATCTGTTCCGGGACCCACCCACCCCACGGATACCAAATTCCATGGATAATGAAATGGGTTTTGGGGGGGCGGCACAGCAATTACTTTCCTGGGGCCATGTGTGGCCCTCTGGAGGTCACTCCTGGCCTCCTCAGAAGCCTCCCAGATACAAACAGAAGGCATTTCCAGTTTCCACTGGCTAACCAGAAGTGTCTTCCAGTTTGTCTGGGAGGCTTCCTGAGGGGTGGGGAGGCCGCAAACCTCAGAATACCTCCAGTCAAATAAAGCAACATTTATCTAACTTTTTAAAATCTAGGTATTCATTATATTGATTTGTGTCCTATATTGTTGTATGAATAGAGTATTTTCACTTGTGTAAAGTAAGGAATGATTTTTTCCCCTATTTCCCACTCCTTTCCTGGTGCACTCCCCTGTGCCTTATGCTGTTGTGTTCAGGAGCAGATTTTGGAGGGGCACAAGTGGCTATAGAGAGAAGGGGGGGATTGATGAATATTGCCCTTGTGTTCTTTTGTTCATTGGACATCAATGATTACAATTGCTACAGGTGAACCATGATCATCCTGAAAGTAAGATAGTACCAAAAGAAGCAGCAGTGGAAAGTATTGCAGAGCTTTCCAGATGCCAAAAGAAACTAGGTGTGGTCGTTCAGAAGGTTTGTTTGCATATATATTGTTACATAATATGTTTACTGCTTTATCACAATTTTTTATCTGTAATTTGAATAATTTCCAATTCTATTGGAATATCCTTCATCATTTGTGGAAACGAGGATTGTAACTGGACTGCAGTCTTGCTCTGATAAAATCAGTAGGAGTTTTGCTATTGACATGGCAGTAGCAACAGGATCAGGATTGAACTCTTGACAAGGGCTGGTAAATCAATTTGTTTCATAATGTGATTTGTTTACAATTTTGTGAAGTCCAGGATATTTTTTTCCAGATATTTCAAAGATCTGACATATAGCTAGAAGGTTGCATACATGTTTTGTTTTGAGAGTGTCATGTTGAAAACAAGCAAAAGAAATCATACTACAGTTGCTGTCCCCTCTGTATCTGCTGTATCACATGGAAATAATCTAATTTAAAGCAGTCTCCTCTTTAAATGTTAAATGTCAAAAAATGGTTGACATTTTTGTGCAAATAACTAGCAGTTTCTAAAGTGGTACTGAGGTGGTGTTTTTCACTGTGACATGTGTTAGAAAAAGCTACAGTGCAGAGATCCAGAAGAACAAAAGTTATTGAAGATTTCCCCTTGCAGAGCAGATGAGAGACAGGAGGAGGGTCCTTGCACTGAATTTTCTCTTCTAGCAGAAAAGAAAGCAGCACGGGAGAGGGTTCACAAGTGCAGCAGGGATGTGTGCAGCCCATAGCTGTGCTTATGAGTTTGGATTGGTGTTCTTATGCTGCACTCAGATGGAACTATGTGGTGGGATCTCCTCACAGCAGCCCTGCACATGGGTTAGTTGAGATCAGTGTACAGAAACATAGGCCCATGTGTGGACTGCTCCTTGAGAAATTGACCTTTGTAGGCCGATAAGCTGCATTTGACTTCACAGGTCACACATTTTATTTATAATATTTATATCCTGTCTGTTCCCTCCAGGAGATGCCCAAAGCAGCTTACAGTATTTATTTTTGTTTCATATACATTAGTACAAAATATCTGTCCCCAAGGAGCTCATACTGTAAACTTCAAAAAGGGTCCCTCCTTTTTATCCTCTTTCATTCTCATTCTGAAAAAATCTTTAGCTTCTGCTTTCTTGAGGTACCACCAGGGTGGTTTCAGGTTTCATTACTGAGAGCACAGTCCGCTCCCTTTTATGAACAGGCAGGCTGACATGCCTGCTCCCTATCCAGCCCAGGGTTTAGATGTGCTGTTGTGCTGCTCGGGGAAAGGGGAATTTATTCCCCTTCCCCTGGGTAATGTGCAGCAGCCCAGATGGGGCTACTTGGACCTGTACTGCTGAATCGGACGGAGGTTAGGGGCCGGCCCAAAGGCCGGATCCTGTCTCCACCCCCCTCCCAGGGCTGGGCTGCCTATGGGCCCGGCCTCCCTCATCCTGTTCTGCCCTTCCCCCTGCCCCACTACATCTCCTGCTGCCCTCCTGGAGTCCCTGTGCTGGCCTCACAAGGCTGGCCTTAACTTTGGGCCTCTGGAACTGGGGCATGGAGGTCAGTGCATCTCTGAATGCTAGCCTTATTGTTTCCAAAATAGTGCATTCAAAGTCAAAGGCCAGCACAAGGGACTTGTCCTGGCCCAAGCACATGTTTGGATTGTGCTGTAAAGGGTATTAAAGTCCAAAGTGCTTATGATCTCAGACATGACCTAAAAGTAAACAGCAACTTACTTAGTTTCAATCTAAAAATATGCAAATAGTAATTAATGATTGCAGAGACATGGTTGTGTCTTTTTATTATCTGCCATAGTGCTTATTTCCTAACCTGCCATTTTAGGTACTTACTGAATTAAAGAACTGTTAATGGGAAGATGGAATACTAAATCTCTTTATTTTTCAGCTTGAAGAATGGGAAAAGAAAGGCAAAACCAAGTTATATGAAAGCAATAGCATACATGTTTTTAAGAGATACTTGAACAAGATTTTAATTGAAGCTGGAAAAATTGGTCTAGTGAGTACCTCCATTCTTAAATTCTGAGCTTTTAAATTGCTTTATTTTCTCATTTAAATATTAAAGACTATTCCTAAAACATCCTGTACAAGTAGAACAGTCAGTCCACTTCGTACTCAAGGGTAATGTTTCAGAGTCACCACACTAAGGTTAAATTGTGTATGCTCAAAATCACCTTGGAAATCCCTTGCATCTGAAAAATACGCCTCTTTTAAAAACTACAAGAGGAACACAGAAACTGAAATCAACCTGAGGAAAAGCAGCTTCATTCTCTGATCTTAGGCTCACTCTGGGGCACGTACTGTATTTAGTAGGTAAAATGTTGGGGAGAATGCAGGTGATTCCAACATTTTATCTACTAAAATGTAAAATTGTGGTTGCAAATTCTTACCAACATTTTACCTAGTTGTAAATTCTTACCAACATTTTATCTGCTAAAATGTAAAATGTTGGTCGCAAATTCTTACCAACATTTTACCTAGTTGTTTTGCTGAGTAGGTGTAATTCAATTCGTGCAAGTAAAGTGTGTGTCAAATGTGGACGAGCTTTATGTTTGCGGTTAAAATGGGGTATGCCTGCTATACCACAGAACCCAACCCTTTAATTGTTTTCACTTTTCTTTCATGTAGTTCAGGTTGCCTAAGATCACCAGTCAAAATAAATAACAAATAATGAAATAAATAACAATCAGCCTATCTGTATAGCTCTTAGTGGCTTCCAAGTACTTATCTGTACTGTAGTCTGGAACATGACTGAGAAGGTAAAGAACTTGTCCCTTATGCTAGATACTGAGGTCGTGTCCTTTATAATGAAGCTCTGGGCATGGACCTTCTAGACCTGCTGTACACATTATCATTATATTATGATAATCCAGTGATTCCCAAACTGTGGGTCGGGCCCCACCAGTGGATCGCCAGCCAATTTCAGGTGGGTTGCGAAACACCTAAGGCAGCCATATTGAAAATATGGGAAAATGGGATGCTGGAAAGGGGGAGGCCTGTGTGGTTATTTTGCTTGTGTCAAGGTTGTAAGTAGGCTTTTTTATTGGTTACTTACTTTGCTATTGGAAAATGACTGAGAAATAACCCAACTTATTGCTGCAGCAGGCTCTGGGGTCACAATTACAGCCCTTCTGGCCATGACCTCTCTTACGGTGGGTCCCAGGCAGATTGTCATTCTAAAAAGTGAGTCTCTGTGCTAAAAAGTTTGGCATTGATGCTGTGAAAACACCTGCAGCTCTACCAGTAATTCTGATTAATGGTGTCCTTAGATTGTATTTAGTAGATAAAGTTATGTTTAATTTGGTGTTGAAGAATTTTGAAAGAAAATATGAACTGTAACTACAAGCCCACTTGTGTCCTGGTGCTATTCATGCATGAGAACTCCTTACCTTCTCAAACCACCACCATTGCAGTCACTCTGAATTTTGCTGGAACAAAGAAGCACTCTGGCTATTGTTAATTGTTCTGCTTTTGTATGCCTTTGCAAAATACCTCAGTTACCAATTCAAAAATTAACTGTAGTTTTTGTTTCTTTTTTCAGCCTGATGATTATGCTGGGGATATGCATTATGATGCTGAGATCATCCTTACTAAACAGACGTTTAATGAAATCAACAGGTTCCTTAATGAAGAGAGTTGGAAATCGGCTGCTTTGGATGATGCACTTAGTGATATTCTGATTAATTTTAGGCATCATGATTATGAAGCTTGGAAATGGAAGTTTGAGGACATGTTTGGGGTTGATCCATATGATGTCTTCATGGTGAGAAATAATTCCTTATGATACGATTTTCTTCCATGTACCAGCGTAGTCACTACTATATCATTCATACTAGGAGTTAAAGAATAGAACAGCTGTACTACTGTGCTTTCTCAGCCGCTGAACAAATCAGGTTTTTTTCTGCATTCCTTCAGGTGTCTGTAAGTCAGGCCTGCCTAACGTATGGCCCTAATACATCCTACCAGTTATGAATGTAGAGTAGAGTTCATGCTTATGTTATCTGCCTGAAAATGTAGAACTAGACCAATAATGCATAATTGGTGAACTTTGCTCAGCCTGGTGTGTTGTACGAGTCTGTAACATTTCATGCCTGTTTAAAGTAAATTTACATCATACTTTTCTAAATCAAAAATACAGAACACACAATTAATAAATGGTCCCACCTACTTGGAAAATTTTATGTTGTTGTAAAACTAATTCAAGAAAACAAAATGAAGCAAGAACAGCTTCACTAGTATTGCATGATACTAACTTGACTCAAATAGAAATTGAATAGATGTCCATTTCATTGGAAAAGGAGGAGGATTTAACCTTGGGTATTAAAATATGTCAGGAGTTTTGCGACTCAATGTTTTTTGGTCTTTTTCCCAAAGGTGGCTCTGTGTTTACTGTGCATTGCAGTAATTATTGCTACAGAACTATGGACGCGCATTGGCTGGTGTACGCAACTAAAACGTCTTTTATTCATAAGTTTTCTCATCAGTTTTGGATGGAATTGGATGTACTTATATAAGGTAAACAATATATTAAAAAGGGATGGGGGAGTTGGTATTTATCTGTTCTGAAAATAAAATCTGCATACATTAAGTTGCTGGTTATTCCATAATGCTTCAATCCTGGCAAGACTCCTGCTAACTGGGCAAGAGGTACTTTTCCAAGTGGTGTTCCTCTTACATTTAGCAGGGGGAGAGTAATTGTCCCTCTTCACCCCAGCTCAGTGTCTTTTCTAGTGGCTGTGGCTGCTGGTGTTCTGCCTTTTTTTGATTGTGAGCCCTTTTGGGACAGGAACCATTTAACTTTATTATTGCCTGTAAACCGCTTTGGGAACTTCATGTTGAAAAGCGGTATATAAATAGTTTTTCATTGATTGAAGACTCAATATAAACTAACAGCATAGTCTTATGCCCTTCTACTCAAAAATAAGCCCCATCGAGTCCTAAAAGATGAATGGCTCCTATCCAACTTTCCAAAACTGATGTGGGCACACCAACGGGGTGTGGGCTGCATCCTGCAGTGGGGGCCAGTTCACTGAGGTCGTCTCAAAGTAAGGGAACATTTGTTCCCTTGCAATACGGCTGGAAAGTTGAGTAGGTTTGGGCCCTTACTCAGCGATAGAACTGTTGCCTTCAGCATCCATGCTCACAATTATTAAAACAGAAAACATTTTCTCTTATTGCCATGTCTGTTTGAGTCTTATCCCAAAAATAAGTACATATAGCAGTGGCCTGTTTTGTGTACCTCATTGCAGCTAATTCAAGATTTGAGTGGTCTCTCTTCTGCGTTACAATTTAGTATAGTTGACTCATCATTTCAGTCTGCCTGATTTCAATGACAGAGTGGAGTAGTTTTTAATTTTTTTCAAGGCACAATCCTAACCAACTTCCAGCACCGGCATAGCAATGCCAAGGGGGCATGTTCTGCATTCTGCAGTTGCGGGACAGTCTCGGAGGCCTCCTCAAGGTAAGGGAATGTTTGTTTCTTTACCTCGTTCCATTGCACTTACTCCGGTGCTGTAAAGTTGGTTAGGATTGTGCCCTCATTCTGTATGTTAGTCTTGCACAACAAAGGTACTCAATTTTGCCTTTATCAATTTTGCCTTTATCAATTTTGCCTTTATTTGTCTTTTTTTTACCCTGGCAAGAGTTCTTGGTCTCCATTAAGTGCAAGGCTCCATTAAGTGCAAGGAAACCTCAGGCTATTCATGGATTGGAGGGAAACAGCCAGTGCAAGCCCTCTTCTCCCCCCCACCCCCGGTTGCTAGGGAGCAACTCCAGATTTGCTGCAGCAGTTTCCCTCTGCCATCTTTAAATAACCAGAGACTCAAGGCGTAATCCTAACTTGTGCTGGAACAGGCAGGCTGGGGGGCAGCGCCATTTCCAGAGCAGGTTGGGAGCAGGCAGTAGCCTCCTGGGTAGGTGCCAGCCACCCCAATGGGCTCCTTGGATCTACGCCTGCTATTTAGCAGGCGCAGAGCTGAGGATGCAGCATGGCCTGAATCGGTGCTGTGCATCCCAGTTCCACCCCCCTCCCTGGACCAGCGCACCTCCCAGCCTACCCACCCGTCTATTTTTTTAAAATGCAGTTAACAGAATTTTCCTACTTAGTGATTAGTTTAAATTGAATTCAGCAGTTTAAGGATTTCCATCTTAAACTAGTTTTTTTAAAAGTCCAAACATAAAACTGCCATTATGAGTTTGCGATAATGTCTTGTTCTTTAATTCTTTGATTTTTGTTAGTTAGCTTTTGCACAGCATCAAGCTGAAGTGTCAAAAATGGGAAATTTTGATGATGTATGTTCTGAGAAGATTCACTGGAGTCATAGTATTATTGGTAAGACATTTAAGATTTTTTCTTCCTACCCTAACTCTGGGTCTGATACATTTTGTTAATTGTGCTTTTTTCTTGTGCTTTGTATTTATACAGTTGAGCTGAATACTAAACATTACTGACACTACAAATTGATTATAAATTAATTTTGCACCTTGAAACAGTGCTACCACTATTATGTATTCTGAACCATTTTTAGTGTATAGTAGTACATCAATGCTTTGTTTTGTTCATTCATTCAGCTTGATTCAGTCAGCTGGGTTGTTTTTGAGATAGTTATGTCAATGATAGCACATATGTGTTCCTTGAAATTTCATTTAAAACCGCAGCACATTGATGCAGCGCATCCATCATTCTGGATGTTCCTAGGCACAGGTCTGCTGCCAAACAGAAATCTCTGCCAAATGTCTAAAGTGGCAGAGAAGTGATCGGCAGGAGAAGAGGGGTTAGTTCTTCTCTTGACAGTTCCAGTCTGTTCTGTCCTCCCACTGCCACCTTTCTCTCAGCTGTGTATGTTGGAATGTGAACTGAGGAAAGGCTCCTGGAAGAGTGTGGAGGAGGAGGATTAAGCAGCCATCTAAATTGCATGCTCCCCATATTGCTTTTTAGAAGTTTAGACAGAGACCTATGTTTCCCAGGTCTGCTTCCAAATTTGGCCCTTTGGCCCTTCAGATATGAGGGCCTGAGTCTGTGCAAGGCTTTACAACAGTTTCTCAAATTGTGGGTTGAGACCCAAATTGGTCGCAAGCCAATTTCAGCTAGGTGTAGCACCTAGCTCAGCTGCCACTGAAAATACAGAGCCGAAAATACAAGTTACAGAGCTGCCGGGCACGGCAGGCTTCCAAAGGGGTGGAGGCATAGTGTTTTGCCCCGAATAGGTGGGAAGATGGGATGCTGGAAATGCGGGGGGCTGTTTAGTTGGACAGGATCCAAGTCTGTGTTCTGCTTTGGCTTCTGAGCTGAAATGACCAAGGAAGCTGATCAGACTTCCCTAATCCTTACTCCTATAGCAGAATCTTTTTCCACTCTTGGGAAGAGACAGCTCAGCTCCAGTCAGTGAAATGCAATCAAAGGACAGCTTTATTCATTATATCAGGCACCTTCAAACTATAGCCCGCAGGTCAGTTCTGCTGCAACCCTTCCCCCACATGAACGGAGCTTACCATTCTGCCAGGGAGCCTCTTTGCATTGCGCCTGATCATCCCCAAACATGTCGCCGGTCAGCTTCTTCCATGTTGTGTTGCTCCAGCAGGCTTTGTGCCCAGATTTTCAGGCAGACACAGCTGGCCTGCGATATGTTTGGGTGTGATGTAGAAAGGCTCCCTGGCGGAATGATAAGCTTCATTTGAGCCGGGGACAGTGTTTTTTGTTGCATAGTGGTCTCTAGTTTGGCATTACATCATGTCAGAACAGTAGCTCTGTACTGCTTTCTTGTTCTTTATATGTGTGGTTTTAGATTGTGAACCCTTTGGGAACAGGCCTGGAACCTTTAGATTTATTTTACTATGTAAACCGCTTTGTGAACTACTCTTGTTGAAAAGCAGTAATAATATACATTACTAATATACATACACAAACATACATACATATTGTCTTCTCACCCTTGGGACTAGACCTAAAAATCTGTTGCTCGTCCTGGATGCAGGAAGAAGTGTGAAGGTGATGCAGGAGAAGCCTTGCTCTGTTCTCTGGGTTCCATGTTACTCATCTGTTTGGTCTTCCCATGGATCAGGCTCTTGTAGTCTCATCTCCCATCACCTGATCTGGAATTGTCTTGAACTAGAATTTTCCACTTCTCCCCAATGCCCAGCTTTGGATGGTATCAAAACAAAGAGCAGCACCCTCCTTATTAAAAGTTCAGATGAGAAGTGCATTTCTGCCCCTCTTTCCCTTCTGGTTCTTGGTTTACAGATAACAATGGTTTTGTAGTAATGTTTTGTTCTTTGAAATTTGTTAAATCTGAGGGGCCTTGTCCTGGAGGAAATCAAATTGGTTTTCTTCCTTCCTTTCTGCTTCAGCTTTCTCCTGTTATCTAGTCCAGCCTTGCTCAATCATTTGTGCATACATTCCTGCCTCATTGCTATCTCTGCATGATTTAGTCAAAGTCCTTTTCAATAATGAACTTTAGTGTAGCCATCATACTAAAAGAATAGGGTTCTGGGAAAAAGAATAGGTTTTCTGGAGATAATGGTTGGTCTGTGACATCAGCATGTTGAATTGCACTTTAAAGTACCCGTGCAGCTGGTGTAGAATAGCCTGAAGATGAACCCACCTACCAACACATGAGAGGTATAGCAATACAGGTGGAACCTTGGTATCCATTGGGATTTGGTTCTGGGATACCAAAACTGTATTAAATAAAAGCAGTTAAAACGAAACAAAACTAACAGCAAGTACAACAGTGTCAATATGTGGATTGAAAATCATTGTATAAAAAGGTTGGACCTGTATTGTACACCAGTTGAAGCGTCTGAGTGGTCTTTAAAGGCAGACCCACATACCACGTATTGCAGTAATTGAGCCATAATTAAGTTATGGAAGCATGGATCACCATAGCAAGTTCTGGCTTATGTAAATGGAGGAGAAAACAATAACTGTGGGAGAGTACTCCTTTCAACTACCATAAGCTACTTCACCAGAAGCAAGGCACCCAACAGCAGACTTTTTTTCTAGTACACTGTTGCACAACACTATTAATCACAGGTAGACTTGATTGATGTTTTATTTGTATTTAGATATTAAGATGGCCTGAAATAGGTTTCATTCTCTTATTTTAACATTCTAAAACAGACCTAAAAGTAATTAAATATCACTAGCTATTTGGCAGCTGATCCAGGTTCTGGAATTTGGTTTACTGTTCCAGCTGAGAGATGGCTAGGGTGAAGGTGTGGTTTGCCACAGGGGACTTAGTCCTGCTACTCTGTTTTTCTTGTCAACCTACTTACCCACAACATAGAAAGAACATGGCCAGAACTCTGATTAGGGAGTTGCTTTACCACTGTCATTTTCCAGCTATCCACTTGCAAGTCTTCGTTTTCAGCAATGTGCCTCCCTGCATAGCTATGTTTGCCTATCACCAAGTTTCCAGATACATGTTTTCCATCAAAGTCTAGTTTGATGTTTGGAATGTTCTGAACTTAGCAAATATGCTTTAAAATACTTTTTGGCATAACTATTATATTATTTCCCATCTTACTGTGTTTCATTTCTTCTGACAAGGGAAATACTGTATGTAGAAACATTTATTTCCTCCTTCCATTTCTAAAGTTTTATTTCGTGTTTGGATATTGGGAATGTCTTTACTAGATTTCACTTTCTGATTAAAATCAAGGTTCTAAAGTAACCCTAAAATCAATTGCTCTTTTTGTAGTGAATTAATCCTTAGTTATTTTTTTTTTTTTGTAAAGTCTGGTTTCTTGCTGTTTCACAATAGAATGGCTTAGAAGTTCATGGACTTTCCAAGATGACCCATGCCAAAAGTACTATGAAACCATATTAGTAAATCCTATTTGGCTGGTTCCTCCAACAAAGGTATTCTCCATTCTAAGAAAGCCATTTGTATTCTTATATTCTAATGAATCCATAAAATCATTCTAATTTTTGTTGCTTTCCATTTGATCTAGGCTTTGGCTGTTACATTTACCAATTTTGTAACGGAGCCATTGAAACACATAGGACAAGGAATTGGTGAATTTATTAAAGCGCTCATGAAAGAGATACCAATGCTGCTACAGATTCCAGTGCTAATTATTATGACAGTGGCAGTTTTGGTATGTATATCCCCACTCTTATGTGGGATTAAAAGCTGTAACAGCAAGAACAATGTCATTTGGACGACAGTTTGATATCATTGAGGCTAGCTATCCCTTCTACTCAGGCCAGAGGTCTTGCTAACACTTTTAATTGGCCCATCTGAAAGGTATGTCGTCGGGAAGGGAAATGTCATCCTGGCTAAAACCTGTGCCTTCAGAACAGTGAGCAAGCAATGTTCCTGCTGGGTTCAATAACACTTCTTGTCTGATGTTTAGACAAGAACTAAAGAGCTACTTTTCTTCATGATCTCTGAGAGAGCGAGAGCGATGGGTCAGCTGACATCTTCCTTTCATCATCCAGAGCTGAGGGGTGCCTAAATTACTAGTTAATATCAAGCTAGAGGAAAGGTTTGAGGTGGAGCCATCAATACCATTTCTGGTGATAGTGAACTTTACTACACCCCAGAACTGGGGTGTAGTTACAACAACTGGTCTGCTGTGCCTCAGTTTCCCCAGGAGGAACCCAAGAAGCATGTTGCTGGGGGCGGGCACTTCACATCACAACACTAGGGGAGTCCTAAGTGATACAGCTTTTAAAAATGCAATTATACAATATTTTAAGTTTTTTGAAACAGCAATATTGAATTATTAAAAATGAATGAATTATAGCATTATAAGGCTGTGAACAAATGCACATAATTTGGCATCTGTCCCTGGGTGGCCTGACCTAAAAATAATGATACTGAATTATGAATCCATATTCTAATCAATGAATATAAGTATAGCTATGGTATAAAAAGCTTGAGAAGATCTTGTCATTAAATGTTGTCCTAATGAAGGGTAACAAATTTAAATCATGTTTGAGCAAAGATTTTGAGCATTTGAGTCTGTTCATTTGAAAGTTGATATTGCTTACAAGGGTCTCTCTCTGGTAGGGTTTCTGCTATGGAGCTGGAAGATCAGTTACTACACTAAGGCAGTTAACTAGCCAAGACAGGCAGCAACCTCCTTCTCTTGGCCCAAGTGACAGGCGACACCAAGAACAACTATATCTGCGTGATGATGGTGCAGGTGATAGTGGTGTCTATTTTGTGAGGCAGCCTGGCTTCCTCCAGAGAGGACCTTATGACAGAGGAGATGCTTCAACAGAGAGATACAAGCCTGCAATGTCTCAAGATGGCAACAAAACCCAGATTGAGGTTTTGCGAGCTGATATGCTTGATGCATCAACAAAAGAGCACCCCGAGTTGGCAACCAAGGTAATTGGGGAACATGGAGGCTTCTTATGCAAGCAAGTTATTTCTAGTAATAATCCTCATTTGAGTGAGCAATTGGATTAGTACAGATGGCAGATTGGCTTCTTATGTTCATTTTTAAAGTACTGTCCCTTTCTGTAATAGTTTCCAAGACAAAGGTCACAGGAGAGAAAATTTCCATATAAGTAATCTCTCATGTCATTTGGATTCTCAACTTTTCATTTAACAATTGCAGTGTGATTTGTGGCTATCTTATGGGTCTGTCATGTACTAAGCTTCTAGAAAAACTTCTTATGTAGTTTGCATATCAAATAAGACATTTTACTTATCTTGGTGTTTCATACTTTGCAGAGCGATCCTTCAGAAGAGGACTATTCACAAAAAGAATTGGAAAAAAAGAACAGCAGTGACAATCTAGTAAGTTGAAGAAGTAGTCTAGAATTTGCTTATGGAAAAAAAGAATCAGTGTAACTTTGCAATGCTTTCAGAAAAAACTTTATTCCCAGTATTTTGGAGTATTGGTTCAATTAACAGTTTGAATTATTTTAGTCTGGGTATTTGTGATATTTCAATTTAAACCCTTTACTGTCTTAAGTTGCAATCCTATACCAAGTCTCCAGTAAGTACCAGTATACCAGTAAGTCTCACTGAACTTGGTGGGATCAGCTTCTGAGGAGACAGACTTAGGATTGCGCTCTTAGACTAGCATGCTTTTTGCTCATGCTCTGGAGATACTGCATGTGTAGTGTAATCCTATTCATGTCATAAGAACATAAGAAGAGCCCCACTGGATCAGGCCAAAGGCCCTTCCTGTATCTCACAGTGGCCCACCAGGTGCCTAAGGGAGTTCAGTAGACAACAAGATGCTTGCATCCTGTTGCCACTTCCTTGCACCTGGCATTCTGAAGTAGCCTACTATTAATGTAAGGAGGTTGCCCAACCCATCATGGCCTATAGCCCATGATGGACTTTTCCTCCAGAAATCCATCCAGTCCCCTTTTAAAGACATCTAGGGCAGATGCCATCACCACCTCCTGTGGCAAGGAGTTCCATAGGTTAATTACCCACTGGCTAAAAAAGTATTTCCTTTTATCTGTTTTAACTCTCCCAACACTCAACTGCAGTGGATGCCCTCTGGTTCTGATATTGTGAGAGAGGGAAAAGAACATCCTTCTATTGACTCTATCCCTCCCGTGCATAATTTTACATGTCTCAATCATGTCCCCCCTCGGGCGCCTTTTTACCAGACTGAAGAGCCCCAAATATTGCAGTCTTTCTTCATCAGAGAGGTGCCCCAGCCCCGTAACCATTTTTGTCGCTCTCTTCTGCACCTTTTCCAGCTCCACTATGTCATTTTTGAGATGTGGTAACCACAACTTTATGCAGTACTCTAGATGTGACCTTACTATTGATTTGTGCAATGGTACAATAATTTTGGCTGTTTTATTCTCAACCCCTTTTTTAATTACCCCAGGTATGGAATTGGCCCTCTTAACTGCTGCCGCACACTGGGTCGCCACCTTCATCAAGTTGTCCACCAGCACCCCAAGATCTCTCTCCTGAGTTGTCACAGACATCTCAGAACCCATTAGCCTATAGGTGAAGTTTTGATTTTTTGCCCCAATGTCTACTTATAGGATCTCCTGCCAACCTAGCAGTTCGAAAGCACCTAAATGCAAGTAGATAAATAGGCACCACTTCGGTCGGAAAGGAACGGCGTTCTGTGCGCCTCGGCGTAGTCATGCTGGCCACATGACTATGGAAGCTTGTCCTTGGACAAAACACTGGCTCTACAGGCTTTGAAACAGAGATGAGCACCGCCCCCTACAGTCGGTTACGACTAGACCATTCGATCGTGGGGAAACTTTTACCTTTTTTACCTCCTTATAGGGTACCTTAAGTACCCAATCTTACGCAAATTTCCAGTTCTGATGCAGCTGAAATGTAACCCCAAGGTAGGGAACAAGTTTCCTTAACTGCCCCTGTGACTGCCCCTCCACTACAGAATGCAACACACACCCTGTTGGCATGGCTGCATCAGCACTGGAAAATTGGATAGGATTGGGCCCGAAGTTACGTCCTGGTTCCATTCCAGAGATTTGTCTGGAAATTGGAATAGCTGCACTAGAATGGACAAACTGTGCCTGCACAAAAGAACCATGTGGCTGCCTGTAATTCAGATATCCATAAGTTGGACATCTGCAGCTTGGGGACTCAGTATACATCCCGCTGATTTTAATAAGACTTATTCCTAAAGGAGGGTGCATAGGACTTATCACCTTGATCTTTTTTTCTGATGTTAAGTGTCTTAATATTGTTCAATAAATGATTCACTAATAATTTTTTACAGAGTGGGCTATCTGCTAAAGCAAGTAATCAGATTGCTGATGAAATAGAGAAAAATAGCAGAAATCAAACACTGAGTGAAGTGAAAACTATAGAACCTGTACCTGTAAAGGGCAATGGAGATGCAACAAAATGTAACACTGAAGAGGACAGGAGAACAAGCCAAGACTCAATCAAGACAACATTTGAAAAGAGGAAAGAGAGCAGCTCGTGTGGTTTAACAGAATTCGCAGAGACTACAGAAACTTTAGGCTGCAGTGTAAGTTAAGCCTGCAATCTGTTTTCTGTCACAGAAAGGGGACACTGTTTTTGGTGAGATAGCTGTTTGTATTGATTTGAAAGGTCCTTCCTTCTTTGCCAACATCTCTATAGCTTGCAAAGACCACCCAGCAGTGCCACCAAAGCAGGGCTTTAACTTCTTATTCTGTATCTAATTTTTGAGGGGCGGTGCAGACTTCGTTTGAGGTTGTGGAAAAAAGGGGGGGCAAATCAAATGGAGGAAATAAGAGAGAGGTGACAGCTCAAATAGGTGCATATGCCCATGCATTTGACATACTTCCTCATGAGCACAGAGAAGCTTGGGAAAAAACTCCCCAGAATGTGGAATGCACTCCGTCTAGCATTAGCGCTGGTGGAATGTGCAGGCTGCAGCACAGCAGTTGTAAAGGTCTTTGCAGCAGTGCCAGCAGCTGGCACACTTGCAGGAAGGCCAGAGCCTTTCTGTGTGCACTGGCAGATATGGGGAGGCTCACCGGAGCAGTTAAGCCCAGTACAAGGGGTGGAATGCGGTGGGAAGGATGGCAGAATGAGTCCAGGAGGAAGGCGGGTGTGGCCATGGCACAGGCCAAATCTTAAGGCCCTTTCTGGACCTGATCCACCTGCATGGAGCTGCCACAGATCCAAATTTCCCCATAGTGCAAGGGGACAAATGTCACCTATCCTGAGGAGACATCCAGCAGCCAAAAATCCCCTGTGGAATGCAACAGAAGCCGTGCTGGCACCTCTGCAAGACCACACAGATATCAGTAGGATTGTGCTGTGAATGTTTGAGCCACTTCCTAGAAAGGTAGGTGTGGAAACTATTGTGGAATGGTTTGAAGATGACCTTGCTAGATGTTAGTTTGTCAGTGGATTTAACTTATAAACTTCATAGGAAGCTGATTGTGCTATGTACAATTTGCTCACATTCAGTGACTCATTGTACTTCTAGAATCTTGGGTGATGCATCACTGTAAAAGTTTCTAAGAGCTGTGCATCCCAATCCATATTCACTTTGAAACAAGTTTCACTGAGTTGTTAGGGTTACTTCCAAGTGACTGCATGTAGAATTCCAGCCCTGGACTTGTAACAGTTGGTATAAACAATTTTTTGCCTGGTATGCTCAAAATTATTGAGGTCAGCTACATGTTACAGACAAGAGCCCAGACTCCACTTCTAGCACACACCAAACTCTATGGTTTTAGGTGTTGATTTGTGAAGATAATTGTGTGAAGAGCTCCACTGGTGATAGCCTGTTGTTGATAGGGAATTGGAAGAGAAAAAAAATGGGAAATATTATGGCCACACTGTGGCCTTCTCTTTTCTATCAGCTTCAGAACAATGATGCTCAAGCATCAGTGGTTCCCAAACTTAACCTGGGTCATGATGCCCCCAGTTTCTTTCCTGTGTAACCTTGTGGAATCCAAGATGGTGGCACGCAGGAGAATGGGTATGAGAAGCCAATAGGGTCATCCCACTGCAATCTCCTGAGGAACAGGGCATTGAATTTTGACTCTCTTGAAGTATTAAGTAATGCAGTGATGTGCCACTTAAGAGCCTAGTCTGATGGGTTCTAGTGCCGCTGGTATGCCTGTACTGTTGGCACTGATGTAGTGCCAACTGACACTGCACCTCAGCACTGGGAATGCTGAGGTGCAGGTGGCAGTGTCACCGCCGTCCAGTGCTATGGGTTTATGGGATGAAATTGGGCAGAGAGGGGTGGAGATAGCAGGAAACACAACGTGGGCTCAGATACAAGTAGACCCATTACAGCTGCCATAGGCTAACAGAGGGTAAGAGTACGTTCATTCCCTTGCCATGGGTAGACCTGTGGCTGGTTGCCTGGTAGCCATTTTGGCGCCACTGAAGCCCTGGCTGCTAGGGAAGATTAGAATTGAGCTGCTCATCAGAAATGGTAGATTGTGCATGATCTAAAAAAAATATTAGGACTTGCAAATACATCTGGCAATAGACCTCAACCTTTAAATCTTCTCCTTACAGGAACAAAATTACAGCAACTCTGCTTCCTGATAGACCTCCAACTTTTCCAGGAAAGTGACTTTTTATGCTTCATTTTTAAAATAAAGTAGCCATTCTTGGATCCAGAGAATGGTTTACTTATAGTTAACAGTTCCAGTACCTTGGTTATTTTAGTTGGATCAAAGTGGACACATTTTTCTTGAAGACTTAAATTATGTTGTAGGCATGTGATTCCAGCAGCTTCAAAAGACTGAAAAAGCATCTTTCGTCAAATACACATACTAATGCTATTTTTGCATTGGTGGCTTGCAGCAAAATAAAAAAAAACAAGTTTTATAAATATGATTTTTATGTTATGTTTTATATCCTCAAGCATCCTAAGATCACTTAGTTGTAACAGGTGATCCTTCCATTTTTTGATCAGGCACTGATTTTTTTTATAGATACCTTGTTTTAGCTGGACTTGGCTACTAAAGACAAAACTAAGGCCTTTTTGTCCTCTCAGGATGATAGGCCACAGAAGCCTCCTGTTGCACACCTAAAATTCCTATGTGGAATCGAAGACAAACAGAAGTAAACAGATAAATTTTACAGGCTTTGTTACTGTTCACCTGGGGCAACAGGATATTAGTTCTGTGTCTAACTGAAATGTATGTGTATCCTCAGAGTTAAAGCCCACAATTAGCCCCTTACTAATCTAAGAATCTGTTTAACCTGCTGTTCCTATGCATCTATATTTTACTTCCAAACAGAAAAACAAGTAGGTTTATAGCCAGTATTTAAAGATTTATTTTTGTTTAATAAAAAATACTGTTCTTAGGATTTTTTAATGCTGTAAAAGTTAGAAAAAAACATTGAGAATAATTCTAGCATTATGTAATAGCATTATTTAAAACATGATTGTAGCTGGAAAAAATTCAAACTTAACAAACGTACCTTAAGCACTACCACCAGTAAGAAATAAAAAATAGTGTATTTACAGAACGGGGGGGAGAGACAGAGAGTAGAAGCAGTGCACTGTACAGCTGCCTTCTTACAAACATAGTTATTTATTCACCTCCCCCCACCACCACCACAAGAGGGTGCTTCTTTTCAAACAATGGCAGCAAGGACTGTACCATGAACAATGTGGGTTTACAGTATTTGGAATATCCCAGGTTATCTACATTTTTCCCTTAAAAGCATTTCCTGCATATGCTAGAAACAAGATATGAGTTACAGTACTACATGATCCCCTGCTGTTTTGTTCTTCAATGTGCGTTCCAAAACGTTCATTAGCTAGAAGTTGGCCGCTTTAAGCCGGAAGGTAGAAAGACTCTCTGTTCATCCATTCTCTTTCCTTGTGATCTCAAAATAAGGCTGAAGAAATCTTCATCAGGTACAGTTGGTCCTTTTGTGATGTTTGGTGGTGGTGCACATCTCTGATCATCTAGCCTAGAGCCCTAAAAAAATGGAAGGCAGACTTAAATACTGGACTTTGCCACTTCAACAACTCAATCTCATTACTTTTTCGCAAATTAGATTTTACATTTTCTGGTTCGTTCATTTAGAATTCAAAATGCTTGCTTAGGGTATAATTGAATTTGGTTAGCATCTGTCTATCAAAACAGCTGCATGTAGTAGAACATAGAAGATTGGATTCAAAAGATGCCTTTTCATGTGCTGTACAAGGAAAAAAACCAAAATTCAGACTGCATTCATCCAATTAATAAAGAGCAGTAATTAGTGTTTTATAAAAATCTGTTGGGGCATATAAACTTCATTTGCTATGTCTCTGTGGGAAACCGCATATGCTAAGGCTATGCTGTTTTTCTTCAAAATGTACTTGGGAATGTCATACATTCTAGAGGAAAAAAATTAGTGAGTGGTAGAAGCCAGCTGTCAAGAAAATGATTATCACTAGTTGAGTAGTACCTGACAGCTGAGTGGCTGAAAAAAGACCAATCAAGCACCACCCCCAAAAAACTTGTCCCTACATGGAATGACTTTTATGATAAAAGTCCTACAGCTAGTATAACTTTGGATACAACCCATAGTCTGGATATCCTTACAACTAGCAGTTTACAACCACAATAATTGGATTGTGCATTTTTGAAGCATGATTTAAATGGGATTTAAGTATGCAAAATTATGCATTTGATTATGACTGAGCTGACTTAATACCAGAAATGTACTTATGAACATAAATCTGTCTTCATAGTAGATCCTGTATATGCTAAATGTATATTTTTTCCCAAATGTAGGCCAGAAAGTGGGGTACTGTTCTCAGTAAGCCAGTATATGGTTTAATCATCATACATAGTATTGTGTTCTTCTGAAATGGTGCAATGCTTCATTTATTCATTTGAGGTATTGTATACACAGTGCAATATTTAACACACTTTCTGCCTATGCACTTCTCAGTCCCAAAATAAAACCTGTTACAAGGCATACATGTTTATATTAAGTGAGTTTGAACCAGAACTCTATCAGTAATCTATTTAGGAAACTGTTCTGTTTGAATGGTGTTTTCAGAATGGTGTTTTCAAACAATAACACTCTTTAAGTGTCTGATCATCTCCCTTATATAGTTTTGTTAAAACACAGCATTAAAACACAAAACACTGCTATATGGGCATTAAAATTGAATAAAAAAACACATTTTGCTGTTTAAGATATTTTCCAGAAATTAAAATTACTTTTCTAATTAGGAATAATACTGTGGCTGCATCTCTTGATACTATATCATCTACCTAGTACACTTTTAAAGCATTTAAAATAAAAATGAAACCTGGAATGACCACAATTTGCTATTTTAATCAAGGAATTTTAGAAAAAAATATACACCCCTACTTATAGCCAATTTTGCACAGCTATTTCTAAAGAACATACAATATAATAAATTCTGTTAATACCTATGGTTTCTGTAGTCATCTTGATGCTAAAGAACCCTGTTCATCTGACATTTTATTTCAGATGTTAAGTTCACTGTAAAGATTCCAATACCACCAGTGGTATTTAACAGTAGTTGTAAAGCATGTACTGTCTTTCAAAAGAAAGCAGGTGCTAACTATAAGCTTCTTTATTTCAAAACAGAAACTTTAGCTCTGCTGAACCTATTTTCTGCCAATACTTTTTTATCCTGTTGCCATATAAAGACAGTGTCCACTTTAATAAGACTCTTCTCAGCACACCAGACTTTTCCATACAGCTAAATTATAGCTAATGAGTCTGCCTTCAGTTTATTTACTGAGTATAACTCAGGCAGAAGATTAAACTGCTATATCAAACCTAGCAAAAAAACACAGTATGCACATCATCAAGATTCTAAAATATGAGAGATTTCAACCCTTTCAGATTTCTCTAAGCACCTACCTCAAACTTCAATTATAACAACCTGTATAAATTGCAAGAATACTGTGGGACATGAAAAAGATATGCCACTTTATTTCTGCTATGTTTTCTGATAGAACTTCTTACTACTTCATTTCTTACTCTAGGCTTGGCCTATGAATTTGGGATCAGGTAAATATTGATTAGGTCATGGAAATATTATATTGTTTCCTTTATATTTTGCCCTTGCGGAGTCCTTTAATTAGAGAAACCTTGATTTACATGACCAATGGTAGCATAATTGATCTAAAATGCTAGGCCCTCCAAATCTCCAGTTACTACTTTTGTAAACTTCAGTCACCCACTCATAATCTTGTCAGCAAACAAGGCTGGAAAGAACTGCTGTGTAGCATCTTTCCCAGTGGTAGTTTGATTATCTCCTTTGTCTTAAAAAATCATTATTGTGGGTCCCTTTGGGACAGGCAACCATTTTTGGCTACGTAACCTGCTTGAACTGCTTCATTGAAAAATTGTACATAAATATTCTAAATAAACAAATGCTATGCAGAAGTTTATATGTGGGGTCAAAGTTGCATGTTTGCTAGCCCTGCGTATGCAAAACCATTTAAATAGAGATACCACAATAAATGTTCTACACCAAATATGTACTTCCTTGTGGCAGACTTGAAACTACACACAAAACAGGCAACAATCATAAGACCTACCTGACACTTTATTAAGATATCAAAGAAGTCATCATCTGGTTCACCACTGCCGCTAGCTATCAAGTGGCCAAGGACTGACTGACTATTATGCTGATTAAAACGAAGTCCTGGTAAATTGCTGGCACTGGCTCGCTGGTCATCTAGTCGTCTGCTCTGAGAACTGGCAAGTAGATCAAGAAATTCATCTGTGTGAGGTGGAACCATAGAAGTAGAAAAGGCTGTAGTGCAGTAAGGAAAGCAAAGAAAAAGACTTGTAATTCACTGCTTTGTGTGCACGTCTAAGCTTTAGATTTTATTGCAAACATTCAGAAGGCAGACTTATGCACATTCAATTTTAAAATTTTCAAAATTACATTTTTTCATTGTCCTTGACGAAGTGGAAGACGCTGCAGCTGTCATTTTGTTCCTGTCCTGAAAACAGTATCGCTGATCATCCATTCTGTTGCTCTGAAATCGACTCAACAAGTCAAAGAACCCTTCATCTCCAGGCACATCTGGGCTATTTTTCTGAAAAGCCAAGTCCAACAAAGAGAATCAGGACAAATCCAGGTTATGTTTATCATATAAAGAAGATACAAGAAGCTTTGTTCTAGCCACGCAACACAGATAAGTACATGGCTCTTCTGCCAAAAAAATGGTGGGAAGGAAAGAAGAGCCAGTGAACAAGCAGCACTAGCAAGCAAGCAAGACCAGCATCCTCCACCTATATCCTGCCATAAAGTAGGATCAATATTTCAGCAATGGTGATCCAGGTTTCATAGACAAATATTCAGTTAGAAAACCTATTTTTCATTCCCAATCCTAAATATACATTTCCACCAAATTGCTTTTTAATGAGGAAGCTTAGAATTGCAGCCTTAGCTAGTATAATAGCCAAGATAATTGTTTCTAATCAGCTAAAAAATCCTATTACTTTTGCCTCCAAAAACAGCTGTCTCAACAGTAATTTAAAATAAAAACATACATTTGGGACTCTCAGGGCATTATAGACTTCACCACAAATACCTTTTGAGAACTTAGAAGTCGATGGTCAATAGAATTACTAGCATCCTGAAGAACTTTAGAAGAAGTGACATTTTTGTATTTTTTGCCTTTTAATCGATTTACAAAGTGCAATTTTGCTGAAGGTTTGGGAAGTAGAGATTTCTGTTTGGCCAGGATTTCACTGTTCCAGTCCTGTACCTACAAAACAAGGAACAAAGTATATAAAGAAACTATCCCAAGACAGTTTCTCATGAATGTACAAAATGTTGGCCAATTAAAATTTTTGTGCCACTAATTGAAGTGGCTGCTTTTATTCAGATAAGTGGTGTTTTTTAAACAAAGCCAGAGCTTTGCCTTATACTACAAGTCCTTCATACTGGAATCAGTTCTGATCACAACAGCAGAAAGTCCTGCGGAAGAGGTACATCTAGGAAATGCAAGCAGAAAACGAAGCAGGCACAATGACTAGCAACTAGCAACAGCACTCCAACCCTTGCTCTCCCCCTTCCACTGGTTAGTCTGGGGGCACTGGGGGATTTGGTAGGTCTCTTTTCAACACCAAGCTAGGCAGAGAGGTGGGACCTCTGAAAACCTTCATCTATAATGGGGCTCTCAAAATCTGCATGATTTTCTCTTAAGAAGCCAAAATGGAGAGAAAAAGTTGGATACCTGATAGTTTAATCTCCATCTACTCATCTTTTCCTACTACTACATTCTGAACTACTTTTTCCAGTGGTCCCAAGGTGGCTTAGTGCATTCCTAGAAAAGTACCGGAAAGATTAAAGCTTGTAAACTAAGAATGAAATCTGTGCTGCCCTGCCATCTAGTGACTGCTTTAAAAAATGATACAATTCTTTGCAAGCAGAAATCTCATTTAGCAAGTCCTCACTTAAAGTTGTTTCATTATAACATTGATGAGAAAAAAACATTCATGGCCAGGGCTATTCTCTGTGTAGAGTTTACATGTTCTACCCACATCTGTGTGGGTTTTAACCGGCATGAAAAGCTCACATTTATTTCAATGTGAACACTTTCAATTAGAAAGTGTTTTGGGTCTTCATTTAGAAGTTTGGTGATACTTTGTGACCAGACGTGCTGTAGAAGTGTAACTCTTGTTTACATTTATCAAGTAGCCTACGATAAAATTAGCCTGCAGTACCAATTTTACCATAGGTTAATTGATAAACAAGAGTTGCATTCCTACAGCATATTTCTGTAAATCATTGTGCTTAAGGTCATTTCCTTGTAATTTGTTTTGCTTAAAGGCTCCGCTTCCAAGAACCTATCAACAACAACATTAAGAGAGCACTTGCTGTACTCTCTTTTTTCTTTATAAGCATTCTGACGATACAGATTTTCACTTAAACATACTGTACATAATCCCTCTTTATCCATACCAAGATTTTCAATATAAGATCTGGGAATATTGGGGGACGACGACATTGTCATAGCGACAATGTCTCCCTGCCATTTTGCCCAATGGGTATACATCCCTTCTGCTTTAAGTTCCAGAAATAGAGAAAAGGATGAATTTGCCTCACATGCTCAAGAAGGTATTACCATCATCAACAGTATTTATATACCACTTTTCAACCAAAAAGTGCACAAAGCGGTTTACAGGCAGGTAAAATAATTAAATGGTTCCCTGTCCCAAAAGAGCTCACAATCTAAAAAACTGCAAAAGGCCACCAGCAAACTGCCGCTAGAAAAAGACACTGTGATGGGATGAAGAATATCCCATTCTGCTGCTAAGAGGAACACCATGTGAAAAAACTCTTGCCCGGTTAGCAGTTCCAAGAAGTCAGGCCGAGTTTGGATTCCTCCCCCTAGCAGGTCCAGAAGGGCCCCCTTTCCCGGGCATGCTCCTGCAGCTCCAGGGGAAATGTACATCAGGACCCGCAGAGGACTGAGCATGGCTGGGTGCATCCCTTCCCTGATGAGTAGTGCAGCCCAATGCAGTGCATGAGATGCTCCCTCCCTTTTAAAGTATATGTTTTTGTGCGGTGTTTCTACAAATTACCTTGAATATAGGTCCTAAAGAACAGAAGTAGATGAAAAAAATGGGAAAAGTAGAAACAAACAGGTGAAAGATAAGGGAGTCGCTCATAATTTGTAACTAAAATTTGAGATGCTAAATCTCATTATGCAATGCTAGAACTTCTGAAACATTTTCATTGTCAACTTCAACACTGATGACGTTATTAAATGGTGTTTATTCTATTTTACACAATGTTTTCTTTAGGTATTAGGCATTTAGGATGATTTTGGGGTGAAATTGGAACAGATTTGGAACTAAACAGAATTTTTCCTAATGTAATTATTGTAATCATCCATATTTTCACTATAAGGGCTGTTTTCAGAAATTGATTAGGTACATATAAAGAGGGCAAGGTATATAAGTGAACAATATATTTGTACAGGAATTTAAAAGGTAGGAATCTGTACACTTTATTATAATAAAATCTCAAAGCAATTTTTTATGAGAAATTACTACTTTTATAGACATTAACTCATTTACATCTACTCACTTATTTTCCTGGTTTACAATATCTTGACTAATAAGGCAATGGTATGATTAATTCAAATCAATCTATAAAGAATTAGCTTGTACATTTTAAATCTTAAGTGCCCTTTTAAGAACTACGAACTTACTTGACAAGCCTATTTCCATATTTTTAAAAAATGCACCAACCTTTTCTGGGGTGAGCTTCATAAGTTCCATGTTTTCCATACTGTGGCGACGTCCTACACGAGGTCTACTGCCTTTGAGATACAGACATTAATCAGTTATTTAGAAGGAAAGTTCAATACTTCAGAAACGTTTTGATTTTAAGAAAGCAAGTAAACTGAGTGGCAATTCTCCAAGCCTATTACCATCATTCAGTGACTGTGTCCAATCTTGGAAGTTGCAGACCTTGCTATATTCCTTGTGAGTGTTAACAGTTTGAATTTTCAAATGTTTTTTTATAATTTAGTTTTTAGTTCCATGTTTTTACATAATACTTTGTTCTAATCTTGCTTTCTATCAGAGATGTTTCATGGTTGTGCCATTGCTAAAGTTCAAGAATGCCAGTTTGCATTCCAGGGATGTCATTTGATTACATCACAATTACAGCACTTCCAGGTTAATGATGTTACTTTCTGCTATGACATCACTTCCACATCAATGACATAACTTCTGGTGTGTTCTGACATGAGTACCATTCTAAAAAGTGGGTCCCAGTGTAAAATGTTTGCGAACCACTGTTTTAAAACAAACATCCACAGAGGAGATCTTTAAAGTGTATTCAGGTCCTCTAACCTGCAATCTGAAAACCTTCAGATTTCCCCCCTAATTGGTATATGTATGTTTGCTAAATGAACTGAAAATAAAATTCAAAGAAAAAATGAGGCAATACAAAGATCAACACAATACTGAATATTAACAAAAGATTATGGAGGATTACCGTTCAATTGCCATCACAGAATCATGCATGCACTTACCGTTCAAGCTATTATCTAGAACATGATTTTCTGTCATCATTGAGCTGTTTGTGCTAAAACTTAGACCAAGCACCATCTGAAGGTCTGAGATGTTAAGTTTAGCTGTTAGTTCTCCGGTTTTATCTCCCACCTGCAACCAAATGCATTAGTTCAATATGTGCTTATAGTCAGCCACCTCACATACACCAACCATAAACATGTAAATCTTACTCTAGTAAGACAGTTTTGAAAAGTGAAATAATACACAATAGAGCCTGGAGAAAAGAGAATTTTCTAAAGTTAACTTTTCTAAAGTTATACCTTTCTTTTTTTTCTAAAGTTATACCTTTCTTTTTTTCTGCTGGTATCTTATGCTTGCAATACTGTACAGAAGCTTCTTTACTCAGAAGCATATCTGATGGGGGGGATCCAGGGGGCCATGTGGTCTTGGGCGCCATGATTGATGTTCCGCGAGCTGCCATCGGCCACCTGTTCTCTGGGGCCCTCCCAAGGTCCAGGCAGGCCGCACATGACATCCAGGGGGCCGCTCAGTCTGAAGCTTTTGGAAAGCCTTTCAGTAGTACTTCCGGTTTTCGTAGGAAAACCAGAAGTATTGTTGAAAGGCCTGTTGAAAGCTTCAGGACACTTATGGAGGCCCTGTGAACACTGCATGAGACTCTGAAGGCTCCAGGTGAGTGGGGGGTAGTCTCAGGGGGCAGCACTCTGCAGACCTGGCTCTGGGCAGCACATGGGCCAGGGATGTGACTAACTGTACTTGGTCTTACCTTGAAAAGTAGGTTAACAGGGCCTGCTGGAATAAGATGGGAAATGTTCAGGAATGCTGAAATGGGTGCCAACACTATCTATAGACATATGGCCAGGCATGTTTGCATCTCGAAAGTTGTTAAATAGGAGAGCTTCTGTATGTTTTCCTTTCATAAAGAACATTGGCCAATCAATCCATAAGTCTTCAACATACATTACTATGTCAATGTCCATATTTTACTATTTGTAGCTAATTCATAGAAGTGTGGAGTTAATTTTTTTTTGATAAAAATGAGTACAGAAAGCAGTGTTGTGTTTTTATTTCATTATCACTGAAAAACCCCATCTCTATTGATTCATGTCAAAGATATGCACACTTTCTTTTTCCATTTTGATGAGAGCCCTCAGGTAAAGAAAAAAGCAAACTACAAACAACTAAGAACTCATAATATATGCACACACCTCTCTTGAGATGTCTAAGTGTTTTTCTGCATAGTGCATAGCTTGATCATGATTCCCCAGAGCTGTATAGGCATTTCCTAAACTCCAGCATGCTCTTCCTTCACCAATTCTGAAACACAGTGCAACAAAGCGACATTTATTCAAATGCTCCAGACACCAGTTTTCTGACAATATAAAAGACGATACTGGCTTAGCTCACTAATATGGAAACTGCTGCTACTGTAAAAGAACTTCCTTTGCCAATCTGGTAATGTTGCAAACATGACATCATGCGAGAAAATCCAATTACATGTTTGCTTTCCATTGCTGTGACCCCCATTTCCTGGGAGGTGAATGATGGTGTTGCAAGTAATTGTATTGGGAGCCCCTCCCAGGTGACTTCAGGATTCTATGGGAACTGCTCACAGCACATACCTGAGGTAGTGGTCTCTAAATTGTGGACCGGGTTCCACTGGAATAATCATGCCAGGTACAGCACGAAGGTGGCAAAGCCTTACCATTCCAGGCCGCAGCCACCTCTCTGCACTGGGTCACTGCAGAGTCTCGTGCTGGAGAGCAACTTCTGCATATTGCCCCAGAAAGCTGTGCACCCCAATTTCCCGGGGAAACAACTACCTGGTGCAAAGCTCTGCAAAATATATTTTAATATATAGCAAGCAACTGTTAAAAATCTTACCTATCATTCAGTTCTTCTGCAATTACCAGATGTTTTAGATGATAGTCTATGGCTTTTTCATAATCTTGAAGCAAAGTATATGTATTCCCAAGGCTGTAACAAGCTTGCGCTTCAACAGCCCTGTCTGAAAGTTGTCGAGCAAGCTGCAGTGTCTTCCTAAAAAGGCAATGAATTAAATGTAATGCTCACTTACACTACTGTACCACCAATATAGATATGGTGTGTGTGTGCGCACGCATGCGCGCGCACATGCACACGCACGCACGCACGCGCATTTTCTACTGGAATCATCAAAATGTATTACACATTTTTGTTTTACTGTTCTTGACACTGAAGAACAGTTTCTGTTACTTAGATCAACAACCTTCTGACCCAAAACAGGAGCTGGGGGACAAGTGCACAGTGAATCTGGATTTATATTAACTTAACATTCTTCTGGCCTTACAGATGAGAATTGCTTTAGCATGCAATCCTATAAATATTCACCTAGGGATAAATCTCATTGAACTCAAAGGGTGTTACTTCTGAGCAGACGTCTAAAATTGCACTGCTAATTATTATTCCTCTTTACTCATAGTGTACCACAAATTTGGTTTTATCAAAACTGTATTGTTCTTCAGGGGTTAACAGATTCCATGCTGACTAGGAGATCCTGCCTCAGAAAGGACTCAGAGTGGATGATTGAGGCCAACGTTTTAAGTTCATGCATATAAAATGCCACAATAATAAAAAATATTCAGCATGTTTCAGAATTTTACTTTCTGAAACACAAGATTTCTCACCATTTTAACTTTTATTATTCCTATCTATTTTCTTGCATACTGAATTGGAGGTGAATTATACATAGAAAAATGATATAACTAAAAAGCAAAAATTGTGACAAAGGCATACCCTTTTGAAACAATCTTACTAAAGTAAGAAGGCAGCAAGTCATTCACAAGTAGGTGAGATTACTGCTTCTGGCTCACTGGAAGGAAGGAGGCATATAAATGCAACAAATGAAAAACAAAAATGATTCAATAACCTGTGACATGAGTCGTTATGTTAGCTTTCCACAAAAATACTATTTAAATAATACATTGACTAACTTGTAATATTCAGCAGCGGTTTCAAATTCTCCAAGGAAAATATAGGCATTTCCAAGATTGCTGTATGCTCTTCTTTCTGCAGCTCTGTCACCAAATTCTTTTGCAATTAAAAGGCGCTGAAAAATAAGATGGTCTTGTCAAATATGGTGCCAAGCAAAAAGTATCTAGGAACCCATCTGCCCTCTACAGGTTCCAGAAACATGAAATGGAGTCTCCTGTGGTAGCTTCTGTACAATTAAAAATTATGCATGCTTCTAGCCCTTGAAGTAACACATTCAAGACAGATTTACTTTCGAATTCAACCAGATTTTTTAAAAACACATACGAGTTTATACTGGGAAGAATTCAAAAGTCCCAGGTGTGTACAGCAGTCCGTATCTGCATCTGCAGGCTCTTCAGGTAAGCAATCAGTACATTGTAAGAGAACTACATGCAATATGTGGCACAGAATCTGGGAATACCAGGTTTCTGCTTTTTGGTTTAACACACCAAAATACAATTTAGGACAAGACAGGTCCTGTGTGAGGGAGCGTTCCAGCAGCATGCCCAGCAGGGAAGTACTCATCCATTCACTCTGGAGCCCCAACAAAGCTATGGCTCCCAGCTGGAGCCAGAGAAAGTGGTAGGATGGAAAGAACGAATTCTGAGGTAAAAACACTGAGCTCACAAGAACTAACCTGTTCCTGAGAGAGTCAGAGCCGGATTGGGGTTGAGATGCCCTCCCACTGTAGGATGAGACTTCAAGCAAGTCTGGCCCTGATTTGAAGAGCAGGAGGGGCAATCCCACAAGGTTAAGATTACCCCTTTCTGTCTTCCAGAGAAAGGAAGATACAAGAGCTATCATCAAGTATCTGAAGTTTGGGGCTCTTCAGTCTACAAAAAAGGCACCGAAGGGGGAACATGATTGAGATGTACAAAATTATACACGGGAGGTATAGAGGGATATTCTTTTCCCTCTCTCACAACACCAGAACCAGGGGACATCCACTAAAATTGAGTGTTGGGAGAGTTAAGATAAAAGGAAATACTTTTTTACCCAGCGGGTAATTAAGCTGTGGAACCTCCTTGCCCCAGGAGGTGGTGATAGCATCTGGCCTAGATGCCTTTAAAAGGGGACTGGACAGATTTCTGGAGGAAAAGTCCATCGTGGGCTATAGGCCATGATGGGTTGGGCAACCTCCTTATGTTAATAGTAGGCTACTTCAGAATGCCAGGTGCAAGGGAGTGGCAACAGGATGCAAGCATCTTGTTGTCTCATGTGCTCCCTGAGGCACTTGGTGGGCCACTGTGAGATACAGGAAGCCTTTGGCCTGATCTAGCAGAGCTCTTCTTATGCTGTCCCACAAAAGACAAGGCCATTTTCAATGGTTCCTGAGGGGAAGACTAGAATCTATGGGTTGAAACTATAGAGCAGTAGATTTAGGATTTAGAATTTCCTTACTGCAGCACTTCTCAAATTGTGGGTTGCAACCCATGCCAGGAAGGTCATGAGTTGGGCCCGCCTGCATGCCCTTATTTCACTCTGGCTCTATACTGGAGCCAGACAGACACAGATGCAGGCCTATTCCAGGTTGTGATCCACCTCCAGAAGAGACTCCCACATTCCGTCAGGCCGGGGTGGCCTCCAGAGGCCTCAGAACACCTCTGGAAGTGCCCTCTGGGTCACTTCCAGTTTCAAGAATGCAACTTCTGGTTGCACCTGGAAGCATTTCACAGGCCCGTTTCAAGTCCCAACGGCAGCACAGGAGGCTGAGGTGGGTCGCGACTCTGGTATATTTGAGAGCCGTTGCCCGTCATGCATAGGAACAGCTGTTTTGTGCAGTTATAGGCTCTTCCTCATTGGAAGTTTTCAAGCAAGGCTTAGGTGGCCATCTCACAGGCGATGTGGTTGCCTGCACTGACCAGGAGTTGGACTAGTCAACTTCCAAGTGCCAACTCTAGTATTTTATAATTTAAACTGCAAGTATCCAATATAGAACACCCTGGGAAACATCAACATTCACACTCTTGGTACCTGTTCATGGGCCATAACGGCACTCCTGAAGTTGCCCAGAAGGTAATGAGTATTCCCCAGATTTCCATAGGCGCGTCCCTGGGCTGCTCTATCACCCAGCTCAGTCACTATTGTCAAGTTCTCCCTGTTTAACAAGAACAGCAATAGCAGGTATAAGGTGTATGTTGCAAAGAAGTATACAACTAGCAGCCCTGGATGTCACTGATCTTCCTGTCACCACAAGGAATGAGTTTAGGTTTTACATTTACAGGTCTGGTTTTATGGCCATGAAAGTAAGCTTTTGCAGGAGCCAGAGACAATAGGCACTTTATGTGTTCATCTTCACCAGGACTCTGATTCAAACAGCCAAATGCAGCAAGCTCCCTAAGCAGAGATTCTGAACTTCACCTTTTTTGAAGCAGTTGTGAAAGCCATCCTAAAACCTGAGAGAACTCTAAAAGTGGCCTGCACTGGGAGAGAGAAAAATGGGAGGGGGGGGGAAATGTGCACACAACTATTGTGCACACTCAAAGCTGCCCCCTTAGACGACATACAGCCACGTTGCAGAAGAGATTTGCTGCACTGGCACTCATTTAACATACTATCATTCATGGTGATCAGTATAATTGCTATCAAAGAATTAAAATATTCTAATCTTTTAAGTGACATCAAATTATCATTGAAAAGATTGTTCCTTATTAAAAAGACTGATGCTATTACTAGGGAGCAACAAACAGGTAACAAAGCATTGCACCAGTTTTCTTGTGGCTGCAGGCAAAATCCGTAAAGGCTTGGTGGCTCAAGAAAAGGAATATTAAGCCCATATGCTTTTTCTATATCTTGTAGTAGTTTTCCTTTTACATGTATGACAATTCTGAGATCTAGTTTTAAATTCCCCGTTTCCCTAGTTTTATTATCAGTGTGATTTGATGTAGTTATTATTTTAGGTTGTAGTCATTTGTTATTCTCTTGATGTATTGGATGTTTGCTTTAATATTTCTCTGTTTTGATGGTTGTTTTCTGGTCCTCGACCGTAATAAATGATAAATGAATGAAATGAAATGAAAAAGACTGTTACTTACTCATAGTAATCTGCAGCTTTCTGTAATGCAGCTTTAACATCATCCGGAAACTCCCCGGGATCGTGGGTGCCTGCACAGGCTACACTTTTACCCTTGGAGTGATATACATTTCCAAGGTTATACAGTGCTCTTGCTTCTCCAACCTATAATGCAAATTACAATACTTTGGAAATGAATGTCAGGCTATGCCTTATGTGCACTGACAGACAAAGCAAATTTCTCCGGTATTAAAAGACAGGTATCAACCCACACCACACACAACAGTGTATATATACTTATTAACCATAGTATTTCCAAAGCTGACTCCAATCCTGAGCTGCCTGTGCGGGCATCAGTAGCCAAGTGGCTGCCATTGCATCCTACCGGTGCCACAGGCTCCTTGGAAGGTAGGCAATGAGTCTCCTTGCCTCTGCGCCAGCTATTTTGCCGGCACAGAGATGAGGGCCTCTGTGTCAGGCCACATGGCCCAACACGGAGATAGGAATCCAGTGGCAAAGGTTGCTGCTGGTCCCCCCCCACTCCACCCCACTCTTCACACAGGAACGCCCTGCCGCCCTGCCCATAATCAGCACAATGTCGGCAACCGGTACACTTACAGTTCTCCAGCTTGTGTTGCTGCCTCTGGGCCATGCAGAGCCAATGGTAAGGCCTTCCTGCACTTTACAGTACCTTCAAAACAGATACATGGGCAGTATGCTCGTACTGCCCACGTTAACCCAATAGGATTGTGCCATCACTCCATTTGCAAACATAATTACCGAAGTAATCATAACTGTAAAAAATATTCAGAATAGCATGGTGCTGATCCTATTATTGATTAAACAAGCTGTCTTCCAATTCAGGCCATTCTGAAATTGATCGCCCCAGCATTTTTTACACAGAGGCCTTTAAAATATTGGCGCACTACAGGAATATAAGACAGGGAGAACTGTCAGTTTCACTCAGAACCTAGTCAGTTTTCCACAGTCATCAGCACCACTGGCAGCAACAGTAAGCTGGAAAGGTTGCTGAGCCTATTAATAGACTTTTCCTGATCATAGAGTGCCGGATATTACAACTTTTGCTTTACCCCTTCTGATAATCACTGGAACCCCATACTGACCTTTAAGTCATCACAAATGGCCAATATGTGCTACCTAGATTTTTAGAGCCAATCACATGGCACAAAACGTTCTTTTTAGAATATCAAAACTGAAATTCTCAGAAACTTGCAGATGTTACCAATTAGCGTGTTATTCTGGGTCTCATGCAACATACAGTTTCCTATAGCCAAGTGTTCGAGGAAAGGTGAATAGCAGACAAGATGAGGACAAGAGAAAAATAGCATGGAGTGCCAAAGCATTGTCTGAGGCCACATGACGCTGAAGCTCAGTATATGTCACTGGTCCCTGGGATGAGTGACTACGTCATGTCACCTTGAGTTCCATAATGGAAGAATGATAGGATATAAGTGTGATGAGTAAATGCTGAAAACTGCTCCCTGTTCCAGACAGTGATACATTTCCATAACAATTTAAAATCTAGACCAGGGGTTTCCAAACCCCAGCGTGTGGGCCAGATGCAGCCCTCGGAGAGCCTCTATCCGACCTGTGGCAAGCCTGTGATCCTCTCTGAACCTCTGGACCTCCTAACCTTGCTGGCACAGGCTGCATCCTCCAGGCTACGGTCTGGTTGCGTGTAGAGGCTGATACAAGGGACAGGGAGGCTGTGCACAGCCTTGGTCTTCAGCCTTGGTCTTCAGAAGGCTGAAAATCGCCACTTCCCGGTTTTCCCCAAAGACCCGGAAGTTATGTTTTTAGGCCCTCTGAAGGCCTAAGATGGCTTTCTGAGTTTCAGGGAGGTCTCCTCTGCCCTGGGTGTTTCCTTTCCTGTGATCTTCTGGTTCTGAAATGTTAACTGCAGCACATATAAGTAAGCTGTTTGTGGGGTGGGGAAATGGGAGGCCATTAAAGTGTGTGCAATATTTCTGTGGTGGGTGTTGGTGCTTGGAGGAATCCTGGAATTTTGAGCCCATTCATTCATTCATTCATTCATTCATTCATTCATTCATTCATTCATTCATTCATTCATTCATGTTCTGTCTCTAACATATTTATTTAAATTTTAAATTTATTTGACTTTTTTTTTCAGCCTTCAACACCATGCCAGATATTTGATGTGGTTCTCCAGCAAATAAGTTTGGATACCCCTGATCTAGACCAAAACATTATTTTGCTTTCTATACAGCAGGTGCAATAGCTCAAGTTCTATAACCTGATACTCAAAACATGCCACCACAATGCATTGTTAGTTGCTTTTTCTACCTAACTTGCATTCTTTCATGTGTTTAATTACTTCTGCTAAAAGGAATTTGATTATGGGTTGGCTGAAAGGTATTGCCAAGTTTCCAAAGCATTTTCCATCTCAAATCTTGCCCTGGAAATCTCATGAGGTTATAAATCACTGGGGTTATTTGAACTCATCTTTTACTTTGGCAATGAGTATCAATTTACCTCCAACCAATTAAGAAAGCTTGAGTACTGAAATGGCTAGAGTCTTGGACTGAATCTCCACTTAGCTTTGAAGCTCACTCACACATCTCATAGGGTTCTACTAGGGTTCTCTAAAGGAGAGGAAGAACAATGTGTACTCTGAGCTCCAAACCCTGAGCTGTTTGGAAGAAGGGTGGAACAAAAATGTAACAAAATAAGTAAATCTCAAGTAGCTTTTATAAGGTTCTGTGATCATAACTGTAGACAAATGTTCCTCTCTCAGCCTCACCATCAGAGTAGCAAAGATGGTATAGGACAAAATGTACCGTTTTCCTTACAGAAACATCCATGCCAGCTAAGAACATTTATTATGACTGATTAACATTTTTCTACTTATGAATATGATAGAGCCAGGAAACTCTTTGGAACATAAAATCTGACAAGTTCAGTGCACTCCAAACTCTCAAGTTTCATGAAAAGTGCAAGTCTACAGCCAACAGAACAGTTGAAAAAATTCGTATGCTGGCAGAAACTGCATATGAATCAAAATTCCAAGAGAAGCACTGGGAAGGCTTCAGAAGCCAAGGACCAGATATTTGGTAACCTGACCCTGAAGTCCAAATTTCATCTTCAACACCTCTATCCTTGTCAAGGTCAAAGTTTATTGTCTGTCGGAGCTCTTTCTGCAATGTTCTGTGTTAAATGAGTATTCATTCAGCCAGCGTAGCAAGAACTCTGTTCTTGATGTTGTAGGTTGAAGGACCTTTTACTATCAAATTCTACAATATCGATACTACCAACTTTCATGAACTTGACAGGTATCCAGAACAGATGTTATATTGTATGTTTCTAGATATTGCACATTTCCTTTTTTATATAAAAAAAGAAAGCTTTCCTTCCCAGTGCTGCTCCTGGTATAGGAAAAGGGGCATTCCTGACTGAAGGGGAATTAAATACCCTCGCACTCCAGATGAGGTAGTCAACTGACTAGCCAAATCGCCTCGCACAGGGGGCTGACTGTTAGCCATATGTTCCTCTATGCATATATTCATGATCAATCATGTTTCAAAGCCTCTTCCTGGAATTTAGATAGCCATATTCGCCCAGGAAGTTTAACTGCCACCTCCTATCCTACTTATTCCTGAGCAATATGTGTGGCGGGTGGAATGCTCCTTTTCCTATGAATTGCACTCTGGCAGCATACAGCATATTAAAATATGCTATAGCATAATCCTTTTCCAAAAATCTTTGGCTGCTAGGGTAGAAATGTAAAATTTCCGGAAATTTTGAAGCTCGGAAAAAAATCCCTGTTTTTTTTCAGAAAAAACAGAAATTTTCAGAAAAATTGAAAAAAGTTACATTAGCACTTTTTTTTCCTTTTCCAGATTGAAAGTCATTCTGTTACTTTAGGAACATAAAATAGGACTATGGATAATTTGACTTGGCATAAAATTATCACTACTAGCATATTAAAAATATAGTGTATCCAAACAATTATTACAAACAGAATTTACATTTTTTAATATTTATTTGTAATGGTAGCAAACGGAGCAACAATCTCCTGAACTGTTTACTAGTTTATGTGGAACAGACAAAAAAACCTCCACAAAACGATTTTTAAAAATTCAGAAGTAACCATTATTCATATTTTCTCTCTACAGTATTAAATAAAAATTTAAAAAACCCATTCTCATAAATAGAATTGAAGAGAGGGGTATAGATGAGAATGGGACTAAGTTTCAATGAATGGGCATGAAATTTAATCAGAATCATTTTCTGAGCTGTAATTATCAGCATCAGTTTCAGTCTCTGCTTCTGCAGCTACTCTGTTGTGTCTGTCATTATCACAGTTATTATGGACTTCGAAAAACTGAAGATTTGCCCGGATTGAAACAAGTTTCTCTACACTTTCACTTGTCCGTTTATTTCTTGATTTAGTGTGTTTCTAAACATAGATTCTTTCACATGCTGCACAGGATGGAGGAGTCTGAAGAAGGCGAGAAGCAAGAGGAGTCAGAGGCTGTGTTAGAGATGTAAAATTTCCAGAAATTTTGAAGTTCGGAAAAAACCCCAGTTTTTGCACTGGAGGGTTCAGTTTGTAACCAAGGACTTGCTTGTCCTCAAGTGCACAGAAATTAGAATAATCTGACACCATACATATTTTTAAAAATTACTTGGCAACTTTTTGAACACCTTGTCTTAAAATATTGTATTTATCATGTTAAAATAAAATATTCCATAATCAATTTTTTTTTCAATTTTTCAGAAAAAAACAAAAATGCTTCAGGAAAAAACCAAAAAAAACAACAACACTTTTTTTTCTGAATTTTTCCGGGCCTTCACATCTCCATGCTAGGGATCAAGTTCTTAGCATGCATTCTATGGTTCATTCTACTGAAGGGTGTTTTTTAGTCCATGATACTGGAATCCAAAATTTGATAAATAGGAAAAATGCATCTCAACAGGTGCTTACTGGAGGAGGAGAAATAAATTATGAATGGAGTGTTGGGAGAAGCTGCTGGAAGCAGCCTTCTGGGCAAATTGCTTAGGGCAGTGGTTCTCAAAATTTTTAGATGCCCTAGAGAGGCTGCTACCTGATTTATAAAATGCCAAGGGGTGTGGCTATAATGGCAATTGGGCAACACTGCTGCCTCCAAGTAGCAGCATGTTTAACATTGAATGCACATAGCCTAATGCGCCCTGTCAGTTTCACAACCCAGCAAAAACTGGGTCACAACCCACTGGTGGTCCTGGACCCACAGTTTGAGACCCACTGGCTTAGGGTAAATTTTCCTGAAGAACTGGCCAAAATTGGGAGTTTCCTACTACCTACAGCAAAGGAATCTTAAATAGTAGCACTACTCAACCTTAGACATCCTATTCTTTTTTTCTGACATACCGAGAATAGTGATGCTCTTACCTTGTCGCTGAGCTCTCTGGAAATGTCGAGGTGCCTCTGACAGCAGACAATAGCTTCCTCATAATTTCCAAGGACTTTCAAAGTATTCCCTAAGTTACCACTTGCTTTAGCTTCTCCTAGCTGGTCTCCAATGGTCCTAAAAATTGAAACACCACCATCCACTCATTCCTGCCACTTCTGTAAAATGTGCACACTCAATCTACCAGAAATAGCAGAAACATTTTCCCATTAACAAATCCATATTAGTAACTACACATTTATCACAATTCAAACGCACCCCGATGACCTGAATAATACCTTATCTGAAATAAGTTATTTCTATTTTCTGAATAATCCATATTCATGCAACTATTGCCAATTGACTTGGCAAACACTGCTTAGAAATATTTAATATTCCCTGAAATTCTATATTTCTACAGGTAGCACATTCTGGACATGCAGCACATTCACCCAATGCCCATTTAGTTAAGCTAAAACACAAAGAAAAAACACCAAAGCAAGATCAATGTGGGGAAACGTATCTCCAAGGGATATTTTATATACAGGTCTCATCTGCAGTTTCAACACTTGTGGATTTGACTACACAGATGGCTGCCATAGATGAGAAATACAGTATGTGTCCCTTTAAACAGTGGTCTAGAAACCAACTTTTCTTACCATAAAACAGCTTTTCTTACCATTGTAATGTGACAGACAGGCAGTCTCCAGAGGCTTATATTAGTAGTTTCAGGTCCAGCTGAGGCAAACAATCCCATCCCTTCACCCTAGAATGCAAAAGAATAGGAAGTGGAAGTGATTAATCATCACTTCCGCTTTGCATTCTTTCATGCTCCAAGGTGATGAGAGGAAGTCACTTGCCTAGGTATGACCTGAAACCAGCTGTTCTAAGCCCCTGGAGACTGCCTGTCTACTGCTCTACCATGTTACAGTGGTACGAAAAGTGGTTTTTGAACTGCTGTTTAAAGGAACACTTACAATTTTTAATAGATTTTATTTGATGCAGTTTTCAGCAACTGTGGGGTTCCAGGAACGGAATCTCGGCAGATGCCAAGACACAACTGTAATGCCTTTTAAGTTTGCCTGGCAGCTATGAATAGTGACAGAAAGGCAGGACAGTGAACAATCATATTCTTCCCCTGGTTTAGCCTGCTTCCACTTCCCTTGTTGTTAATTTCATTTTGTCACTTTTTGTCTCAGCCGCTCTGAGCCAGGAAACTATCTACATCCATTTTCTGTTTAAATGGGAACTTTGGTGAAAAGCAATAATAAATGTTTTAAACAAACAAAAAACATTTTCAGGTATCATGATGGGGGAGGCAGGGAATATGGGGCTTACACATAACTAAGACCCAAAACAATCACATTTTTGAAAAGGCACTTGTTTATGACTAGAGGAATCTGGTTACTGTCACATCTATGACTACTCTCCATGTGTTCCTGACAATATTTATATCCTCTTTCTATTTGTTTAAGATAAACTGCATGGCTTGACATCATGGCAGTGGTGTCTGTACACATGCCTAGATTTTTATATTGTCAGAATCAACAACCCTCCATTTTTATTTTTGGTGCTGTAGTCAAACATGTAGCAAACAAGGTTTGCTCAGAAAGAAATGTACATATTTGGACAATCCTAAATTAATCATAATCTCAGATTACCTTGCAAGGGTTAAATCATGGTGGTGATATTCCAAAGCCTTTGCATATTCATGCAAGTAGAAATAAGCATTGCCCAGCTGGCTATAAATCGCACTGAGTGTTTTTAAGTCTTCTGTTCCAACCTGAACTGCAGCTTCAAAAAACGATACACCAGCTCGACAGTCTCCTGCTTTACACAACCGCTCCCCTTCCAAGGCAAGCTCCAGGCAAGAAGCTTCCATTCTGCAAACATGAAATGCAAAGAAAGTGTGGGTTTCAATATACAGATATTCTCAAGACCAGCCATTTAAAAAACAAAACACGGTTTTTACATTCAATGTATTATATTTACTGTATTACAGGTGCTTGATTTGTTATGTTTCATGTATACCCAGAATGGGTTTACTTTTGCATCAAAAGCTCAGCATTAATTAGTTACATTACATCAACTGATACCAATCTAACACAGAAATTATGACACACAACAGAAAGGTGTGGTGCTAGCTGAAAAGTATTTACTAGGTTGTGAAAGTGTTTGCAGCCTGCCTACTATTTATGTTAGTCATTTTATGGTACAGCAATAGACTAAAAGAAAATAACATCCCTTCCAGTTTACAAATTATTTCTCACCTAGTCATGTTCAGGAGAGTCTGTCATGTACATGCAACCAACAATGTAGCCATTGACAGGTTTCCAAGTTGAAGTCTTAGAGTGACATTCATTGCCTACACAACTGAAAAATGGGTCACCTCCCCCTCATTTTCAAGACTAAATGACAGTCTCAAGGTCAAATCAGAAGAGACATTATCCTTTACCCATTCTTCCCCCATCCTGTGGAGCTTATAGGGGGATTTACACCAGAGAAATGAAAATGGAATGACAAGGTTAAACAACCTCTCCCCAAAATGAGAAAATGTGTAATGATGCCTTCAGAGCCAAGACACTGACCAGAAAGCCAAGGAAAGTTACAGCTCCCATCAATGTGAGCCAAGAATCAAGCAGTACTTAATTATAACTTATTTTTCACAAAGTGCATAGTAAATTTTAAAAGTAAAAAGCTTTTTCATCTAGACTGCATCATGTCCCTTGTGGACCATTTTGATCTTCAGTGACCCCCAAGTTTGCAGCTCTCAGCTAGCCAGCCCCCCCCCCCCAAAATCCCCAGGCTCCAATCTGTCTCTTATTTGTGCATTGGACCTTTACAGGAGAGAGAAAGAACTAGTCTGTCCCTGCCAGCTGGGCTGTAGCTCTCTTGGGTACAACTGAGTCAGCAGAAACCGTTTCCCCATTCCATGCCTGAACTGCTGGGAGTGAAAGCTTTTGAGTATGTGGATGGATCCCCCTGAAAAGACTGCTCACAGAAAATCTCCCTTTCTCTCTGGCCTTTGAGCTATTCCTGTAAGTGGGTTAAAACCAACACTTAATACTAACTCAGAACATTCAATGCATTACCACAGAGTAAAAACCAAACAGAAATTACACCAAAAAAGTAACAAGAAACAGAAAGAAAGGAATAGAAGGCTAAAGAATTAACCGCCTTGCAGGGAAAACTTTATTTGAGGCCTATGCTAAGTGTAATGGCTATTTCTAAAAAGCTATATATAACTGAAGTTGTAAGAATCAAACATATTAATAACTTCTCCCCCCCCCCCCCCCAAAACCCCAAAGCGGGTATCACAAACTGTATTTAGATTACTTACAACTACCTCCACTAATCATGCTATTTTCAAGAGTCCAAGAGCCAGACACATTCTATAGATCCAAACACCACAATCTTGTGTGTATTTACTCAGAAGTACCACTGGGTATTCATAGATAACTCGTACATAACTGTGAATAGGTTTGCAACCCAAAAGGCTGTTTTCTTAAAAGTAAACAGCCTTTTGGGTTTTGGGTCTTAAAACATAAGAATTGTTTTCTAATTAATATGTCTTTATGCTATGTCACTGGCCTTCTCCTTTTATCTTGTCTATTATGCTTCAAAGCCATTGTAATGAAAAAACAAACAAACCACTATCATTATGTCTACTATACAACAGATGTAACCTAATTGTTTTATCTAAAGCTATAAACAAATACACCAAAAGAGCTCAGTCAAAACCTGACAATGCACTTAACATCAATACATCACCCGAGTTCTTTTACTGAACAATCAGTTATACTATAATTGTGAACATCGTTCTGATGCTGGCATTAAAAAAGTATTTTTTAATACTTCGTTAACACTTGCTTCATCAATACAGTTTGTAACAGCAACACATTCAAATTCCTCATCAAATCTATTACAGGATTACTAGCTCAGACCATAAGTAACTGTACATTATAAGTAAAAAAGAAATTAGCAAAAGTGTACTGTACCTGTTAGCCTTTGACGTTCCACAGCCTAAACACAAAGACATGACAGACATCCCTTGTTTTTGTAATAAAATATTGCAGATGCCTAGTAGCCAGGAATGGTACTGAATATAAATATTTCAAGCATGTAGTTCTCCCTAAGTTTAGTGTCCCAAATTGATTAGCCATACCATATGCAGAATCTTAGGTTTGGAAAGCTGTCAAGGATATTTTAAAAGGAGCTATTTGTTGAAACAACCTTAATTTATTACAATAATATGTGTCCAATGTAACATGGACAAAAGTGACTGCTACAGTATGTTACACCAACAACAACAAAAGATTTAACACACTCTATTGAGTAATCTTAACTAATCCTATCCCCTCCAAAGAGGTTCTCTCCGGGCACCTCATGTTAAATGTCACATTCAATTAAAGTGACATTTAGAAATTATGGTGCACATTGACATTTAAAGGGTTTTCTTATAGTTCAACTAGACAAAATTTACAGCAATCTTTTCCTGAAATTCCCTTCTCTTAAGCAATGGGAATGTGTGGGGCTAGAAAACAACTAGAAATGTTTAGAAGATGTTAACGCATAGAACTAACTGAGGCAGAATTATATAGAGATTAGTGTAGAAGACAGATGCCTGAGAAACAGATGGAAAAAACTGGCAAGTGTATCTTACAGGCACACAGATGCCCAGAATGTTCAATTGCTGTAAACAAGTAACGCAGACAGTATCTCCGGTTCCAATGCCTGCAGGCAACATTTTGGTATGCCATATTGGAGAGAATGATCAAAGCAGCTTTGGGAAGAAAAGCTGTTTAGAGACATCTCATTGGATCTAAAAGCTTAACACAAATTGTATATAATGGTTAATTACAGGAACAGCATTAGCAGATGTGCTACACCTGTTTTTAAAGTCCTTTTAAAATGTTCTCTTTCAGCATGCCCAAAAGACTACTGATACGATTAGAATGGCAAAGGTCAAATTAGATCTTTCTTTCAGATGGACACAGGAAAAGCTCTAGTGCCTGCCACTGCTGTCCTCATAAAGCTGGCTGTGCATGCAACTTCTTTGCTTCTAAGCAGAGAGGAAAGGCAACAATGATCATGGCAGTGGCGGATGTCTTAGCCTACTCACAATGAGGAGAAAAGCATTGGTAGCAGCCACTATTTTAGCTCATCCTCAGGAGGAGGAAAAGGTGGCATAGAAAGTAGGCAGGTTAATAAGGCAGCCACCACCACTGTTGTCTCTCTCCTCTTCCTTCATAGAGGAGAAACAGAGGCTGTGGTAGCAGTTTTTTTCCCTGGATTCAAGATTGCCATGTCGGCCAACACTGCAATCTACTCCCCCCACATCTTAGCTGCTTCGTCCTAGGGGCACTGCCACAATGTTCTGAAATAGTGTGGCAGAGTGGGTCAAACAGGGAAGCCAGGAGACATGGAATCCCAGCAATACTTCTCTCAGCATCTTTGTTCTGCCCCTGTCAGTCAAACTATTTCAAACCACAGGGTGGAAGAGCTAGGAGGAAAGGTAAGGACTAGGGGAGACCCCCAGAGAGGTGAATGATATGGGCAGAGTGCTACCTGCATCCATCCAACACCTAAGGCCGACCACCCCCTCCCCTCATTATTAATCTGACTCTGTTTCTATGGCTACAATTCCAGCCACACTGAACTGGGAGAAAGCCAAAAATAATTGGCAATTATTTTTGAGTAGACATGCATCAGATTGGGCTGCAAAACAAAAAGAAAGCCATGGTGCAGATTGGAGTGGAAGTGAAACAAGAAGAAACTGAGGGAGAGAGACGGAGAATGGAAGGTGATGAACATACTGAGTTGGAGACAGAAAAAGGAAAAATGGCGGGGACTCCTGGCAACATTGGACACATTTGCAGGTGCACTCTCAACATGCTGTTGCTGCCCCCCATGTGATATGAAGAACACAAGCAATTTGCGGCTGACAATGCACATGCATAGGCAGGAATTCTGGACTGTGCTGCCGTGATTGATCTGGGAAGGCCAGATTAGAGCCTCTTGCAGTCCAGATACGGCTCATGGGATGCATACATCTAGGTTACAATGCATTTTTAGTAAATTTTTACTGTAATGCTTTAATATCTTCATCCCTAAACTTTAAACACTTATGCTAGACTGTGCCTCCCCCCAAGGAAACACCAACTGCCTCTGAGCAGGAAGACAAGAAGAAAAACATGTATAAAAATGTTGTAACCCACTCTGATCCTATGGAACAAAGCCATATACATTTAAAATAATAACAGTTATTACTGTGAGCTGTCCTCAATGCCCCTGTAGGGGCAGAAGGGCGGGACCAAAATTCCTTAAATAAAATATATGTTCACTGATGACTGGTTTGGGAAAATTTATTTTCTGTTTCGGTAATTAAAAGGTTGGACAACATGAACCATTTAAGCACAGTTGTAAGGTAGGAAGTGTTGCTCTTGCTGAGGCAATTAGGCAACATGAATAAGTATGCTGAAGACAAGAAGGGTGAGGAACTGGACACAGCTGGGAAGAGAGGTAGAAAAGACAGGCCAATGAATACAGGCTAGCTGAGATCTCCATGATGCCCCTAAGGAATAGAAGCTTTGTGAAACTGCCTTGCAGAGAGAACAACAACAAGGGTAATTCAAGCCCCACTCAGGAGGCCTTACCTTTAAAGAGGGTTGTACCCCCAGGTTGACAGAGATCAAATAAGGGGACCACGGTATACAAGGCAAGACCACTTGCACCACAATTTGTTCCCCACGAGAAGAAGGACAGTGCGTCCCTCCACTCAGTGGCGTCCCTCCACCCTCAGTAGCTGCATAAGCAGAATCACTAGCAATGGACACCATGTCAGAAGAGAGAGATAACATGATAACAAAGAAAGCATTAGAAGGGTAACTATAACACGGATATTTGCTATGTGTGCAGGCATTGTAAGAAAGGCTACCATACTCCTGTTTCTTCTGCAATGTCAGATTAACCCTAAAAGCAGATGACTCCTAAAAGCAGTTCACTGAAGACTAAAGGTAAAGGTTTCCCCACGACCAAATAGTCTAGTCATGACCGACTGTAGGGAGAGGGGCTCATCTCCGTTTCTAAGCCTGTAGAGCCGGCATTTGTCCAAGGACAAGCTTCTGTGGTCATGTGGCCGGCATGACTATACGCCATAGTGCACGGAACGCCGTTACCTTCCCACCGAAGTGGAACCTATTTATCTACTTGCATTTTTAGGTGTTTTCAAACTGCTAGGTTGGCAGGAGCTGGGACCAACAATGGGAGCTCACTCCATCGCGCAGTCTTGAACTTCCAACCTTCCGGTCATAAAGCCCAGCGGCAGTGGTTTAACCCACTGCGCCACCACGTCACTGAAGATTACATGTACAGAAAATATCTTCTTGTAACATGAATGTCATCCCATTAGTTTCAAACCAGAGATAACTCTCAGAAACATCATGATCAGCTATGCACTTTCTTCAGCAGGATACAAATGAATCAGTTTAAAGTTAAAAATTAGGGAAATTTTATTCATGTTGCCAGAATTATGCTCCCAAACTTGATTGATCAGTATATTAACAAATAATTCAAATCATCTTCATAGCACAATTTCTGGCTTTAATTAAACATTTAATTAATTTAATTTGATGTTTGCCATATATTGAAGGATTTCTTATATAGTTTTAAAGATGGAAATCTTTTGCAGAACTGCTAGAAGAACAAATAACATTTCTTCAATAGCAGAACAATGTTTTGGGGCTCTGATTATAGTCATTAGATAGAAAAAAACATACTCAATAGAAAATAAATCCAGAGAAAAATATATTATCAAAAAAATATATTACCATTGTTAGTTTGCAACAGGCTCTGCAGCTGCTGGAGTCTATAAGAACCAGGGAGGCAGCTGGGACAGGACTCTAAATTTGAAGCTGACTAGTTATTTTATAAATTACCCAATTCCAGAAGCACAAAATCAATCACACTGAACCAGACCATGATTTTAGTGACCTTCTATATTAAGTTGTTAGTAATGCATATATACTAAGTTATCAACTCTCTGAAATTTATTTAAAAGGTAAAAGTAGTATGTATTCGAATGCAAGTTTTCTTTTACTAGCCTTTTAAGAATATATTTTAAAAAATAAGTATGCGGACTTACCTGTAACGAACATGGAACGAATTACCTTCACACATGTTTAACAAAACATTTTCTTCCATGGAGTTGCATCATGAGCAGACAAAAAATTAACAGTCGTGGTGCATGCACATCAACCACGAGGATATTAAGGACAATGTCCCAGTTAGTGCATTAACAACTTGGTGTTAACAAATCCTAAATTCTTGTCGCAGTACTCTTCTTCGTTAGCAAGAAAAGGAGATCCTTGTCATACGCCACTTAAAAGTGTTCTAAAATATGTTGATGGTCTGAAACTGTAACCCAGTCAGCTGCATTTCTGCAAAGGGAAAACAAGATGCTGTTTCAAACTTCGCTTTATTATCATGACAATCCAAAGCTAATGAAAAAAAGCAAAGCTAGACTGCTGAAGCTATCAGATACAAACAAATGCAACTGTTCCATAGAAGGAAGCAAACTGATACACAAGACCTCTCCAGGACAGTTTCCACCTTACATGTTACATTCAAGTATGCATACTCAAGCCCAATTTTATATTCAAACGCAGAGTTTCCCCAAATTATAGGTTGACCTCACAGGTGCTCCACTGTGCAATGGGTCACTTCATGCTCAATGATCCTTTCTGGGAGCCCCCAGAGACCACTTCCTGATTGCGCCTGGCTCACAACCCACTCTTTTGGCCTCTGCGGGTCCCAGAATGCCTTGTAGAAGTGACCGGAGGCCACAGAAGCAACCTAGAAGTAACCCAGAAGTAGCTTCTGTAAATCAAGTGTAGCTTCCGCGACCAACAAAGAGGCCAACAAAGAGGGCCACGGGCCCAGTGCAACCCAGAAGCAATCTCTGGGGGCTTCAAGATATACTCCCAGAGTACTGAGCCATGGGGTCACTACCCACAAGTGAATCACAGTGGGCAAAAGTTTGGGAAGCACTGCTCCAGCTTGAGGGGTGTGAAAAATTATCATCTTTCTCCTGCCTTTTCTCTTGGAAGGTGAACTAGGCAAGGATATCTTTTTTTCACCTTTGTTTTTGATGTTTGGAATCAGCCTGCATTATCAGTCAAAATAATAATATCCATGGATTTGTATATAATTATTAATGAATAAAAGATTTTATATGCAAATGATATTTATTTCAGAACCTCAATCTTCTGTTGCAGAATTGTTGAAAATAATGAATAATTTTGAAAATTTATCTCATTCAATCAACTGGACAAAATTGCGATAAGGACAAAATACCTTAGTGATAAGGTATGTAGTGTGGCAATTCCAATGGTGACCAGCTGTCATTAAGTATTTGGAATATTAATTCCTAGGCCTATATCATAGATTACAGCAGTGAACATTAAAACACTCGCAAATGAAAAAGCATCAAGTACCATGGAAACTGTATAAACAAACATCTGCCAGTCTACCAAAGTTATAAATTCTTCCAGGATAATGCAATCACAGTAAGGTCTCTAGCCCCAAGGGCCCAAGACCAACTTGTTCAGCCTCTTCAAATTGCAATTATTATGCATTCTCCCATTCTTATTTTATACTAACAAAATGATGCACTAACATTCCCAAACCTCTCTAGAGCTCTAGTACCTGCTCTATAGCATAATCCTGAAGTGTCTATGTATTTGAGCCTGGCACTCCATAGGGTATCAATGAAAAGCTTAACTGGTTGTGATGAAATTCCATGGCCTTTCATTCCTCTCGTATAATAGTTTTCCCTCCAGCTTGTGTTTCAACTCCCATGCAAGGTTCTTGTTACACGGTCCCTGGTTCTCTATAACCTCACATTGCACAACAGCAAGGGTGATTAAGAAAGTCAAGAGGTGTAGGAGGTGTGGTCGAGAGGGTTATCCGAAGGTCGCCAGTTCGGGATCACCGGAAGTCTCCATGAACGGCAGACCTTGTAAACTGTGACTGATTAGAGCTGAGCTACAGCTGCCTGTGAGAGAGGAGTGTTCTGGGCCAGCTGCTTCTTCGGTGGGAGCAGAGAAGCTGCTTAGCAGCCAGCAGGAAGGCAAACTGTGTTAGTCCGGTGCACTTAGCTCTTAAGAGGGTCTAAGCTCCAAGTAAG
>JAJKFI010000065.1:2158005-2225922 GCA_029204185.1 Lerista edwardsae
TCTCTTACACTTACTTGGACCTTAAACCCTAAGTGCACCGGACTATGTGGCCAGAAAGAAGACTAGACCACAAAAGTACCATCTGTATATTGTATGTTGTTCTTGAAAGATAGAACTTCCTTGTAATTTGTAAAAACCTTTGTGTTTATGAATAAAGCCTGCCTATGTAAACCGCCTTGAGTTAAAGTCAGAGGAGCAATCTAATGACCTAAGAAAGGCGGTATGTAAATATGAGAATTATTATTATATTATTATTTTAAGAACTTAGCAATGGTATCCCCCATTGATGGCACGCTGTCATTGGACTGAGGGCAGAAATTGTTCTCAGGTGGGAGCAATGTGTGGCTATTCAATAACATCTGAGTAAAACAGTAAAAATAAAGATGGTTTGCTAATCAACTGCAATGTAATAAAACTTTAGGTCAGATTTTTTTTGGAAAAGTCTGCTTTCTCCTCTCCTCCCTCTCAGTCTAATAAAACCCATTCCCCTAGCCATAGCTACAGAAAGCAGAAAAAGCAGGCCCTAGATGACCACTAGGCTAGAACATACGTAAATCAACTCTCAAAATCCTTATTAAATTCTGCTTCCTACTGCCAAATGAAGAGGAACATTATCTCTGTAATCGCACACGTAGCCAACAGGGGAAAGTGACCTTCCTGACTCTCTCTAGGTTTAACTAGATGGAAGGGAATTATCTACGTGCTATCCTCTTTATCAGCGCAATACACTTGGTTCAGAGCATGTGCATCCATAAATAGCCAGAGCTGAATGCCAGGAAGGTGAGACTTTATAGTTAAGTGGCATTCAGGCTGCATTGCATCATATTCTGCATTTTTTCCAAAGCTGCCAGGTGCAAGTTTTGTTTTAAGACATGTATAAAATGTTATTCTAACAATAACTAAGACTGCAGTTCTATAATTGTTTACTCAGGAGTAAGTCCCATTGTAACAAACATTTGATAAATGTTTGTTTCATTTTTAAGAGAGATGTGTATAAACATGACTTCAATCATATTGTTCACATTTCACTTTGAACCAGGTTATTTTTCGAATTAGACACTATAGTTTATTTTTCTTAAGGCAAAAAGCCAATAAACCCATTAGTTTTTATCTACCATTTTAGGACTACTACAAAAATAAATACCTGAAATTAGTTGCATTATTGCTTTTTCAGTCTATCATCTCACATATGTTACAATGCACACGTTACCCCTCAACATGTACTATACAATGGAAGATGCTGGCATGGGAAACGCTGTTAAAGTGGCCCAGTATTGGGCAAATGATATCTCGTTTTAACCTTTTCTTTTAAATATAGTTTGATATATGTATAAAATTATATTAATGTAGGTGCTTCTGATACGAATAAAGAAAATCAAGCATCATTTAAGATACTCAGATATTATATAAATAGTAACAAATCAAAGAAACCAGCTTAAATCTTACTATTTGTTGGCCAGGTTGCACCCCTAATTAAAGGGGGAAGACAAAACTTTCTTAATACATTTGTTATCAGGATAAATCAAAGCAACTTCTTTTTCTTAAATTAAAAATAGTTTCTGATTAATTTGAATTTTTAAGTTTTTTTAATAACTTGGTTTAAATTAATTCTAAATATACAATACTAAGCATAGGCATGTGTTGTTATCAGTTCCAAAGTTGAATCAATGACTGTGTATTTTAAAAACACCAGATTCAGTAAGGAAGATTTGTGTGCAGAAACAGATGCAAGTACACATAACTGATGCAGAGGTACATTCCTATCCATGTTATAATATTCATCTGGGTATAACATAACAAGCTGGACATGCCTTTTGATGTGGATACACATTCAGGACCCATAGTTGTACAGAACTAGATGAATTAGATGGGAGCCACTGGGTTAAAGGTTATTTTTCTAATGGCAGCATCAGACATTAATACAAATACACAACATGGCCTTTCTTTCTTTTTCTCTGAATAGTGAACTGAAGAAGGCTGAAAACAGTGTGAAAAGGGGGATGGAATAGGGCAATAGCTTTTTGAGCATGCTACTGTTTTCACTCTGATCAAATCCACAAAATATTTTTAATTCTCTTGCCCTAAAAGGGCAGCTCAGTATAAGTGTGGCATATAATATATATTTATGCATCAGAACCAAAAAATGTCATCCCGAACACTAAAATCCAGCCCCTGGGTCCAAAAGATCATCCTATATTTCACCAGAATCCCCTTAAGTACAGTATGTGAAATCACACTATTTTCTGCCGTCTGCAACTTGAGCTCTGCAATTTTCTCAGTCATTGAAATGTTTTTAAAAGAAAAATTAGGATCAATTAAAGTTATCAATAACAAAAGCATCCCACTAATTGCATCCACAGAAAACAAGATTTATACACAGACCATAATCCTAAACATAATTCCTAGGGAGTAAGCTGCATTGAGCTCAGTCGGCTTTACTTCTGAATATAGTCAATTCTCATCTGCTGGGATTAGGTTCCTGGAAACTCCAGCAGATAGTAAATCAACAGATAGTGAACCATTGATCCTATATATCAGTGGGGTTAGGGACAGGAGTAGTTTATCTGCCAGCAGCAGATACCAAAGGCACAGCAGTGGAGACCTTCAAAATGGCACCTGTGATTGGCACACAGTCCTTCAGAATATGGGAAGCTTCAGAAACTGTGGACAGTCAAGAACACCTCGCAAATGGCACAAGGTAAGTGGCAATCGTGCTGGTGGTGGATAACCAAATCCGCAGGTAGCAAATCCATAGTTAGTGGGAACTGACTATATTCAGAATCTCACTGTTAAGAGTAACTACTATGCAAATTTCTTCTAAGATCTTTACTTTCTGTTTAAACTTCCAACTTGATAAATAAAAACAAATTACAGTAAGAAAAATCTAGGCTTGATTTAGAAGTTATTGCACAAGTAGATGACACACAGAAGATAGATATTTAAGTTAGCCTATTCTACTCCAGTAAACTGATGGCAGCACTAAACGTATGCTGTGGTAACTAAAGCCAACATGGTTTCTCCATAGACCAGACATTTTCCGAACACTTTCAAGATACCAAGAATTCCTGTTCTGAGAGAAGAAGGATGGCATTCTACACACCGCAGCTGCAGGCTTGGGGGGGTATTGTAGGTTAAGGTTCGGTTCTGGTGGTTCACCAGAATACAGCCAAAATTTGTCCGGGGGGGATATTTACCTTAATCTGTGCCTGGTTCTGATATACACCCTGTGTTGTGTTTTGTGCGTTTGTTCAAGTTTTTTCAAACGTCTGAACAAGTGGTAGTTTCTGGTACAGTCCATCTTCGTTCAGCAAGTTTCTCGGCAGTGTTTCCTGCTTTCCAAGTCGGTTTCTGGGTACCAGAGGGACGCCCCTAAGGAGGAGCCTAATTCTTTGGAGACTGGCCCAGCCTTCCCTGAGGGGAGGGGCTTCCCAAACATCAGGAATGCCACCCTTCCTCTCCCAGAACAGGAATTCTCGGTAAGAAATTCTGTTTTTTCTGTGGCTTCTCAGCTCACAGTTTGGGAACCACTGCCATAGGCTACTGCATACAAAAATACACTCAATAGCACCTGACCATCATGTGTCATACTAAGCTTATACATATTTTGCAAAACAAAAAGCCACAAATAATAAGACTGAGAGCACAATTGTAACTAAATCCCCATGCAATGATGCAGCAACACCAGCACAAGCTACGCTGAATCCCATGGGGAATTTTTGGCTGCAGAAGTTATCTCAGGTTAGGAAGATATTGTCCTCCTGTCCCTAGGTAAGATCCATAAGCAGCTGCGATGGGTCAACTATCATTTAAATAATTGGTTCAGGTCTGGAATGGGGTTTGGATATGGCCATGCCGGTGTCCCTGAACCCATTCTTGGGCCCACTGTGCCCACCTTCTGCCACTCCATTCCACTGTCCCCACTCCACCTATACATAGTTAAATAGGAATAAGCCTCACTGTTCAGTCGAGCTCATTTCTGAATAGAAATGCATAGGATTGCATCGTTATAATTGTTAGAAGAAATCAAATCAATTCCGGTATAAAACTTTCAAGTTACATAACAATTAAGTAGCACAGTCACTGAGGAGCAAGTTTTGGGATGGAATGAGCCAAATGGCAACTTAATTCAGATCATCAGAACCATCTTGCAAACATATGCAATGACAGAGGCAAAATTCATCATTTTGAAAGACAATCATAGACTACAATGAATAAAATATTATAGCAAAATCAATGATTAGTCGTTAGATGATCAGGGACACGATCCAAAGAGCTGTAAGGGGCATATGTTAGCCCAATGGAATGTTTGAACCACGAGTCCCATGACATATCACAAACTGCTTTTGAAACTGAGTGGCATTTGAAAAACAATCTGCCACATGGTAAAGGGGATTGCTGTTCCAGACAAAAAAGATAAAATAAATTCAAAGCCCTCAAACTCACAAAACTAGTTCCATAGTGCTTTAGATTCTGGCCTACATGTTTTTGGAACTCTGCATTTCTCAATGAACATGTCTGTACAGGAAATTGGGTGTAACTAAAAATAACCACAAGTGTGCATATTGTAAAGAGCATTTATAATTATATTCAAAGCATCTTTAACGTGCATAACTTGGGTAGCTTCAGTCTACCACAAAATACAAAAAAGTAGTGTCAGCAGTAAGATACCACTTCACTTCAATAATAATCACACATGTTGCTTCTAGAGTAACCCTATGTATTACATTGCCAGAAGAATGGGAAGAAGTTTCAAAACAATCCAAACACTTTGCCTAAGTTCATTTTAAACCCACATTGTTTTAGATGTAGATGTTTCATCTAAATCTTGTTCATAAAAGAGACCAACCCTCTCTCATATTGCAGTGAAGCTATTCAGTTGCTTTAGCTGCATAAAATAAGAGCACAATCCTATACCCCCGTTGCGCCGGCACTACACTCTTGTGCCAGTCGAATGCTGTCTCAAACATGCCGTTAAATGCATCAGCTGTATGGCATTGGACCAATGCAAGCAGCAGTGCCAACGCTCGGGCACTGCCACGACCACCAGCCTCATGCCGGTCAAGTGTCGGTGGCACGCGGTCTGCACTGGGCCGCGTTGAGGGCATTCCAGAGGTGTAACTGGGCGGAGATGGGGGTTGTGATGCAGGACGGCCATTGTGCCAAATCCTAAACCCCGTCCCCAGCCTCAGAGGCCCTGATTCGGGCTGCTCATGTCCATGTTCCTCTGCACCTGCAAAACAGCAGGCACAGATCCGAGCAGGCCTATAAGGGTGACAGGGGCTTACACGGGTGCAAGGGGAAAATCTCCTCTGGCCCTGCACGTTGCTGCTGCTGCTGCCACCTCCTAATGGGTTTTAGGATACAGCCCTGTTATGTCGGCCTTGCTATGTCAGCCTTACTTAGGATTGAGCTGCCCGTTCGTTAAATCGTAAGTCCATTAAATGCAACTGCTGCTCCTAAAATAAAGTCCAAGGCAGTATTATGTTATTCAAGCTTATTCTAGAATCATTCATCTCAGATAACATTTATCATTACTTTCTAGTACCTGGCAATTAGATACTTATCAGAAGGACAGTGACAGATTAGAGGTTTCTGAATACTTGGGGATTCTGCAGATATGCAAAACAATAGGTCTTAGCAGATTTAAAAAGAATGGAAATCCCTGCCCACTGGCATCCAGGACTTATAGAATATTAAGGACAACAGTTGAAAGACATTAGAATTATGTCAGTATATAAGAGCTTAGAAATGCAGATGAGGTGACCCTAGAGATGAGATGAGCATGCCATGTTTTTTAGCATGCCAGAAGAAAAAAAAACCTTCTCCCCCTTGCACTATACAGGGATGTTTTAAAGGAGTTTCTCCAAAACCTTCACTCTACCACTTTATAGCACATGTTTGGGGCCAACATACCTTTAGCAAACTACTTTCCACAGAAGGGGAAAAGTATCAGAAAGAGAAAAAAGTGGCCCCTTACTCCTGCTCCTGAAACATCCCAACACACACATAAGCACCAAACAGCGATACAGAGCTCCGGGTTCACTAGAACAGTGTTTCTCAAACTTTTTAGCATTAGGACCCACTTTTTAGAATGACAATCTGTCTGGGACCCACCAGAAATGATGTCATGGCCACAAGTACCATCAATATGATGCCAGAACCTGCTGCTTTCCTGATAATACAGCAATAAGCTGGGTTATTTCTTAGTGATTTTCCAATAGCAAAGTGAATCAGAAAGAAAAAAAAGCCTATTTATAATACAAGCAAAACAAGCAGACAACCCATTTTCAATATGGGTGCTCTAGCTGCTTCATGACCCACCTGAAATTGGCTCGTCACAACCTACTGTTGGGTTCGAACCCACAGTTTGGTAACCACTGGGCTAGAAGTACTCACGTTAGGGCTGGGGATACATGGCAACATTTTGTCATGCTGGTTCCCATTTGCTTTAATTATATGTAAACAGCCTTGAGTCCAATGTGAAAGTAACTCCTTGCCTTGTTTACCTATGGTAAAAATTGCATTCAGGCCATCAACTAAAGGAGGGTTTACAAACAGAAAGTTTCTCTTTCAGTTGAGGTCACAAATAACACCTACTGGCAGGCATGGATGGATGATCTACTACCTGTATCTATGTAAGTAGCTTGACAGTGCAATTCATGCCTAATATATGTATGTCCACTCATAAGGAAGCCCCATTGAGTTCAATGGGACAGCCCAATGCTATGGGCTCTTAGCCCTGACAGAACTAGTGTTTCACCAGTGCTAACTGCCTTGTAGCAATCATGAAATCACTTCGGGCAGCATGTGCATTCACATGCTGCAAATGGGAAAGCCACAGCCTTCATGCATGCACCACCAGAGCAGATATCGGATCCACCAATGCAGGTAGGGTAGTGGAGAAGGCAGAGTGAGGGAGGGCAGAACAGGAAGGCAAAAGGGACAGGGGTTTGGTGGCAGTGGCGGCCAGATCCTAGCCCCCTATATGGACACAATATATGCAGACCTGCACCAACAAATTTACTAGTGCATGTCAGAGTAGACCCCTCCATGCTGTGGAGATTTACCCAGATAAGAACTCCATGACTGTGCCCCTTCCCCACAGGATGTAGCTGAAGCTGTTCTGGCACCACTGCATTGGTGAGGCAGGGGAACTGATAGGATTGGGGCTCTTACTCTCATACAAGTCTATACAGGAATGCCATCAGTGAAGTCTGTTGTATATATAAACACTGCATGGGATAATTCTGCTGGAGAAAACTCTGAAGAATACAAAAGCATCTAAGACACCCATTACAGAAAATGAAGAAAGCTTCAGATGTAGCATGTACCACATGATGCCACACTAACTGTGCAAATCACATTGCAGCAGTTGTCCAAAAGGCCTGTGGTATAGTAGTAGGGTTCCAAGATCAATTCCTGGCAGCACCAGGTAAGGCAGAGAAAAATTCCTGTCTGAAACTTTGAAGAATCACAGCCATTTCACATTGACAACGCTGACCTGGATGAATCAAGAGCCAGATTCACCACAGCTTCCTATGAACCTGACCACAAGCAGATTTACTCAGTTGACCGAGTCCAGTCTAACTTGCTTTCTACGTAAGTGTCCATTGAACTGCAACCTTAAGCCAAGATGCAAGAGTAAGCACCAGGGTTTCCATCTGGGTAATGCTATAGATGTGTTTGCATTTATAACATTATGGTAAAATTATGAACTTGACTGCTTGCTTGATCATCTGCGCTTTAACAAACTAATTGATCTAACAGACCAATCCTACCCAACTTTCCAGCACAGTTGCAGCCATGGTCAAGGGGCATGTACTCTAGGGGAGCAATAATGGAGCTTCCTGAAGGTAAAGGAACCTTGGTTCCCTTGGGGGTGCCTTGTCCTGCATCAGCACTGGAAAATAGGATAGGATTGGGCCCTAAATATGTTTGAACTTGAACACAACTGCCATTTCAAAATCATGTCTGAAGATATATGGCAGCATTTCTTTATTGAATTACAAGGAACTGTTGCATCCACAGGTCTTGTGAGGTCTGACCATGAATTTCCTTATCTACAGGGAGTCCAGGAACGAATCCCCGGCAGATACCAACTGCAAATATGCTGCTGTGTGTCTCTCCTGGCTCCGCAGCACACCTGAGGCCCATTCCCAGCACAGGGGAAGAAGTGTCCAGCAAAGGGGCTGGAAATGGATGGTTTGTGACTCATGCTGCAGTGTGCTTAGAAGCTGCAGGTGCTGCAACTGAAAGCCAAATAAAAAGGAAGCAGCTGAAGAGCTTGTTGGAATTGGCAATGTTGTCTGCAGGACTCAGGAAGGCAGCAAGTTGTCGGGGGTTACACATAGTCCAGTTACCTGCGACTACCAGTCCTTTTTGTCTTCTTTATAGGGGTATGCCCTTAATTCTACTTCCTTCCTCTCTTCTCTGAACAAGTTCTTTTGTCTTGGGATTGCAAGGGGAATGGAAATGCCGTGCTGAGTTCTCATTTTGCAGGGCCCTTCCTTCATACCTGCACTCTAAGAGGAACAGCTTTAGGTCCATTCCTTTTAAGTTTTGAACCTTTGATCATGAACACAAGATGCACGTAACTGACTATGATTTGTAATTAAAACCTTTTTATTTTTTTAAAAAAACTTTACCATTTGCACAAAGCTTCTTCTTTGCTATTAGTTCTTAATTAATGAAGACTGCAAAATGATTCAGCTCTGGAAGAATTCCACACATATAGCATACTGTCTCATCTAATTGCTGAATGTGTTCCAAGTTAGCATGAACTCATTAATGTCCCCAGACTACCTCTGAACCAAGGAGGCAACATGCACAGTGCCACACAGGGATCAATTAATTCTGCCAATTCAACTAGAAATTAATCACTTAGAGCCTTCAACACAAAAAGCATGCAAAAGAATGCAGGATATTTTCCCAGCATTCAGTACAGAAGACTGAGTTAATTACAGGTATGCACCACTTAATGATGGGGATACATTCTGCAAACACCATGTTGTCCATCATTGCCTGGACAACAGCTAATGGCAGCCAGGTCAGGCCCTAGAATGCCTTGTTGGGACAGGAAATGAGGAAGAAAATAAATAGCTGGCAAAAATGCACATAGCTGGTTGAGCCAGGAAGGAAGCTAGCCCAGTTAGTTTGGCAGGACCACTGTTGTATATTCAGTTGGTCATTCACCGGAACATCACTGCACACCACATACCTGTAGTAGAGAAACAGAACTAATTGATAACTTATGTGAAACTTATAACATAATGATATACCAGTGAGTCCCAAACTCCTACAATGGATTTGAAAGTCACATAAGTCCTTGCAGGGGCAGGGATAACGCAGCAGCGCTATCCCCAGGATTGGACTGCAGGAGACAGAGGGGGGTTCCCACTTATCTGGGCTTGCGATTTTTTCCACTGTCAGAGGCTAGGGGAGCCCTGCGGAGGCATATGCAGGGCCCCCCACACCACCAGGAAGCTGGCGCTAGCACAGATAGGTGGGAAATCACACTCTATCCATGGCAAAAGCAGGATCCTAGGGATTACTTTGCTGCCTCCTGTCCACCCCTCAAAGGGGCATGAGTCAGCGCTTCCCAGGATTGTGGGTTGAAACCAAGGAGCTTATATTGACTGGAGGGAACATGATGTCACATTCTTGAAGCCATGGGTATAAACTGAGATAATTGCCGCAAAATCTCCCTGCCCGTGTGTAAAAGTTAATCTCAACGTCTCTAAGCATGCCTGCGTGTTCTGCATACGGGTGCATGAATCGCTGTACGAAAAATGGGATTACTTTGCACAGGTAATTAAAATCACTGTGATTCGTTGCTACAGAAAAATATTACTTCATAAAGTATGCAGCCCTTCACAAACTGAAGTAGATATGAAGAAATAAAATAAAAATAATAATATGTAATATTTTTGAAATTCTGAACATTAACAGAATTTGTTTTTTGGGGGGGGGGTTGAGTGTAGAAGTTTAAAAAAATACTCTTAATAGCCTAGAAGTAAAAAAGAATTCCTCTCATATTGACAACTACTTGTGTTATGAAGAGATTTTAATGTAATTTTCCTACATATTTATCTAATTTTTGCCCACCCTCCCCTTTTTTTCTTTCCTTCCCATTCACACTTTATTCCTGCTTGTGTAGATTTCAAAAAATAAGTCTGTCAAAACAGTGCAATCCGAGTTTAAATAGACAGCAAGTGGCATTTCGTCTGGTGTGTTCAGTAATATAATTACGCGGAATTAAACCTTGGAATTGCATATTAACTCATAATAAGGTTACCAATGATGTTTCTACACGATCACACGGTATTTTGGTAAGTTTTTACTTCAGGAGTAAACTATTAAGTCCTAAACATCACGCGAAAACCAATCTGAAATGCTTGGAATCAGCATTGTTTTGAGTATAATTACATCACCGCTAAGCCCGCCCCCTGGCTTCACTTCGTCCCTATCTAACTGCATGGGCAGGGCCACCCCCTGGTTGAAACACACACTTTGGGAAGCACTAGAGCATGGTGGAAGCTTGTCTGAAACTGAAACAGGAATTGCTATCATTTAGTCCAAGTTTCTCTATAACTTTACAGTGGAGAGTAGAAAGTTGGTTTTTTTAGTTTTGAACTCCCCCTCATAAAGCTTTGTAAGAACCATCAAGATAAGGACCACAACCCAACAAAATGTTAAGTACACTCAAGTCCGCTGATTTCAGTGGATCTTGTGTAGTGGACTGTAGCCGGTATAAAATTATTAATAATGTTCACTATGATAAGCAAATAACAATAAGAAGGAATACTAAGGGACCAGGCCCAGCACTATCTAGCCTTCATTAAAGTATTCGTATAAATTCACGGTTTAATATTAAAACATAACCTAAATCAATGTGAACAGTCTGGTCCCTATGAAGTTCAGCTACTATACCACAAGAAGTTCAAGAATTATTGCCCAAGCACAGGAGGTAGACCTGTCTATCTCTGCTGCAATTGTGCCTCAATATTCCTACAAAACCTTACCACAGCTTTTTACTACATTATTTTGTTGCACTAGCAGAAATGGCACTTAGCAAAGCTCTTAGGATGCTATGCCAAGACTATGTCAGCTTTGTTCCATGTCATATTTCTTCTGGCACAGCCCTCTTTTGTTGTATTCCATAAAAATCTGTTCAGTAAGTACAGTATGGGAGTCAGAGAACACATTTTGAAAAGCTAAAATTTTATTGGGACTGAAAGGCACTTTAAAAAGCAAAAAAAAAGTGCTTATATTAAACTTCTTCCAACACATTATTCCCCCAAGCAATATCTGAAGCTGGTTTATAAAATCAACACCAAATATTTCAAGTACCAGCATGGCCAAGATGCAGAGACTCGTCTGCAAGCAGAAAGCACATCTGCTGATGGGCAGAAGGGTTACCCATTTTTCCCCCAACTGTAACCCTTCATATTGGATTGAATCCCTCTTCAGATTCTTCATTCCCAATATTCAACATCCCCAATGAAAAATGTGTTTTCAAGAGAGCACAAGAAACTGTTATGGAAGGGGCTACAAAAAATTTTTCATCATGCAAAGGCCCTTAAAATCCCAGAAAGTATATGCCAAGCTAAACTGTAAGGCGCCACCTCAAGGACTGGCAATCAGCACCAGTGTATTGCTTAAAATTCCTCAACAGATGGCAAATTGGTTTATCACCCTGTATTTCATCTGCAACTATTTTTTGTATCCTGAATAAAATATTACCTATATGAAATGTTCTTTAAAACATTATTTAAAGGTACTATATTCATTGGGTTCTATCCTTAGCACCTTTTCTACAGTTGAGGCTGTCTATCAGAGAGGAAGGCAATTTTTGCTGACCCCCTCCATGGTCCTGTAGCTTCTCAAACCCAAAACAATTCTGTTCCAGAACAATTCAATCCTGTTCAATCCTCAGAAACAAATTTTCAGGGGGAGTTGCAAGGGGCTGCAATGCTAAGAAAGTTCCCTTGAAAGAGCTTCCTTTGTTTGACTCGCATGCCTCAGGATACAACCCAAGAAAATAAAATCTAACAACTATTTAAAGATATCAGTAGAAATCAGAGCAATTATCTGCAAGAATTTCTAGAGAGTTTAACCATTTTTACACAGACACACATACACTTTTCACTTGGAGGGCAGACACCTGCCCATCGTACCATGCAGTAGAACATTGCAAAGGATGCTGCATCTGAAAAGGGATAGCTTCCCAGTTCTGCTGGTCAGGTGAGCATGAATCCTGAAATAGTCTGCCTGGTATGAATCTGGAAATAGTCCACTTATCACGTTCATACTGGGACTTTCACCAAGTAACTTAGCACACTGACACACCAAAAATGAAGGGGTAGTTTCCAGAAGAAGATATAGATTGGAGTGTGTTTCCTAAGCACTAATACAAAATAAAAATGAGGTGCAGACCAAAAAATGGCAATATTCAGACTCCAAGAAAAACTATATCAACCAACATCAACAGATAAATATATACTGTTCTGTTTAATATTTCTCCCTTTTGATTTTAATCGCTATAGCTGTCTACGCATCCCTCAAAAAGAAAAAAAGAAAGAAAGAAAAAGGACGGTTGTTTCACATTGCGATGGTAACAGAAGGTGCCGAGATGCAAACTGTTCTATACGATGTAATTTTCCCCCTATTGATTTTCGTCCCCATTTTTCTCGTTGTTCGCAGCACTGATGTTTGAACGTGCCCCCCTTTTAACTGCAGTAAGCCACGCAAGGTGGCTTTACTAGACCGAGTAAAGGTTTACATATGAACTGTTTACCTACGGCTAGATGTCTGTCCCCCGATCTCACACAAAATACTTCTGAATAAAGAGCCCCTTTCTACGGAATGGCCTCGCGTTAATCGGTATCTGCCCCCCTCCTTAAGGGTTTCCTCAAAATGGCTCCCCATTAAACATCTCGCCTCGGGCTTCTTCCCACTCAGCACAGTGACACTCCATAGTGGACTCCTCTTTTATTTCGCCTCCCCGGGTTCACAGGCGCGTACCCCCGCTCTCCCCCGCCACAGTGGCCATTGGAAGGCACCTCTATTGGCTTCGGTTATTATATTACCGAAGAGGGGCGTCCCGCCTCTTCCGTCAGGTCACTTCAGCCACCCTGGACAGCTCGCGATCCTCCTTACGTTCTGCGCCTCCCCCTCCAGCACTTACTGGGACGGCCAGTCCCGACCAGCATAAACCTAAACCGCCACCACCCCGAACGCTGAGGCAGACGGCGCCCCACCTCTCCCCCAATGTCTCAGCCAATAGCGTTGCGCAGTCGAACTCCCCAATCACGCCCCGCGTGACGAAAAAACGGCCGTCCGCGAGCGTCGGGCCAAAGCGCGCACGCGCTGTGCAGAAATGCCTTTTCTCCAATTCACGGCGGACGTGAGACCATTCGGAGCGCTCTAAGCTACGGAGGGCTGTCCCGCCCCACCCCCTGCATCTTTTACATTGGCCAATGAGGAGACGAAGAGAGAGGTGGAGTTTCTTGGTCCTGCTCGCCACTCTCGGAGAGACTCCGCAAGGATTGGCGGTGAGATGGGTGAGGAGTGGCTTGGAAGAGGCTGGTGTTGGATCTGAACCGGCGCGGTGGTACTTGTCTCGCCGCTTCCCTCCTCCCAGTTCCCCGTAGGGGCTGCGGAGAGGCATGTGAGGGGTTGTTGTTTTTTAGGCTACTTTTGGAAGTAGAATGTGTTCACCGCCCTTTAAACATCTTTTAAACTTTCTACGTTTGGCGTTGCAATCCATCAGAAATCAGTAATCCGTAGAAATCATGCAGTTAGTTCAAAATATGAGCAGAACCAGGAGTGATTGCTAATCGGGATTTACGAAAACGGAATAAGTACGGTTCGGGTGTGTGTGCACACACAGTTACTTGGGAATAAGTTTCATTAATTTCAGTAGGTCTTCTGAGTATACATGCATAGGAATGCTACGTCTGTGCGCCCCAGTTTCTCTTTTATGGTTTGTTATCATGCATATATCACGAGACAGATATATAATGCTTCATGGTCATCCCCACTACCAAAGACCATCCTGTGAAGCCATTTTTGAGAATTCTGCTGGATGGTTAATATACACATAGAAAAGTTTACAATAGTGATACTCTTCTTTTGAATTACTGTAAGGATCATTAATAAAACTTAGGAAAAGGGAGGGCCAGAGCAGCAGGATAATTATAGCTACCTACCTTGAGGTCTTGGCAATTCCCAAATGCATTTATCCAGGAAGGGGTGGAGATGGGAACACACCCAGACCTATGAGATGTGATAATTAAAACACAAGCACCTGTGATGCAAGACGTCAGAAGCAGGCTTGATGATGACTACTACCAGTAAAAATGGCACATGTCTGCTGGTATTGGCTCAGTCTTGGCACCAAAACATAAAAGGAATTCAATCTTCAGCTGGAGAAGCTAGCAGCCTCCCATTTTCATCAGCAGTGCAAGCCACACAATGCTCCTTTCTGTGATCCAAGAGTTCAAGAAACTGCCCATACCATATTGCAATGAATGCCATGTATTCGTTTCTGCGTATTTGTTCAGGTTAAGCTGCAGCACCTGGACCATGTTACCAGTCACTTTTAATACATTTCAAGGTTTTCAGTCTGAGACTGTTAGCCTCTAAAACATATCACCATGCAGCTACTGAGGATAGCAGCTGGGCAGCAAGGCAGAGCCTCCCTCTCACTTTCAGTGCCAGTGCCATCATCATCCTGCCAGCCCTGTCTGAAACAAGCAGGGTGAGTGGAACATGCTGGGAGTGCCTGCCAGGTAAAGGCAAGAGGAAGGAGGTGTCACTGGAGCATAAAGGGGGGCTCCACCTCACTTTGACGGTCTGGCTGCCTTCTTAAGGAGCTGGGTGGACAAGAAGGAGGACGTTAGTAATTGTGAGGTTAGCAGCACATGAGAGGATTTTTTTCCCCCTCTCTGGCGATGCTGGACAAAGAAGTGAGTTGCCATCTTGCCATTGTCTCTGTATTCTTTTGCTTACTCTCATTGAGAGGGGAGATGATTGGAAAACTCTTCAGAAATCAGATTGCTGCTAATTGCCCCACAGAAAACTGAGCTCCTGCAGTTTGCCAGCTTATGTCCCTATAAGTAGCTAAATATTTGACCATCTTTTTTTCTGGTGGTTTTTTCCAAGCCCTCCAATGACAGGTAGTGAGGGCAGGTAAAGACTCCATCATATAACTAAGCCCTTCAAGCTATTCATTAGAGCTGCCTCATTAAGAGAACAAGATCAAGTTTTTTGCAAGAAAGCAAACAAACATTATTACCCGTAAATACTTGTTTGTAGTACTTGTTTGTAAAACAAATGCTATTACTTGTAAATAAATAAAATACCATATTTCTAGATCACCTTTTTTTAAAGTCTCATAAAGCTTGGTGGGTTCTAATAGAGGGTCATCTTAAAAAGTGGCTGCTAAAATGTTTGAGAACCACTGGCTTAGTGGCTGGCAGCCAGCTGTATGATGTGGGGTATCCTTTATCGTTTACCCCTTCCCCCCAGCACTTGGCATCCAAACAGAGTGCTTCCGTCAGCCTCAGGACTGGGCCAGCTCAGACAACAATCTCCTTAGGATATCTGCAGCTCAATTTGGGGGATTGTAGGCACTGTTTCAGATGAGTATGCTTCACTTTAAGCTCAGAAGATCCTTGTGGCTGACGGAGTGGCACATTAAAAGTGCAAGTGGAATTGCTCATATGGCTGACTTTCTGGAAGAGAGCTGCCTGTCTTTTCCTATATAGGTTGTTACATTGTCCTGGGGCACAGCTCTAGTCCAAAGCTCCAGTTGCTCACGTTGTCTGCGGTAAACCAGCTGTATAACACATCAAAAATATTATGGGATAGCATTTCATGATAATAACACATATATAAGGGCCATTTCACATGTTCTCTAGCAAATCTAGATTTGCCAACAAGTGTACATTTCACAGAGCCACAGTCAATTCCAGCTCCCTTACAAGTATACAGTACATGTATGATACATGTGTTTGCAAATGTGTCACATTGATACTTTTTAGGTTCACACTTTTCAAATTGTAAGCGTGCCCTTTATAAGATATAACTGTATAAAGGCTCTGTTATGTTTACTTTTTAGGTGCTTGCTTATTGAGATCAGGGATAGTTTGTCTCCAACCTACTTTGAACAATGCTTGTGTGGTCAGTGTAATACAAGGGTGTTAAGGGGGTCCATTTTCTGGGTTCAGGTATCTACTGCTATAGGGATCTGTTGCACTGTTGTTTCAGCACCACAGAAAGGTTGCACAACAGGAAGCATTCCTTAGGAACATCATAGAAGGGGTGATAGAAGGGATACATATAAGCCAAAGAAGGAATAGAGAGTCTATAGGGTCAATCCTTTGCACCCCATCCTTAGAAAAGGTTCATAGCATCCAATAGCAGTATAACCTTGCACCAACTGTGAACTTTTGTGATGAGACGATTCCTTTCACTATTATTGTCAAGTGGTATGGATCAGTCTAGCTCTGCCGTGCTTGCTTTACATAGGATATTGCAGTAGCTGCTGTGGAGCAAGACTCTGTTGCACTTCACAACTGCCAGAGTGGAGGAGATAAGATCAAGCTGTCTGTAATTTTGCATTGGACAATCTTAAAGTGTGTAACTGAGTAAACACAACGGTGGTAGGAGCTGAGTTTCTGTGTGTTACAGGACTCCTTACAAGAGGATTCTACATGACTAGAATTTACCAAGAGATTATGATTTAAAAAAACTTTAGGGGAGTGGTTTCGAAACTGTGGGTCAGGACCCACCAGTGGGTCATGAGCCAATTTTAGATAGGTTACGAAGCACCTAGGGCAGCCATATTGAAAATATGGGAAGATGGGATCCTGGAAAGGGGTGTGTGGCTGTGTGGTTGTTCTGCTTGTGTCAAGGTTGTAAATAGATTTTATTCTTTCTGATTCACTTTACTATTGGAAAATAAAATGTCTGAGAAATAACCCAATTTATTGCTGCATTCTCAGGAAAGCAGCAGGCTCTGATGTCACAATGACAGCACTTCCAGCCATGACAGTACTTCTGGTGGGTCCTGAACAGACGGTCATTCTAAAAAATGGGTCCCAGGGCTAAAACGTTTGAGAGCCACAGCCTTAGGGGGATTTTCACATATTGGCAGGAATACACTGCAATCTCATCCCTTTGCAATTCCCATTTAGCTCAGCCTAACCAACATCCGTGGAAATTACCAGTATAGATAATTCATAGAGGTTTCAAGATGCAAATGTTTACTCTTGATCATCTTAGGAAATAATTCCAGATGGTGGCCATGATAATAGTAAATAATTAACTAGCATGTGCCTTCCCATATAAATAATTGAAAATCTCCACAGTATAGGTGGAATAAACTGTTTATGATAATAAGGGCATCAAATGTTAAGAAATCCAACACCCAATACTAAATAGCTCTTTAGAGCTCCCAGAGAAAACAAAAGTTATTTGAAAAGTAAGACTGGGTTTAATTTGACATTCCCACCAGGGACTGGAAAATGTTGGGTTGTCACTTTATATTCCCTTTGTGAACCCACTGAACAGTAACAGGGTGAAAACAGAATAATAAATGGCAGAGTGTTTGGTTGCAGTTCCAAAGATACTGGGCTACTACAGGTTTGCTAAATTCAATATAGGATTACAACTGATGTAATTAAATACATTCAGTGTGAAACAGAGCTCCTGTATCTTGTTTAGAGTCTAAACTCTTTCGTACTGGACAACAGAATGCCTTGTAAGAATTTTTAGCTCAGTTGCTATAACTGTGCTGGTTGCCTAGGAAATTAGCCAAACGTTTCACCTCTGGTGTGTAAGTATAAAAGAGTATTGCCAATGTAACTATTTTTGTTTTTGGTACGTCTGCCAGAGTAATGAAAGACAAAGCAGGATATTTCTGTGAGCAAAATTGTGCAGTAAAGGAAAACTTTGTGAAAGACGTGTGTCTTGAAAGAAAGATTTGAGATGTAGTCTTTAATTATTTTTGCTTGCTATTTATGAGAAAGTGTATAACAGGGTATATAACCTATATCTAAAAGCTGTTCAGATTTATATTAGCAATGTTGTCAAGGAAACTTGTTTCACCAGCCAAGTAAAATTAGTGGGTTCACATATATAGGCAGTTTGCTGAGAGGTGTATATAAATGTAGTTCTGTTCTAAGCCTATTTACTTGGATTTCTGTTCAACTGAGTTAACTGGAAACTGCTCACTACTGAATCTGCTTGGGCTTGCAGTTCTGCTTAAAGCCCAAGGGAAAAAAAGACTTGATTGAAAACATTTTGGATTCTCATCAAATATAAACAGTATTTTAAGCTCCGTCAAGCAAACGTTAGTTGTGAAATTTCCCAGCATGTCTATAAAAATATTTTATATTTAATTCCTTCTTGTTTTTGAAAATATTGTCCACAGGATAAAGACCATCTCCTAGGCTACAACTGTCAGTCTGCTCTTTGTAGGAACATGTGAATTAGGCTGCAAATCTATGTGCACCTTCCTGGGAATAAGCCCCACAAAGGAACTACTTTTAAGTTGACATGCCTATGATTGTGCTGCAGTTATAATATTAGGATTTCACTGACATGTTTACATTTTGTTCAGGAGAAGAACTTTGTTATATTACTCACTAAATAATATTCTGTGCAAACCATAAATTCTCTTTTTGGATAAAAAATTGAATTAATGGTCCAGTGTCTTGATACCCATCATAGGGAAAGTAGTAACTTTATGAGTTTTTACTATGCTAAGGCCAACTGACGTGTATTAAATCATGCCCCATATTTATTCCATATTATTAGCATATTATTTGTCCATAAAAACAAACTTCATCCACAGACTGAACAATTCTATGTATGTCACCCAGAAGTTGCACAGTGTTCAATAGATCTTAATCTTGCATATATGTGAAAAAGATCTGAGCATTTTTGTAGATGACAAGCTAAACGTGATCCTGCAGCAAAGAAGGCAAATGTGATTCTAGGCTGGATCAACAGGAGTATGGTATTGAGACTTCAAAGAGTAATGGTATTGGTATGGTCAGCTTCAGTCAGATCCCACTTGAAATATTGTGACCTGTTCTGGGCACCAGAGGATATTGTCAAACTGGAGTGAATTCAGAGGAGGACATCTTGGATGGTGAGGGGGTTAGAGACTGTATCTTATGAGGACAGGTTGAAGGAGTTGGGCAAGAGACAGTTAAGAGATGACACGATAATATCTATACATATTTGAAGGGCTGTCATATGGGGAGAAAAAAATTTGTTCTCAGTTGCTCCAGAGGGCAGGACCATAACAAATGGGTTTAAATAAAAAAAAAATTGTTAAAAAAATTATTCTTGATAGTAAAACTATTCAGTAATGGAACAGTCTGCCTCTGAAGATAGTAGACCATCCATTGCTGGAGGTCTTTAAGCAGAGGCTGCATAGCTATCTATCAGGGATATTACAGTTGTGGGCAGCCTGCATTGGCAGGGGGTTGAACCTGATGATGTAATTCCCTTCCAAATGTTTGATTCTATGAGTCTAGGTAGGCACAGGATTGCAGCCTTCAACTCTTTAATTAAATTGTAATTCTTGTAGTACTATGAACCTTGTAGTACTATGAACGGGTTGAGGACCTGTTTTGGGTTTTGAAATTTTTCAGATTTTGGAATATTTGCATAAACATGGTGATATATATAGGGGAAGGATAGGACTCAATGCACGTATGGGGCATGGGGCATTGTCCTGTGTACTCCAGGATCTTTCAATTACAGATTTGCGGAAAGGAATAGAAGGCCTTATGCAGGCAATGAAGCAACCTGTTGTTGGTGCGTGTGGTCTGAACATGTACTGTCCACCCCCAGTGTGGGTGAGGCCCCTGACTCACCCCTCCATTTAACCCAGAGGTTCCCAAACTCTCCAGGAGAGCTCCAACTGGCACAACTCCTAGTAGGTCTGAAAAAAGTCCCTGGCACCATTCACAGGAGCGCTGGCGCCACAATAAACATTGTCCCTCTCCTTAAATATAAACAGGGACAGGCAGGGACCAGGCTTTCTAAGCATTTCCAAACATTTTGGTTTTTGGATTTCCGGATAAGTGGTAATTGACCTATATGAATAATTTATTTTTTTCATCTCGGGTTAGATTCTTAGATATCCCCATAAAGTTTTCATTGTATTAATTCTTGTGGGTGCCTGTGCAGTAAGGTCCCCAGGTGAAAATCTATCTATAAAAGTCATTAATGTTTCTGGAAAGGGGAAAATGGAAAGGTTTAAAAGGGTCTTGACCATGCTGTTACACATAATTGAAATGTATTAAAATGTGTTTATGTTATCTCAAATTTTACAGGACATGAAACTTGACATTCAATGAAGTTCATGTGGAATATTATCAAGATATAATGAGTAGGTATTGTTGGAAAGGACAATCTGACCATATGAAAACTAAGTGAATAATACAGTATTTGATATGCTTGATTACCTTGAGGACAATACTGATGATGAGCAAGAAGACTTGCCTTATGATGAAGATCTACCAAATATATATCAGCTGCATTGTAACTCAGAAAATCTGGAAGGTTTAACTACTGTAGAAAATGCCTTTCCAAGTTTATTTTCCTTAACATTTCCTGAATTTTGCAATAATTTAACAGAAAAATCAGACTGCAGATCACAACCAACTGAAAGGAAAATACATTTGTCATCACTTCAAAGAGAAAATGACATGGAATTTACCATGGCAATGGAGAAGGAATTACCAGCTGGGGATTTTAGTTGTTCAGGAAGAAATCATTTCTTTAGTTCAAAAATGTCAGATGTCCTCTTGCGTCATTTTCCCAAAGAAGAATTCTGTCCATTAATTGATTCTGAGACTATTCCAGAGATATCAGTTACTGAAAGTGTTGATGAAACTATTCTAAATAAAATTAAGAGTTCAGAAAACACAGGGACCTCTTTGACAAAAGAAGAAAAAATGCATATTGAATGCTATAGTTCTGAAAGAGAAGGAAAATGTGAATCAGCTGAAAAGGTTTGGGATTTGATAGGAGAGCAGTTTACAATAGGTGAGAAAACTAATTCCAGCTACGACAGAAGAGAGTGTAAAGCAAATAACCAACAGTTTGTAACTCAAAAAGAAGATACAATTAATGAAGAGCTAAATTATTTCACAGACCCCAAAGAAGAATATGAACAGCAAAAATATTTTCTGGAAATGACTCGTTCGTCTCAAAACCTCAAATATGGTCAACGTCAGGTTCATTATCGGCTTCCTGATTTCTCCAAGGTTGCTCCAAAGGTCAGAATACCCAAAGGAAATAATAAATCAGCCTCTATAATAAAAAGAACAAAATCTTCCCCTAATTTACTTGGTATATCAGCAATTGTGAAAGATGTTCTAGAAGAAATGAATTCTTTAGAATCTGTTCCAGTGAAGAATCCGGAACATGAAATAAAAATTCCTGAAATTGACCAACAACTGGAGGTAGATAATATCTTTATCTTTACATCATATAATGTAAAATGTTTATTGAAAGGCAAAACATGTCAATGTATTTTATGCCTGTAGAATCTTAGTTAGCCACCATGAAATTAAGAGCACAATCCTAAACTGTAGTTAGGCCGGCATAAGCTAAGCCAGCAAAGTTTGGCCAGCCCAAGGGCCACCATAAAGTGTTTTTGGACTACTCTCGGAGTCAGGGAGGATGGCTCACGTCTGTGTGCTGGCCTCTCTGACTCCCAAGAGTGGTCCAAACATACTTTACGGTGGCCCTTGTGCTGGCCAAACTTTGCTGGCTTAGCTTAGGCCGGCCTAACTCAGTTTAGGATTGGGCCCACACAACTGAATCCAAAATATCTGTAGGACTCCTCTGGAGTAAGTACTGTGAACCATGCAGTCTAACAAGCTGCAGAGTCTGCATATAGGTTGTGATGTACTGAAGCATAATGGGAGGTACCACATTTTCACCAGTTTTCTCCTTCAGGTTTAGCTCACTGTATCCTTTTTCCATCCCATTCTAGAACAGCATTTAAGGGTCAGAAGGGGCCACAGCAGAAATAAAAGGAGGAGATGGAAAGCCTCTTTGCACAAGTGAAATTCATCTTGCAATTGTTACGATCCAACCTTTTTCTTCTGTACAACACATTTGCAATATTAATTACAAGCAGTTTTTTGATGCTACACTGGCTTAGGTAGGGTTACCAGATACAAATGGGCACAGAGTGCCTATACTGAACCGTTGCATGGATGAGGGAATTTTGGCAGGTGCAGCTCAACATGGAAGGGTTTAAAAAGCTGCACCTGCCAAAATTACCTCTTCTATACAATGGTTAAAAATATAGGCCAGTGATGGTGAACTTTTTGGGCTTGGCATGTCAAAAATTCAAAAAAATGCCTAACCTGACTCTGCTGGTATGTCACCCACCCTCAAACAGAAGAGAAACAATTTATGTTTACATATTTTTTTAAAAAATACAGTCCAATCACGTTATGTATTATATAAAGAAATATCAAACATCAAATAACTTTATTACCAAATTGAAATGCAAGTAAATTAAACTCAGTTTTTGTCAGGTATTGGTGAATGCTGGTATGAGTCTCAAAGTGCAATCCTTACCTGGAGTTAGGCTGGCACATTTAGGCCAGCAAAGTTTGGCTGGCACAAGGGACACCATAAAGTATGTCTGGACCACTCTCGGAGTAAAAGAGGCCAGCACACAGACATGCGCCATCGTCCCTGACTTTGAGAGTGGTCCAAGTGCACTTTATGGTAGCCCTTGTGCCAGCCTACCTGTGCTGGCCTACCTGTGTCGGCCTACCTCAAGGTTAGGATTGTTCCCTCATTCTGGGGCCAAATTCCCATCCCTGGCCATTATACTACACCAGTTCTTTGTGTGTGAAGAAGCCCTAAACTAGGATTACCAGATACACTGCCTATACCAGTGATGGTGAATCTATGACACACAGGTCAAAGTCGATACGCCACGACTTGTAACTTCCACTGAAGATGGACTTGACTGCTATAGTTACTTTTCTTTTCAAGACCATAATCCTTCTGATTCTGATGTGTTTATGGTGCTTAGTTAATATAATCAATCTAGTAGAATATAATAAGAATCAACGTTCCATTGGTTTTCACCATTCCCAAGGAAGAGATGATTGCTCAGTGGTAGCATGCAGAAGGTGCCCAGTTCAATCCTGGCATGCCTAGGTAGGAGTGGGAAGTCCTGTCTGAGAGCAACACCAATCGGTTTAGATAGTACTGAACTAAGTGTCTCAGTGGCCTAGCTGTGCTCTGTCCTGTGAGCTGAAGCAGGTATTTGATATTCCACTTGCATTTCTTTTTTTCCACCCATACTGTCCTCACATCTCTGTTTTTCAGCCTATTCATTATCCCTTTCAGCCACACTACCAGTAGGTACCACGCTTTCCAAACTACCACTACCACACTTTCCAAACTATCACACTTTCCAAATTACCACACTTTCCAAACTTGTCCAACAGCCATTCCTCTGTGCGCCACCCTTGCCAATAGCATGTAGTGTGCTCTCCCACTAGTCTCTGTAAGGGTGTTCCTTGTCAGTCTTTCCTTTCTTCACAGCAACTGCACTGTGTTGTAATATGATATTGAATATAGATTTTCCCCAAGCAGTTAGAATGTTAGTGCGTATCCAGTGACACTGGCTCAGTTTAGTCAGTGATTTTTGAAGGAGACTGTTCATGGGCAACAGGCCGTTGCTGCATTTTTTGTAAGCTGCTGCTGATGTTCTCTTTACTGTGTCTTTTGAAATAGCTGCTGACGAAACAAGCTGAGGCCCAGAATCGTATTGATCACTTAAGGTTTGATACCAAGGTACATCTTTCAGAATATAAACTCAGATGTTTTATTAGGGAAACCTATTGCTTAATACAAAAATTATCACTAGTATGAATTGTACTTGCAAACCAGAGGAAGAGAACAAAAAGGTGAGGTTGCAGTTTTGTGAGATTTTTTCATAAGAACATAAGAAGAGCCCTGCTGGATCAGGCCAAAGGCCCATCTAGTCTAGCTTCCTGTATCTCACAGCGGCCCACCAGGTGCCCCGGGGAGGCAAGAGACACAAGATGCTTGCACATAATACTGCTTGGTTTTTGTATGTGTTTTCCTACTTTTTTGTACTTTGTATCTTTTTCTTATAAAAAAGAAACATTTGTAAAACTTTTGTAAAATTGGTAAAATCGTATCATGCTGATTACAAAAAAAAAGATCCAAGTAAAAGGTATTCATTCATTTAATTTTCTTCATCATTTATTTATTTATTTATTTATTTATTTATTTATTTATTTTAGCGCGCAATCCCAACTGCGCCTTGGGCTGACGCATGTGGTTTGTCTCAGCCCAGCGCTGTTGCAAAGGTGCTGTAAGGCACATTTTTGTCAGTGCAGGACATGCTGGCTCGCTGCAGGGAGTATCGCTGACCCAGGAATTCGTGGGGATTGGCAAGTAAGCCGGCCTCTCACTGGCTGAGTTCGGCCAGTGCCAGTGCTTTGGAGGATGGGAGGAAGACAGGAGGGAGCTGTGGGGAGGCAGAATAGGAGGGCAGCCCCATGGGCAGGCCAGCCCAGGGAGGGGGTGGAGTCCAGATCTGGCTGTTTGGTCAAATCCTAACCATTGTCCCTGAGCCATCTGACCCCAGTCTGGGCCCCTTGGACTTGCACCCGTTATTTAGCAGGTACAGGTCTGATGAGTAAAGGGGCTTGACCCTGAGTAAAGGGGACAAACATCCCCTTGCCCCGCGATGAGCTCCAGCTGCCTCCTACCCTGCATAGGACACAGTGCAGGCCAGCCTGCCCGCTCCTGCATAGGTAAGGATTGGGCTGTTATTTATATAAACCTTTTTTCAGACCCCTGAACATGTGTACGATCTGTGATGTAGACTTCATACTGAAAGGTTTGGAGATCTCTGGTTTAGTCAGAGTCCTCTGTAAAAATTCCTAAAAACGTTTTGGCTAGATGTTGCTTTTGATATGGCCAAGTTATTACTGCATTTGTAACTGCTGATGCTGGAGGATTTTGGGTTAAAGGACAAGAAAGTCAAGTGAGTGCTTTGCTTATGGGTGCTAATTTTATGCTTTTGTTTAACAGTTACTTCCTCACTCAAATTCTTCTAGTCCAAATATGGTCTTTAAAAGACAAGGTAGTGGAGTCACTTCCGAATGGTCTCCAGTTCCATCTGTCACTGTTCCTGTGAGACCCATGTGTGGTTTCCTCCAATCATCTCTTTCAGGTAATCCAAACACGCTGTCCAAATAGCCAAAGTACTGTTGTTTTACTGATTTTATTGTTGTGCTTCTCATTCTGTCATCTGTGCATACAGATTCCAGTGTTTACTGTTCCTTTTTTTCATTCCATTTTATGGAAGCAGTGTCTCAAAGGATGGTCTCACCATCACCATTACCTTCAGCTGGCGCAACAACGCAATCATTTGTGAGTCCTCCACCACTGCAAAAAGCAACAGAAGGGGAAAAGATTTCTCAGATACTAAAGGAACGGACAGAGGAGTTGAAAACAAAGGTAATGTGTAATATTTGTATTTTCATTTATTAGAACCGCCTTTAAAAAAAATTAATGCATCTCTTTTTCTTTAAGGTGGAACATTTTTCTAAATGTGTGGTGCAGGATGTAGTCCCAGTCCAAGAGTGCCATCAGGTAAATGCCTTTTGTAGAGGTTTAACCTCTACAAAACCTTGTCAACCATTTCAAATGTATTTGTTTAAAAACCAAGGATATTGGATGGTAAGGTCTTCTGCTCTTCATAGAAGAAGCACCTTTTGCACAGGTTGGAGGAGCGATGTTCGCCCTTCCTTTCCCTCTACATTCCCTAGAAATTTGTAGAAATTGATCTTTAAAAGGTAAAGGTTTCCCCATGACCGGATGGTCTAGTCGTGACCAACTGTAGGGGGCGGTGCTCATCTCCGCTTCAAAGCCTGTAGAGCCAGGTTTTTGTCCGAGGACAAGCTTCCATGGTCATGTGGCCGGCATGACTATACGCCGTAGCACACAGAACGCTGTTACCTTCCCCCCGAAGTGGTCCCTATTTATCTACTTGCATTTAGGTGCTTTCGAACTGCTAGGTTGGCAGGAGCTGGGGCAAGCAACGGGAGAACTCCCAACCTTCCGGTTGGAAAGCCCAGCAACAGCCAATTAACCCGCTGCGCCACCACAATCCTTAAAGGGGATCTTTAGGAGCAGATATTCAGGGATCCAGGGAAATGCAGAGGGAAGATAAACTAAAATTTCCCTAACCTTTTGTGCAAATGGAACTTCTTCCACAAAGACCATAGTATACAACCCACTGTGTTTAATAGTAACCAGTTTTCACAACCCAGAATACAGCTGCAAGTATGAAAAAGAAATATAATACATGAGATTTCTGAAGCAGTTCTGTGACCACAAATCTTGAATAAGGTACTTTCAGAATTATTGGGAGATTTTCCCAAATGGGAATAAAGGCCATTATTTGTATATACGCCCTGCGATGTGACGCTGGCAAGGAAGCTCTATGCCCAGATCTCCCTTGCCCGCAAGTATCACATCATTAGCAGATTGGACAGCTCCTCCACACGCACATTCCTTTGAGCATTGCCATCTCCTTCTCCACTGAAGCCCATATTTAAAGGAGCTTGATCTGCATAGAGAAGTACATGTGAGGCTATAACCAGGGCAATACTGTTAAAAGGTATTGCTGGATATTCAGCTAAATGTGGAACTCATGTCTTTTATATGCTGAAATAAACTGCAAAATTATCATTGATGTTAAGAAATCAGCTCAGGTTCATCACACATAGTGGCTATCTTTGCTTTGGCAGCATCTAAAACTGGGGCTGAGACTGAGTTTAAAAAGATTAACACAATCTGATTTAGCTGTTAGCATTGTATTTATATTGAATTGAATTCCAGCTGGTATTTTGTGAAAAGCAGCATTTTCTTTCATGCAAAGGGAAAGGAGTGATTTTTGCCACCCTCTTCCTTTCTGTTGCCTCCTGTAACCCCCCACCCACAAGCATCTTGATAAAGATACTTGTACAAACAGGATTTCTTTTGTTCACATGATTGCTAGTTGGATCTGACCCACAGCCTAATCCAGAGCTGCCCAACCACCCAGGAGCGCAGCAGTAGCCAGGTGGCTACCACTGCATCCTGCAGCAGCCACACAGCTGTGGAAGGTTCCACAGGGAAAGGGGAATGTCCCCTTACCCTGCAGTATGGGTGCAGGACGGGCGATTGGTCTCCTCACTTCTGCACCAGCTATTTAGTTGGTGCAAAGCGAAGGCCTCTGTGTAAGGCTCGCAACCTTACATGGAGGTAGGGAACCAGTGGTGAAAGTAGCTGTCAGTCCCGCCCCCTGCTCCACACACACCCCTGTCCAGAAATGCCCTCTCACTCACCCAGAAAGCCTGCATCGCCGGCAAGTGGCCAACTCACTGCTCGCTGGAAAGTGGTGCTCCCTCCAGAGCACCCATGGCTGGTGTGGTCATGGTGCCACCATTACCGCCAGTGTTGGAGGTGCTTTACAATGCGTTGTGCAACACCAGCGCGAGCTGTACACTTGTGCAACTCATGCTGAAGGGCTCTGGATTAGGTACCCAATCTCTTGTTGGGAGATTGGGTATTGCTACCTTCCTAGTTAACCTGTTTAAGGACAGCTGCGAATACTAAAATTGTCCACAGTAAAATTGCATATAATTCTGACTATGTATATGTTGTTATGTTTGGTTTGTGAAGTTTTTCACACTCTTAAAAGAGCAGCTTGCTGTGCTGGAACAGAATTACTTAGCCATGAAGGAGCATCATGCTGTCTTACAGCTTCAAAATGCCAAGCACTCATCAACAAGCACTGGAGAGTTTGATCCTGACAGGTGAAGTATTTGTTGTTTTTCAGAGATAATATAACCCTAAATGGCAGTGTTATTCAAACTGTGGGTCGGGACCCACTTGGTGGGTTGCAACCTGATATCAGGTGAGTTGCAGAAAGCTGGGAGCAGCCTTCTTGGAAATTGCAGATCTTATTCTTGTTATTCTTTCGTGAGTATGAATAATTTGAATTTTCAAGTGAGAGGTTTTTGTTAACGTTGTTTTTTTAGTTCAGTGCTTTTACATCATATTTTGTCCTAATCTTGCTTTCTGCCAGGGATGTTTCATAGTTGTACAATTGCTGCAGTCCAATAATGCCAATTTGCATCTCAGGAGAGTCATTTTATTATGTTACAAAAACACTTCCTTTTTGATAATGTCACTTTCTGCCACAACATCACTTCCAGGTTAATGACATAACTTCTGGTGGGTCCCAACACAAGTGCCATTTTAAAAAGTGGGTCCCAGTCTAAAACGTTTGACCACTGCTATATGGGGTTGAGAAATTCTGCCTATGCAAACCACCTTGATTAAAGTCAGAAAAGAAATACAATGACAAGGAAGGCGGTATATAAATACTAGTTTGGAGATCCCTGGTTTAGTCAGTCCTCTGTAAAAATGCCTAAAAACATTTTGGCTGGACGTTGCTTTTGATGTGGCCAAGTTATTATTGCATTTGTAACTGCTGATGCTGGACAATTTGGGGTTAAAGGACAAGGAAGTCAAGTGAGTGCTTTGCTTGTGGGTGCTATTATTATTGTTATTATTGTTGTTATTGTTATTGTTAAGGTAAAAGGTAAAGGTTTCCCCACGACCGAATGGTCTAGTCGTGACCGACTGTAGGGGGCGGTGCTCATCTCCGTTTCAAAGCCTGTGAGCTGGCGTTTTTGTCCGATCATGGTGGCCAGCATGATTCTACGCCGTAGCGCACGGAACGCCGTTACCTTCCCACCAAAGTGGTCCCTATTTACCTACTTGCATTTTAGGTGCTTTCGAACTGCTAGGTTGGCAGGAGCTGGGACAAGCAACGGGAGCTCACTCCGTCACGCAGTCTCGAACTCCCAACCTTGCGGTTGAAAGCCCAGCGACAGCGGATTAACTCGCTGCGCCACCACGTCCCATATTGTTATTGTTATTGTTATTAAGTCATTTAACTTTACAACATTCCTTAATAAGAATAACATTGGCACACATTAACAAGATTTATTGTTGATCATTTAATTCTAAAAATAGGTTCAAGCATTTTGTCCTAAATAAAGCTCTGAAATAAAAGTAGATTGTGAAAAATAGCAAAGTCATTGTGGCTGTTGTTATAAACATACACAGTATTTTTAGCATGCAGAACCATTTAATACTTTTTCTGATATTTCTCTCAACAACCATGTGAAACAGCTCTTAGAGAAAACATGCAACAGCAGTGTGATCAAATCCAAGTTTCTGAAGACATTCCTTGAAAGCCTTCAGAGCACACATCACCTAACGCGGGATGGGACTACAAGTTTTGAGGCAAATTTGAGGTTCCCAAATTTGCTCCACGTTACAGGGGCATTTGTAGAAAAAAATCGGAGAGTGGAAATACGTGTGCTTTTTAGCCGCCTTCTGCCTATTCTCCCAGTGCAAACGCACTGTCCCAGGCCAAAACCAGAAATAAGTTCAGTTATGGAGAGCCTGGAGAGCATTTTTCAGGGAAGATGGATACAGGAAGTGTTAAACTTCCTGTTCCTGCCAAGTAGCCCAAGGAAATGTCTCCATTACTAGAGCAGATGTGGGTTTTGGAAATGAGTTGGCTGACGTAATGTGTAGCTCTGTTCCTAATGTTTATCTTACATGCATAGTACAGTTCTTACACTTGTGGAACAACAGTAACTCACATAACAAACTAGCCTTTGATACTTGGGGAAGGCAGGCATCATGCATCACCCACCATGCAAATCAGTTGACACTATGCAGATGGGGATCCAGTTTTTGTAGAAGTATGTGGGCAGTTCTAGATACACAGAAGCAGGGTCAGCTTTAAGCCAGGAGAACCAATTGCTCCCAATTGGGTTTCATGCTGCGTTAAGTATTTTTATTAAATCATTTCACAGTCACTAAAACAAGTAGTTTTGTGACAATTTACTTTTCCAAGGTAGTCCACACATTTCGTTTGTTGATTTGTATGCTTACACGTATTCAATTTAATATTAAAGTGGGCTCAGATCCATTTGGCTTATTAACTCACATGCACTTTAAGTGCACATGTCTATTGCTTTCCATTCTCCATAGAAATATAAAGTCAATAATAAATTTTCTTTATATCTCGAAGTTTCTACAGATCTTGGCTGTGAATATGGGGCTCTGCAAAAATGTTTCCAGTTGGGCCGTGTAGGTACTAAGGCGTGCTCCGCCTGGAAATATCATTTTTGGACATTCAGCAGCGTCTTGATGCAGATTGGATCAATCTATGTTTGACATGTGCTGTGGCATGCAGTTTCCTCATGCATAGTACAAGACCTATACACATAACTCACATCAAAAGACAAGCCTTCCAGCATTGCTTTTGGCATAGAAGCTTTGGTGCTAAGTGGCACAGAGTAACAGCCCAATCCAGAACTTGCTCAATAGTTTGGGATTGCGTCTGTAGCCAGGCAGCTACTGCTGCGTCCCGTGGCAGCCAAGCAGCCACAGGAGGCTCCACAGGAGAAGGGGATGTTCGTCAGCCACACAGCCCGACACAGAGTTTGGGATCTGGTGGCGAAGGTGGCCGCTGGTCCCATCTCCGCTCCACCCCTTCCCCACCCAGAAACTCCCTCCCGCACCTGCCCAGAATCCCCGCAATGCCGGCGAGCATTGCAGGCATTGCGTTGCCACCTCTGGGTGGTGAGGGCCGGCAGCAGTGCAGCGTAGGCAGTAAGAGCTTTCCGCTTGTGCTGCACGTGACCTATGGCATGTTTACGACACCAGCGCGAGTGGTACGCTCATACTGCTCATGCTGGAGGGCTCTGGATTGAGCCCTAAATGCTTTCATGACTGCAACCACATTTTATTTTGCAGTTCAACAACATAGCACTCAACAAATATTCAACACTAGCATTTTGGTACCCAGCGTTGCCCGGGTAGTTATTTATCCCAAGATTCTATTAGACACGAAAAGGAATGAATTGTACCAATCAGCTCAGCCAATCGTTCCAGCGGGGCATGGTGGACGTTTTGTTTCGCACCCTTTTTCGCCCCCCAGGGGCCCGAACCTGGACTCCAACGGTGTGGGGAGCGTCACCGGTCTGTGGTGGTGCTGTGATTTTATTTCAGAATGGTGTGATGCACCCTTAGGAAAGCTAGGTGTATACTTAGATACACTCTGGGACAGCTAAGTCCTCCTGGCCAGCAAGCATTGTTTTGTCATCAGTTACCATCACACCATTATTACCATGTCATACCTTAGCTGACACTCCCCACTTAGGTGACCACTTTCACATGGGAAACCCCCCGTACCTCCACCCGCAGGGGCACGAGGGGGGCCTGACCCCCACAGCGTTAGTTGCCGGGCCACAAGGTGTCTGCGTGCCAAGTTTGGTGTCGATCGGTCTAGGCATTGCGGAGCCTATGCAGAGAACGGACACACACACACACACACACACACACACACACACACACACACACAATCTTCTTCATATATATAGATTCCCTATTTTAAACTTGATATGCCATTTATTTTTCTACCCTTTTGCATTCTTTATGTTATAATAGCCAGGAGAGGAATCCTATTATACATTTTGTATAACTTTGAATCTTGCATTTGGATATAGAAAAGTGGAAGGGGAGATATTTAAACTTGAGATGCTACTTGAAGATGTCAAAGAGAAAGTTGATAAGAGGCACGAACTGCATTCCTCTGCTGTTGTAACATCACCTTCACTCACACCTTGTGAGTCTCCGTGTTCTTCCTTTTCAAGCTGTTGTGAGGTAAACCATTGTTTTAGCAAGCAAAAAATTACTGGTTTTTTAATGTCATGCTCTGATTCACTTCATTAAGGGCGCAATCCTAAACCGAGTTAGGCCGGCATAAGCTAAGCCAGCAAAGTTTGGCTAGCGCAAGGGTCACCATAAAATATGTTTGGACCACCCTTGGAGTCAGAGAGGCCAGCACACAGACTTAAACCATCCTCGCTGACTCTGAGAGTAGTCCAAACACGCTTTGTGGTGTTTAGCTTATGCCAGCCTAACTCCAGTTTAGGATTGTGCTCTAAGACTGAATAATTGAGCTGTGGTGGTGGTGTGGTGATACTACTATTCATTACAAAATAAAGGCTTCCCATATTTTTGTGATTTTTTTTAAAGGAATATAAGGGGAAATGTGCAATGTTCTGCCCACCTGTTCAGTAAAAAGTGACTCTGTCTGCAGTACTATCGATATACTAGGACAGCATTTCTCAAACTGTGGGTTGGGAGCCACTTGGTGGATTGTGACTCCATTTTGGGTTCGTGCAGAGCCTCCAATGAAAACACTGGTAACAGAAAGCTCAGATAACTAACTGCCTCCAGCCCTGAGGCTATACAAAAACGAGATAGCTCCTAGTTACCCTGTAAAGAGATGAGTTCCTGCAGTTTGCAAGCAGCAAAGCTTCTTCAGTTTGCAGGCTTGTATAAATATAGGGATAGGAGATAAATGTTTGAGCGTGTTTTTTTTTGCCCCCAAATTCCATTAGTGACAGGTACTGGGGACAGGTGAAATCTGAGTCACATATCTAAGCCCCTCAAGCCTTGAGGCTGTTCAAGGCTGCCTTATTATGAGAAATAGATCAAGATATTTTTTAGTTCAAATAAATAATACATTTCTGCATAAGTCTCCTAATGCTAGGTGGGTCCTGATAAGAGTGTCATTTAAGAAAGTGGGTCCTGGTGTTAAAAAGTTTGAGAGCTGCTATACTTGGCAATTAGTGCAAGGGTATGGGTGATTACTTGGGATATACTTGGGATAGGGTGATAAATTCTCCTCCTTGGTACAATTTCATTTGCGTTTTTCTAGAGGGAAGTTTTAAAATTATGTCTTTATTAAATAGTAACAAAAGTAACCATCACTTCATTTTTGCCAGGCAGTTTTACAGATGCAAATGAGCAACTGAAAACCTTCCACAGCTTTGTACTGTACAATAACAAACAAAATGCAGCTTCAGTATTATGTAATCGTAGATTTAGAAAGTTCTTACGTAGACTGTATATTGTACTTTATTTGTTCCCTGTATGGTTCTTTTGTTCAGAGTCCAGAAATTTCAAGCATTGAGTCTCCATCAAAGGCCACTACTGGAATAAAGGTTTCCAACAACAAAAAATATGAAGAGGATAGAAATTATCCTATGAAAGTTATTCCAGAGAAGATGTTTCAACATCTTATCCCAAGTGACAAGTATCATCCTTTCCATCAGGAGTAAGTGTTAGACTTTATTTAATGACCATCTTCATTAGATTCCATTGAGTCACAATGTCTTAATAGACCCGGCTCAGTTCAGAAGATCCTCCAAACTATGGTTAGGTTGGATCAGAAATAAGCTGCAAGCCACGTGCAGCTTCATTTGCAATTTCGTGTTTATTATTGTTTACGCTGAGAGTTGAATTGGTAAACAGTGGCTAAGGCTTGCCTTCCAAAGATGAGCTATGACTTTGGGGAAACACGACAATTGTGCACAATTGTTCAGTTTTTTTTGTTTAGGAAACATTTGACCTGCTTTTCAATTTTAAGCATCTCAAACATTGTTATTTTATGTATGTGTACACACATGTATACTGGGGACGTGGTGGTGCTGTGGGTTAAACTGCTGAGCTGCTGACCTGAAGGTTAGCAGTTCAAGACCACGCGATGGAGTGAGCTCCCATTGCTTGTCCCAGCTCTTGCCAACCTAGCAGTTCGAAAGCACCTAAAAATGCGACCAGATAAATAGGTACCACTTTGATGGGAAGATAATGGTGTTCCGTGCGCCTTGGCGAATAGTCATGCTGGCCACATGACCATGGAAGCTTGTCTTTGGACAAACACCAGCTCTTCTGCCTAGAAACGGAGATGAGCACCACCGCCTAGAGTCGGTCACGACTAGACCATTCAGTCGTGGGGAAACCGTTACCTTTTTATACACATGTATAAATAAATTTCTCCTTAGTCACTCAGACCCTCAACAGAAAAGAGAACAGTAAGCATCACGGAACAGTAAGCACGGTCCAGGATGGGGAAGGCTTTTTCTAGGCACTGGGTCAGATCCGCAGGCGCTTGCTTTTATAGCCTGTTCAACTGCTCTCATTCACATAAATGTGCTAGGTTTGCTGTTGCTCGACACACAATTTGAACAAGTGCTGCCAGTATAAATGATGTTACCCTTTGCAAAATAGCACATTGTTTTTTAATAATGCATGATTTGTTTCTTTTCATCTAGAGAAAAAGTGAGAGGGCTACAATCACGCAGACAGTTTAAACTAATTCAGAATGACTACAGTGATCAAGAAAACACAGAAGTTTTCAGTATCAGAAGATTAAAAACTAACAACAGTGCAGGCTCAGCACTGAACCTTAGACTGTAACTTGAATGTTTGTGCCCAATATCTTAATTTTTTGCCCCCATGTAGGAATTTAAGCTATTGGAAAATGAGATCTCCACCTTCAGCCAATCAGGCATCCAACGCAGCTGATCCCACTGTGTTAAAAGAAAAAGGTAGTAGCAATTTATGTTTTGTGTAATCAATACATCTGTAAGCAACACATGAAAGAATTGATTAAACTCAATGGCAATTAATTTTTTCCTCTGTACATTTTTTCATAGGAGGGTTTGCTTATCCTTCAGATTACTGTGCTCCTGAGCCATTGGAAGACCCTGCAAAGGAAAATATTATTGTACATCCTAGACTGAAAATACAGTTATCAAGTAAACAGATTTGTTCCTGCTCATCCAGCAGGTTAGTATACGTACTACACAAGCTTATGCTGTAAATAAAAACAAAATCCTATCCAGGCCATGGGCTGATGGAACTTGGTGGAACTTGCATTCTGTCAGTGGAAAGCCTGGGCTATTTGCATGGCAGCCACAGTGAATTGCTGGCAGTCCTAAGCACTCCCATTGGAGCAGATGAGTCAGCAAAGTGTGCATTTAATTCTAGTGGGGGATCAGGGCTGGCCAGGGGCAGGTATCAGTGGCAGCAGTTCCACCAAAGTCCTATGCTCCCATCTTGGCCTTGTCCCCTCTTCCCTGACTCACTCATATTTACACCAGCTGAAGAGCTGGTGCAGATCCAAGTAGACCATTGAGGACCACATTTTTTACTTACCTCTCTGTCACTGCCAGTTTCCCAGATAGCCCATAGCATGCAGTGGAGGGTTCACCACGATCATTGCACACTATGGGCTGTAGCCCAGGATAGGTTTGGGCTGTTAAGAATGAGCATGAAGGGACTTAACATGTGTTTAAACATCTCTGGTGTATTTTCTGTTTCCAACATAGAAATAAAAATATGGAGTACAGAAAATTGAACAGAGGAAAACCAGACTGTGAAAGATTCTCAATTTTTTTAGAAGGAAAAGCAGTGGATTTAGATTCATCAGGTACTTAGTTTTTTTAACAAGATACTTATGAGAGCTCATGCATTTTAGAATTTAAGCTGCTGATTACTGTGCAACCCTAATAATATTACAATAGTGTGGTGCCATTTCAGTGAATGTCAGTTTGTGCCATGGCTCTGTCCCAGCATATGTTTTCCATAGTCTATTCAACCTGCATTGTACAGAGCTCTTTTCTCCCCTTTAAGTAGGTACTATATCTTTACTCTCTGCTGACAGTTTTTTTAAAAACAAGTGAACAAGTAAACACTGTACTTCTATAGGTTATTAAGGCACTGAAGCCCGGCATTCCATGTTCTCAATCAAAAGCAGCTATGGATAGCAAAACCACACATGCTGTTGGGGCTCTTTTTAGTTTTAAGTCTGAGCAGTTGGGCTTGCAGTAGTAGTAGCAGCTGGAGTAGTAGTAGCAAAATGTATAGTGGGTTCTCAGTATCTGCAGGGGATCTGTTCAAGGACCCTACTCACAGATACTGATTTCCGTGGATCAAATCCAAGGGGAGGGGGGGATCTGCTGGCAAAGTGGAAGTGCCTCTCAGAAGCTAACAGAAGCTTAATGTTGTGCTCTCAGAAATGTAGACTAAAAGTTGTTTTGAATTACCATAGTCATGCCAAATGAACTCAGTGAGTAATAACAGGTAGATGCATGTTACTTTAAAATGCATACAGAACCTACTTAAGAACAGGTTAGGTGCCATGGTCTTTGTCTACATTGTTTTGTTCTTATGCCCAACATTATTGTTACTGGTAACAAACACGTTGTAAAATAGGAAAAAATGTACAGGCAGGCCCCCATTATCTGTGGAGGTTCTGTTCCAGGAACCCCTGTGTATAAGAAAAACAGCGGATGTGGAAATCTGTAGTTTTTGGGCCCCACTGCCACACTCTGAAACCTGGTTGGGTCTCGTGGCTCTTCTGCGGCCCACAGAGGCCGCACACATTTGCCCGTAGCCTCTGCGAATAAGAGTTAGCCTCCAAATAAGAGTTAGAAGAAAAAACATGCCGCTTCTGTTTTTTTGGCAAAGTTGAAAGTGAGTTTATATGCCTTTAAATGACATTCTGAAGCCCCGGGGAAGTATCATTTTGGTTGCTATGACAGGTATTGGATACATGTATTAATCTTCTCAGTGGCGTTCCTAATGAACTGCATTGGTTATTACAGTATAAGATATGGCCATATACATTGTCTTTGTGTTGTCATATAAGCATTCGGATTTAATGGACTTTCAGCAGTAATGAACCTCTCCCATTAATCCATTAAATTGAGGGTTCACTGTGTTCATTAGTATTTCTAAAGGTGCAATCCTAACCTGGAGTTAGGCTGGCACAGTTAGGCCAGCAAAGTTGGACTGGCACAAGGGCCACTGTAAAGCGCATTTGGACCATTTTCAGAGTCAGGGAGGATGGTGCACGCCTATATGCTGGCCTCTCTGACTCGCAGAGTGATCCAAACATACTTGATGTGTCCCTTGTGCTGGCCAAACTTTGCTGGCCTAACTGTGCCAGCCTAACTCCAGGTTAGGATTGTGCCCTCTCAGGTGCTACTCAATTACTGTCACAAAGTAAGGGTAATAGATATTATACATGTAACATACTTGTGTAATTGATGGGAAGACTTTTTAGGTAGTGATACAGAAGACAATTCCTTCTGCAACTTCAATTCAAGCAGCAAAACTTTTCTGGAACAGAAAACTAGAAGTAACCAGTTATGCAGAGTGAATCTAAAAGAGCAAAGCAAAGGTATAATTACTTTTTTCAGTTTGTCTCCAATGACAAAAAAATGGCATTTTGTACTACTGAACTATACATATATATTAGTATAGCTAACAAAATTCATGTATTTTGTTCACTTGATCAGGAACAGCAAGCATGACATTTACACATAACAGTGTGCACCTAAGTACACACTATGTAACACACATTCCAACATTATCCAAATTCTTATTTCATTTGTCCCATAAACTCCTGGTTGAAGTGTGACTAGAGCTGGATTGGACTGTGTGCCTCCAAACAAACTAGAGTTAATTGAGTTTATGTCCCATTCAAGGCATCAAGTTAATCATTAACAAGCCTCATTTATTTCAGTAGTCTTTAAGCATGAGCAACTAATTCAGTTGGGGGTTATTTATTATACATTGATGAAGATGTGTAGAAGTAAATTATATTATTCAGACTACTAGTTGGTTTCTCTAGGTAGGAGCCATAGAGACAGATGTACAGAGGTAATGTTTGCCACATAACCTCGCACAACACCATTTTATTTGTGCAAGAGTGTTTCCGCAAGAAAGCACTTCTAGATGTTTGTTCATCTTCTTCAGTCTTCTTGTTCAAACACTTTGATGTTTGTTCAGCTAGTGCGGAGGTCACTAGCTGAACTTTATTTGATGCTTTATTCATGCTTACACATTGGAATATATTTCCATGCAACTTGCAGCTTTTCCAATATTGTATCACATTTTAAATCACAGAATGAGCAGAAATTTTTTATCTGGAATAGAAAAGGCACTTAGGAAGTTTCTACAAATCAGCTTCAGAATGCTTTTAAGCATTGTTCAATTCCACAAAAGTACAGGTTGCTTCTGGGTTAAGCAGCAATTATTTTCTCTCCCCTCTCTTTTTATTTTAACAGCCTTACCACACAGGGATTGGAAAGCCCATTTCTATGCTGATAGTCAAGGAAATGGTTACACCAAGAAATGCAGAGAGCATGAAATTAGTAAGCCCAACCATTTAACATCCCAGTTAAGCACAGTATAAATGTAAAGAGAACCCATGTAAGGTTACAGCAAAGTATTTTTGTTAAGAAAGTCCGCACTTTCTAATTTAAGGCAGTTTTGGGCCTGTCCCTTTCATGTGCAGACAACTGAGTAAGGAGGAATGCTGCATAAGAATGTTTAGTTGCCTTAGACCACCATTCCTGCAGGAGGAGAATGAAAGGCTTAAGTGGAGCCCTCCTCCCTTTTTTTGCAGAAGAGGATACGTTTTGCCCTTGTTTCCAAATTTTGGCAGTACAGTAGCTTATGTCTTTAAAAGAGTTTAATTGACATCTTCACTGCTTCAGAATTGCTCAAAATACATTACAACATTGTTGTCAAACGCTGTCAAGTTACAGGAACGCACATGTTTTATATGCAGAAAGTCCCAAGTTGAATCACTGCATCTCTGGACAGGGCTGGAAAAGAGCGTCTGAAACTCTGGATAATTACTAATAGTCAGCACAAACAGAACTGAGTGAGATAGACCAGTGGTCTTATTCAGCAGAAGGTAGTTTGTGTTCCTGAATACCTTGGCAAACATGTTGACAGTTCAACTTCTTAAATGCAGAAGATCCAACTTACCAACATTTGTGTGAACTTCCTTGGTCAGGGCTTTGAAGCAAGTGCAGCTGTAAAAACCTTAACAATGGAAGCTGTTTGTAGACAACCCAGCAGCTCAGTAACCTTGAAAATACTGACCCCTTGCTGTGGCAACAAGGAAAACAGCTTGATATCTTTGGCTAAAATTGACAATCTGAAATTCTTGGGGTAGAAAGGAGAAAAGAAGCAGTTAGCATCACCAAGGCTGACTGGCCACAGGGAGAGCTGGAATATTGGAAAGTGCAAGGGAACATTAATACTATATGAGACAAAGTGAGCCCTGAATTTAAGCAACTCAAACAAAGCATAGCCACCTTTTACCACTACCAAATAGCAAGGGGAGAGTTAAACCTGAGTTTGATAAAGACCCCTACAGCTGCCATCTACGCCCTTCAAAAACCAAATGAGAAAATCTTAGTCTAAATCTCATCATTTATGATTAATGTGACTAAACATTAAGGCCAAAGGAACATTCTTATGACAGCACCCTTCTGTGTTGGAATTTCTTTGGCCCAGCAGACACCTGAGAGTCGTATGTTTGCCCACAGGCAAGTGTTTGGAATTACACTGGCTCCCTAAACTAAAGACATGCAAGTCACAGAGAGCTGCACTGGCACTTTTGTGCAGGTGGAGAACGTCCTTTAGTGGTGCTTTTGCATAGGTGCCATTGCATTGGGTCAACAAGAACAGGATGTTTTGATTTAATTACTTTCAAGTACTGACCCCTGGAAGAGAGAAGTAAATTGATAACATAAGAAGGGCAGTTGGAGATATATTTTAATTTGGTATTTTGACTAGGTATTAAGAACTGTAATGTTACACTGCTAGGTTTGCTCTTGCTGTACTTTCTGGAGGTTTTTTGTACTATACCTTATTAGATAAATTAAACATATAAAGGGAAAAAAGTTCTGACCCTTGGAATCTAACTTGTACTTAAGTATGGGACTTAATGGAATATAATCCAGCCCAGCCTTTATTGTTTTTTCTTCATTCCTGAATTCCATAGTACAACCTGAACAGTTTCTAGCACTTAGTGAGGCTATATATAAGTTTGCATAACTCCTCCTGCCACCATCTTAAAACAATTATGAAACACAGATTAGAGGCCTCCTGCTTTTACCACCATTCAGCCCTGTGAAGAATTTGGAAGAACTTCAAAGCTAGCTGAATCAAGCTTGTGTGGCATTTGGTTGGTCCCAATAAAAAAGGAAATATAGTCAACAATATGACTTTCGGATTTTTCTTATGGACCAATACAGCTACCTACAGTTTTAATGAACATTTTTGGTACTGTTTAAAATTTGGTTAAAGTTATCCAATCATGGTTACAGTAGCTGATAATACGAGATACTCGGGCTGCTTCTCTTTCCCTCTGTGTCTTGAGGGGAAAAGAACTTGAACTGAGGCAAGATAAACTTGGTAGTATGAATCTCCCATTTTGTCTTTTTCTACACATTACCTACTTTTTGCTTTGAAGTAAGCCTGTGCCTCATACTGAGGCAGCATAGTCTAAGCATTCGACTAAGATGGTACGATGACAAAAAGCCATCCAAGAATCCACTGGACTCACAAGGTTTTCAGTGCAGTCACACTTGCATCTACAAACATGATCTAGTTCAAAGAAGTACAGCCATTCATTTAAAAAGGCCTTAATACAAAAAGGGTTGATGCAAACAACTGTTACCCTTATGGCTGAAATTTAACAGTAATGGTCAGGGAAATGTGTCTATTTAATATGTTTGTGTTATTTTTGATAATTGTCTTCAGCTTTTTCACAAAAGAAAAGCATTGCATTCCAAAGGATTTATGCAACCAACCAACCAGAACAGGTGACTGACAGACTTTCTGACAGGTAAGGCACATCATAGCTTTAAATGTTAAAATAGACAGCCTGAGCCAAATCCACTTGTAGTTCTAAAACTAGCCATATCCGCATATACTACTGGAAGTTATTCTCACAGGTAACTTTGCCACCATTTTTGCAGCAATGCAATTTAGAATTATTCTTGTACATTTATTTAGAATTATTCTTGTACACCAATTATTCTTGTACATTTTATACTAGACCTTTAATTTTTTTTTAAGAACTCCTGAATTTATGTTATCTTTTAGAGATTGAAAAAAGTATGTTTCTGCTTGGAACCTACTAGCCACAATATAAAACTGCCATATGGACTCCATCCACATCAAATAGGTTTCAACCCTTCATATATTGAAGATAGGATGCATTTTGTGCCTGGAAGCTTTTGTTCTAGGCAGCATGAAAGTACTTGGGTAGATTTCCTGTCACTTTCTAGACAAAATCTGCTTATTCCTGTGGTGGCCTCATATTTCCTTACCCAATGCACTCAGTGTCCAATTCACTGCCTCCAGTCCCTAGTCTGCTAGAGCCTCACTTTCTGCAAGGCAAGGCACAAACATTCCCTTCCACATTCTCTACTGCCAAGTCCAGTTTACCCTCTAGTAGCCTACAACTTACAGCATAGTCAAAGTAGCTCTTTTAATCTCTCAAATAGTTCAGCAATGTGATTCATTGGTGATACAGCTCAGTGAAGAGCTGGAATCAGCTCCAATGACCAAGAGCTTCCCCCTATATACTCCTTCGGAGGGCTTAGCTCCTCCCCCCTTCGGCTGGCCATTTGGGAGGGAATTTTAAACCAAATTGCCCTTCCCGCACTTCAAAAAAATTTAATGGTTTTGAAGGGAAACATGTAGTTTGAATTGTAACATGTAGTTTGAATTGTAACAAATAGAAAAGGAAACAATTGTTAACCTCTGTTAATGACACTTCTCCAAACCAGATACTCAAGAACGTACGATACCATTATCCTTTCACCACAGTACCTTACCAGTAGGAATACTCATGGAAAGAGGTCAGTGAGTAATCTGAGAAAGAAGCACATTAAGGACCCAGACACAAAGGTAAGAAAGGGCCTCACACCTGTTTAAAGGCAAACCCTTCTACATTCCTTGGCAAAACTTGACAAGTTAAAATTCCCAGGCTGAACATCTTATCTGTAGAGGTGGGAGAAAACGTGTATTTGGGGGGTTGGAATTTCGGTGTTTTCCGAAGTTAGGAGTACACAAAGCAGTGTTGTGTTTTATCTATATATATAAAAACGAACGTGGGTATGCGGCTGTGTGTGTGTGTGTGTATGTATGTTATGCATAGGCTCGGCCATGCCTTGCTGAATCGCCACGAAACTTGGCACACACGTACCTTGCAGCCTGGAAAAGAACACTGCGGGGGTCAGACCCCCCTACAGCCCCCCGTTTTCTGGGGAGGGGGCCCAGATCGTCAGGAACCAAGGGGATTGCATTGGGCTACAGGTCTGCTGCCACCCTGTGGTCACAGACGATTCTGCAGGTTATGCAGCAGCTCAGCTACTAGATAGGGCCAGAACCGAAAGTGAAACTAAACTGCTTTGCCTGAGTTGCCTTTGCCTGAGTTGCCCAAGTGGCCCAGGCTGGAAAGAGCAGGATCCAGAGAGTTCCAGCACCCAGTCGGATCTGAGAGGGACCTCTTTCCACAGGGCTAGCTGGCCACCTCTTCCAGTTTCTCATACTTCTGTGCTATCCTACCACACGACCTGCAGACATTGGTCAGTGAGTATTACTGCTTCATTTAGATTTAGATCTTTTATATCGATCTGACTATTTCATACTTCTGAGGGATGTTTGTATATTTGTGTGTATGTTACACCATTACTCCGGAACGCCTGGAACGATGTGGCCCAAACGTGGTACACTTATTCCGTACGATCTGGACAGGAATACTGTAGGGGTAGGGCCCCCCTTACGCCCCCAGAGGTGGGGGTGCCCAGGGGCTGCCACATCCACATGATCAAGAACCCCCACGAGTTTCTCACACATTTCCTTTCATGATGTATGTACTCTACTTCTACTGTTCATCACCTGTACATAACATTGCTTCAATACGACACTGTAGAACACACTCATTCCTTCTCCTAACAGACCCTGGGGATTATTTCTCCCCCCGGGCAACGCCGGGTCACAAACAGCTAGTAAATTATAATCCCTTTTAAAGTGTACTAGGTAGGTGATATAGGTGGTAGTGTCAGCAGATGCAGTCACAATAATTACCCAGGCACCTCCTATTACATAAATAAAAACCAAATTAAACTGATTTTTTTTCAGATTGAGTTTCTCATTTTCAAAATGCAAAGTGTAGAAAGCTGTTTTTTATTTTGTTATCACCATTTTCTCCCACCTCTACTTAATTGCACCTCTATGAACAAACCATGGATATGTATTATGTGGGTGTTTGTATGTTGCTTTTCTCCTTCCTAAGAGGCCCTCGTGGCAGCTAGCATTTGGTTAAAACATAGTTGAGCTTTTAAAAGCTAAGTAGGGGGAGGTGACAATAGTGATTCTTGCCTTGCTAGCAATTAAAAAGTGGGTTTTTCCTAATCCGTTCACGGCCTTTACCTTATCAAATAAGTTTGTATTCTTAACAGCTCTTAAACTCCACTTTGGATTATGTTATACAGACTGCAAACAGCTTGAAGAAAACCACAGAACACATGATACAAGTTGTAGCAAAAGATTTAGCCAAGGCCAAAACTCAGACAGCCAATACTGCAGCTACTCAGTACTACAACTGAATGTTACAAGAGACAACACTATTTCTGAAAGCAACATCTGCCAAGTAAAAAAATGCACTTCTTATTCCTATATATAACATATCTTTATACAAGTTTTCTAAATAAAGAATGTAACAAAAGAATCAGTACTACATTATTGTTGTAAGTTAATGATAAACAGGTTTGGCAAAACGATCAGTTATAAACAAGTTTGCAATTCAGAACAAGGATATTTCTTGTTAAACTGTTTTTATACCCATGTGGTAACTATAGGAATGCCCTGGTATCCACTGATTCAATATCCATGGATAACATGGATACTGGGACTCCTATTAAAAGGATAGGGGAACATTAAGCAATTTTTTTACCTTGTTGCAGCAAAACCACTGATTTCCCCCTTTTTTAAAAAGGTGTCCCCAGTATCCACAGTTTCAAGTATACACGGTGGGGTCTGGAATGGAAACCCAGCAGATACTGGGACATGCCTGTACTTCCAATATTGTATTTGTGGGACAACTTTGAAAATAAGGGAATTCAAATCAACTAGATCCAGCATTAGTGCTTGCTTCTATCTGGAAAGGCAAAAGGCACCTGAGGTTGTTTCCTAGTAACACCTCCAGCTTTACACAATTCTTTCTCATCATTGAGGGAGGAGAGTAAAAGGGAGTGTGAGGAGCCAGTGACAGAGAAATAGTCTGCCGATTGCCCTGTATTCTCTGAAAGGGTTACCAACCAAGAAATAATGGATCAAAGACAGTACATTGTTCAAAGTTCTTTATTGATGGTAAAAATATTTACCACTTCCATGATTAATTTCATCCAAATGTCATACAAAGATCCATGCAGTCCCAGACACACACAACCAACATTTTATCTGATTTATCACAAAGAATTTACTTTATATTCTGTACCTTACTACATGCTGCTTTCAGTGAATTCTCATATGTTGCATGGACTTCTGCAGTTCAATGCATTGCAGTTAAACTGTTATACATTTTTATTTACAACTTCTATATGTTGTTTAGGGCCCTTTTTATATTACCTTTAGAAACATACATGTTTACAGGATAAAAAGTTTACACATTATTGAAAAGTCATTAGCATATATACACAAATGTTTTTCCAAGTCCTAGTATAGCACACTGCAGTGAACATTCCCTGGTAGAACACATTTCACGCCAAACACATTTCACAGCTAAATGCCATCTATAACCCAGCAAATTAATATAAAAAACACAAGCTGTTACACACACTTTTCCACTTTATCCATTACATTCCCCTACCGCAAGCTCCAAGTAGCAGATTTCAAATTATAAAAAGATACTCAATTAAATGAGTCCTGAACAGTCCCAAATACAGCAATATTTTATAAAATATATACATTGGGCACAGTTCAGTTCAAGCCGATTCCTTTTAAATCTCACTAATTTTAATGGGTCTGCTAAGTGCATACTTAAAACTCCTCCCATTGAAACAGATGGAACTTAAAATTGTGCTTAACTCTGGCTACACTGTGCCTGTAATTTTTATATTATATGTTAATATTTTTTAAGTTAAGCGCAACTGAAACTCTGAACACAATAGATCTCTATTCACTTTTAATGCTGAACGTTTCCTTTGATTTTGTTACAGTAAGCGCTTTTACATCATCCAGTAGTCTTCTAGGTGTCACGACATGAGTGGAGCCTGGTAAAACAAGATACAAAAATGGTGATATTTACATTTAGTCTACTAAATTAAAAAGGAACAGTATATTGAGATGTTCTTTTCAAACTACACTTACTGCACTCTCAACACTGAAGTGTGCACATCTTTTAATTGACCCATTTTCCTTGTTTCAAGATGTTGGGGCAAACAAACAAGCTGGTGTGCCGAACTTAGAAGTTAACGCTTAATCCCCTTTGAGATAATCCAACTCCAGGAGGTAGAACCATCCCAGAGCTGAATATAGTCCACCTATTACTAGTGAATCATATTGCCTTAGCACCAACAAGAATTTTGAAAACACATTGCTTCAGGAATAATAGCTGGGCACAGATCAGGCCTAAGCAATCAAGATATGGAATATGCTAGCCTAGTGTTCCCAAACTGAGTTGGGACCCACCAATGGGTCGTAATCTGATTTTTAGTGGGTTGTGAACCTGACAAGCTGATAGTTGACAAGGAAAAATGTATAAAGCCCTATGGAAACAGAAAGGACCAGCATATGTTCATTTATTTGTAAGTAGGTAAACATGCCCCAGTCCACAGTAAAGGACACACCAAGGGGGATGCAATGCGACTAGAATGGTCCTGATCTGGTCCTGATCACAATGGTGGCATTGCATAAAAGTAAAAAAGATAAAAGCAGTAAAAAAAGTACAAAAGATAAAAGCAGAGGCATTTAAAATAAGGCAGATAAAAGCAGTGAACATTTAAGTCTTTTAAAGCTAAGTGGATCTTAATAGGGTGTCATTTTAAAAAAGGAGGGTACTGCAGCTAAAAGGTTTGGGAACCACTGTCTGAAGGCATGTTTATGTAACGTTACAATGTTCCCTCTTTCACCAAATGATTTTGCTCTCTGAATAAATCAGTTCAGAATAATAATTTAGTAAAAGAGAAACTTTATACAACCTAACAGAATTATTTAATTTGCAAACATACCATGTGCTGCTGACAACTAGCTTAGGCCCAATGCATGTGTTACCAGAGTAGTTCAAAAAACTGATGTCCCTGATCCAGGCCCAAATTGTCTCTAACATATAGAAGGTAGGATTATCATATGATCAGGTATAATGTTCTTCAACTTGTGGGTCGGGATTGTGATGAAGACACAAAAAATGGGGCAGGCAGTGAAAGAGGTGGATCAGGTCCTGGGAAGAGAGTAGAATTTGCAGTGGATGCCTAGTCTCGTACTGTATTTGTTGGGATTGCAGCGTGAAAAGGTTGATGATCGCTGATCAGGCACATTAATACTTCCCTGTGCTGCTCCCAAATCAAGCTGCTGATGGGAGAAACAAGACCATGGAGGTGTGGACTTTTATCAGGACTTTTATAAATATTGGAATTTAATGGACTAAAAAAAGGAAGGGATTAAATATATCCCTGGAAGGGAAGATATACCAACACCTCTTACTAACACCCAAGAACCAAACAAATCTGTAGTTTCAAAAACTATGGGGCTTTAAACTCCCCAACCTATCCCTGAATCAGCCAGCCCACACAGCAAACTGCTTTTGAAACAGAACAGTTTCAAATGCCATTTGCAAAACAAAGTTCAAAGGAAAAAAGTATAAAGTCAGTTAGGTGATAAGACTAAAGAAACACGCGGACTAACAAGAGACCAACAAACTGATTTGCTATCTATTTAGATCCTATTAATATCATAGGCAACTCAATACACCCAGCATCATGTATTACTAAGCTCCTAGCTACATCTTAAACACAGATGCATGAAAAAACTCCAGCAACTTCAGGATTTTCAGGAGCAGTAGGAAGGGAAGGAGAGGGGTTGATTTGTTTTGCTGTTCAGGAAAAGCATCCAGAGGTTTTTATCTGGAGTTGTAGGCAAGGGTTAAGGACATAAACGCAACTTTTTTTCTGCTCAGTGTGTCCCCCAAAAGCAGCTTTTTATTTTAAAGAAGCCATTGAACAAATACATGTAAAATGGACCTTCTGCACTCAGGACCAAAAGGGGTTGGAGGAAGGATCAGCACAAGAGCCACACAGCCTTTTTTTAAAAATAGCACAAAGGATAAGGAGGTTCAGATAGGTGGCTACACAATTGGTAGAGAAATGAAGCAAACACAATGCAAGAATAAAACATCATTCACAGCAACAGGAATGGGTAATGTACCTCAACTGTGCCAGAGCCACACTCACGTGTACACTAGATACAACAACCATTTCAAGTTGCTGAATTCTAGTGGCTAAAGACGCTGTCTTGATTTTAAAGATCCAAAGACCAAAATATAAGGGGACTAATCCACAGATGACGACATTTACTGTCCAGTAATAATTAAGCATTTGTAATTGGACATTTGCATTGATTTTTTTTTTTTTGGTGGGGGGAGTAGAATAAAGGCAAATATAAGTGAAAAGAAATGCTGCTGCTCCTTATTCATGAAAAACAGTACAGCTGCAGTCTTGTGTAAGAAATTGCTTTTGTTTTAAAATCAGGCTTACCAATAATAACTTCACAAGCCTTGTTAGCTTGAGCAACTTCATAGGCACAGCGCATCTCAGAATACGTAATGCCTCCAATGACAAACACAATAAGCTTTGAGCTGTTCTTCCGGTCATCCAAGTAACTAGCTTTGGATTTATTGCGAGCACTGTAAAAATTAAGTGTTTCAAAGGATATTCTTTCAGATGATCATATCTATGATAATATACATAATAAATACTGATTTTTTCACACATGAAGAATTTTATTTAAAAAGCTGGAAGATTCCTGGCTTGAGCTAATCTTGCTTGGCCTACTCTATCTCATTAAACTAGAGGTGAGATTGTAGGCACCCAACTGGTGTCCTGCTGGCAGGGGAGGGGCCTGGCCAACTCTGTGTTGGTATTATAAGGATTTACCCACAATCTGGCTCCTGCTTTCCAACCTCCACCCACCCTTCCGTTGTGCAGTCTGAAGCTAGCCGATTGCCATTCAGAGGCAGGTAGGAATATTCCAGACAGTTTTTTCACCTACTCCAGATTATCTTTGGGTTGTGGTGGTACCTTTCTGGTCACTTTCAGTGTGTTTAGTGTGGGCAAGAAAGGTAGAAGTAAGGATTTCAGTGTGCACCCTTAGGTCAGCAGAAGTCAATGGGTGAGCCAGTACCTCTCCCCAAAGGCTTGCTGGTTCAGGGAAGCTAGCTAGGGTACACTCTGCCTTGGACTGCAAAGGCTACCTCAAGGGCTTTCCTGCTGGGCAGTCAATGCAGTCCAGCTGCCTTGAGCCTTTGAAGTTGGCATTGAGAAGCTAGGGTAGTCTATTGACAGGCTGCAGCTCAAATTCAGGGTGTGAATGCCCATCCTGGAAATAGTCATTTGATGTCTCTTGTAAATTAACGGCCCATAATTAAAGGGGGAGGAGCTTAAGGCTTCTTCTACTGCAGCTGTCATCTCTGTATCTAGCTTTAATAAAGTGGCTCGTTTACCCCAAGCCTCTGACTCGCATGATTATTTGGGGGTGGCACAGGCAAACAATTTTTTTTCAAACACCATTAAACCACTTACCTCACTGCTCCAGAACCATTCCAAGGAACAGGGCATGGGGAACTATAAGGCCACTCTTTTGAATCCAGTTTATTTTCTATAGCATCCTGGAAGAAAAGATAGGTCATTTTAGCCAATGAAGGGACTGTATGGTATTTGTTCAAGCTCCTTAAGTGTTCTACCAATGACTAGATTTCAATTTCCTGCATTTGAAAACAAGATTTATTTTACTCAGAAGTAAGCCCACTGTGTTCAGTAAGACTTAGGATTACAGCCCAACACCTCTACCAATAGCATACAGGCCCAAACCTGCATACAATAGCAAAAGAAACACATAAAATAATGGAAGCTAATATTCCCAAGGATAACTTCTCTGGGCAAAGGTAGTGTCTACAATGCTACAACAACTTCAAATCCATACAGCCAAGGGATTTCCCATACTGAATGCAGACCAACCTGAGAGAGAAACAATATGGGACAAGCAGGCACGCACAAGGTCACGATGCAGTTCTTTTAAGCATATATATTGTATGATATGGGAATGTCACTTTCTGTAAGTCTCTTATGGAAAGCTATTATTGTCTGAAGACAAATGTGAACAAAACACTCCAGCCATGTTCACCATGTTCACTTTCAAATGTCTACTGCTACCCGGTTTAAATGTCACCTTCTTAGGCATGGCAGATGGAGCTGTGAGGAAGTGTGCTCACATGAGTATGGCTTCTTGTCTCAGAAATAAATTTCTGTACTAAAATCAGTGAAAGTAAGAGCATTAATGAGATATTCAAAAATGCAGTTATAAAGGCCTTAAATAATACATGTTTGACTAAAAGCAAACTTTTCTGGAAACTTTACCTCCATAACATCCTTAATTAAAGGAGTCCATCTAGAAAGCTGAAATGTTTCTTCTGAAGAACGATCTCTCCTTGATAATTTGCGTTGTGATGTAGACTAAAATACACAAGGGTATTCATAATATGATGCGGCATTTTAAAATAGCATTTTATTACTACGAGACAGAAAGAACTGTCTATGAGACAGGAAGAGCCATCTAACCAGAAAACAACAAATGGCAGATGATTATCAAGAGAACACCGAAGAGCTTAGAAAGCCGAAATTTTGACTTTGACCTGCGGAGTGCTGAATTCAGACCAATTAGATTGTATTGTGAACCACTTTGATGTATTGCAGTATTAGCTTAGCAAAATATTTTCCATTCAATTTCACTACTTTCCTTTCATCTACTCAATAACCACATTTATACTGTTAAGTATTTGAAGACCACTTTCTGCACTTAGTGTATTGCAATAGTTAGTACAATGATGGGAGAATGCATTTTTTAAAAAATGCAGCATGCAGGACATTTGCAATGCAGAAGTATTCTTAGCATGAGTAAGTTTATAAAAAATTAAATTGCTCTAAACAAGAGACTTGTTATACAGAGGGGTACACCAATTTTGGCAGCCCTTTGTAGCCAGTCTTAATATGTGGATGCCATCCCCCTGCGCTTCCTAAGCAACTAGAGAGGGCACAGGGGAAAATCCTGCAGGACTCCAATTCCACTACTTTCAAAGCACACCCTGACATCAGAAATTAAATCCTATCAACTGTTCCCAAGCTCCTCACAGCATGGAGGTTTGGCAATGACATCATCTCCAAACATCCAAAGGCAGCATTGCGATGCCACACAATTATAGAAGGGGTCTGCAAACCAGCACCGACATTTTAACTGATCCTATCCATGTCCTGGTTTGAGTATACAAACAGTTGCATACTTGGATGTCATTTGGGGAAACCTGATTCCATAGCAGTTCCCAGATTGGGAAAAAAGGAATGATGACCATTCCTCTCAATCCAGATGCGCATCCCTATACATAGCACGAGTTGGGCAGAAGGAGAGCCAAATCATGGCCACAGTCTCTAAAAATGCTTACATAAACCAGATGTACTGTACTACTCTCTTCTTAGAATGAAACAGGCAAAAAAGCAACCACTCCTGCTCTTTGCTTGTGAGGAATTAGCTCAAGTCAACAGTTCCGAAACTATGCGTCTGGAACCCACTAGTGGGTTGTGACCCAATTTTTGTTGGGTCATGAAACTGACAAGGCAGATTAGGCTATGTGCATCAAAGGATAAACAAGCTCTCCTAGGGGGAGGGCAGGAATCACAGCTGCCCAATCACCTTTATACTACAACCCTTGGCATTCAGAAATCAGGCGGCAGCCTCTAGCGCCTTTAAAGGTTTAGGAACCACTGGCCTAATTAATTCCAATAACCCACAGGAAATTAATATTGCCTAAATCAGCCACAGAAGAAACATCTATAGGGTACGTGTTGGCCTACATGACTTCATAGTAGCTGCCTGACCTTTACTCAAACCCTACACAAGATTTCGATAAAACTTCCTACCAGTATTTTTTTTTTTGTCTAAGATTCTTTCTACAAGATCTGAACTGCAAAGTTGGGGAAGTTTCTGGTTCAATGCCACCTAAGTATGAAGCACAGAGTCAGTCTCTCCCTCTCCCCAGCTTTTGGTGGGCTGTTAACTCTCAGACTCTAACCCCATCCTTAACTCCATATTTGTAATATGTGATAATGATACACACCTATTTAAAAAGGATTCTTTAACCAAAATGTTTGGACTGTCCAAAATTTAAGCAATATTTAGGTGAAGATGAAAATGAAGAACAAGTGAAGTGTGAAACACAATGGTCAAAAGGGGTAGGATACTAGCAGTTAGAAAATAAGTATGGTAGACATTAAAATAAAACACTATATTTCTTACTGTAGTAACAACAGGTACACCAAGGTACTTCCAATTTTTTATCATATCACTGTCGTTTTCTATCTGTACATTCTGGATCAGCTTGTCCAAGTTCTCTTGTGTAGTTCCTTTCCCACATTTAAAAACAAATGGGACATTTTGAATTAGTAACCAATATTTGTGTAAACACACACACACACACACACACACACACACACACACACACACACACACTTAAACAGTGAAATATATTAAAACATTCTAGGGGGCCTATAAAATTCATAAAAGGTAAAGGTTTCCCCACAACCAAATGGTCTAGTCATGACCAACTCTAGGGGGCAGTGCTCATCTTCATTTCTAAGCCGAAGAGCTAGCATCTTATTTGTCCAAGGACAAGTTTCTGTGGTCATGTGGCCAGCATGACTATTTGGTGGCGGTGGCCAGGGGAGCCTTTGCTCAGCTTTGGCTGATTCACCAGCTGCGGCTGTACCTGAGCTGTGCGGACCTGGCCACAGTGACCCATGCCCTAGTGACATCTAGATTATTGCAATGCGCTCTACGTGGGGCTGCCTTTGAAGGCGGTCTGGAAATTACAACTAGTACAGAATGCGGCGGCTCGGGAGGTTGCTGGGGCACATCGGTTTGACTCTGTTGAGCCGTTGCTTCGGTGACTACACTGGCTGCCGGTTCTGTTCCGGGCCCAATTCAAGGTGCTAGTTTTGACTTTTAAAGCCCTTTACGGCTCGGGTCCAGGGTATCTGAGGGACCGCCTCCTTCCATATAATCCTACCCGTACTCTTAGATCATCTGGGGGGGGGCTTTTGACTGTGCCGCCAACAGGAGAGGTGAGAGGGGCAGCAGCCAGGAAGAGGGCCTTCTCGGTGGTGGCCCCCCAACTTTGGAATACCCTCCCCTTCGAATTGAGAACTGCTCCCTCTTTGTTAACATTTCAGCGGGGGCTGAAGACCTTTTTATTTCAAAAAGCTTTTAACTGTTGACTGGCTATATCTTGATTACATCTTATGATCCACGGGGCTTGTTGTTTTTTAAATTTTTAAATATATTTTAATATTGTTTTTAAATTGTTTTTTTAATATTAAATTCTGTTTTTATTGTTTCTTTTGTTGTAATGTCGCCTTGGGTGCCTTTGGGCAGAAAGGCAGAATATAAATCCAATAAATAATAATAATATATGCCAAGGTGCACAGATGGGAAGTATTTATCTACTCGCATTTTTACGTGCTTCTGAACTGCTAGGTTGGCAGGAGCTGGGACAAGTAATGGGAGCTCATGCAGTTGCGTGGTCTCAAAATTGCCAACCTTCCAGTCAGCAGCTCAATGGTTTAACCCACAGTGCCACCACATCCCTTATAAAGTTTGTACAAGACTCTTAAATTTGCATCATTATACTGAATATTTCTGCACTATACCAATAAAACACATATTTCCTCAAGAGACAATGGTATCCAACACAGATATCCCCAATAATGGATTGTTCTTATAGAGCTAAACATGATTAATTTACTTAGGAGTATCTTCTACAAAATATATTTCCACAAGAACCACTGCACAATTAGCATTTATTTCAACAGAACTTGCACATATAACATCAGCAGCAGAACGTAGGGAGCTCTCTAGCTTCCTGTGTCCTACATGGTCTACTGACTGGTCCATCTAGCTCAGTAATGTCTACACTGGCAGTAAATGTCCAGGGTTTCAGGCTGGGCTCTTTTTCCTAGCCCTACCTGGAGACAACAGGGATTGTATGCTTCTGCATACAAGGCAGATGCTCGCTTGGCATCAGCAGTCCCTTCCCTGGGGGTGAAGTAATATTTTCCAGGTAGGTCACATAATACGAATGGCATTTTGTTAAGCCCTGTATTTATGTAGCAGTGTAAGTACTGTATTGCATATTAAAGTTTATCTGTGCAATAGATCAAAACTTACCATTTGTGCTGAAGATATAGAGGAGGATAGCTCTTATTTTATCGTAGTTATCATGATTTTTATTTAGCAGTACAGGAAGGAGAACTCTCATTGAATCTTTCACTCTCTGTCCCTCAACATCTGTACCAAGGGCCAAATCCTAAAGTTACAAACCAAGAGAGCTTCTCAAGTCATGCCAAACTCACATCTTGATTATGCAAACAACTTTTGCTGTAACACTGCTACAGGCCTATATTTAGTATTGATCTGGGTCATCTCATTACATTTTTCCTTGGGGGGGGGACAATCCTCTTGCCTCTCAGATAAAGTTAAAACTGTGTATACTGCTAGAAGTCAAGAGGCAAGCTGTGAAAGTAAACCAAAACACAGTACTAACAGCACCTGAGACAAAGCCTTACAGATGCAATATTTAATGGAAACTGCAGTAAATTACGAAATGAATTCACCTCACGTACTCTGCAAATAAATTAAAACCCACCTGCCCAATTGCTCGTCTCTCTGTTCCTCCTTCAAACCCTGCTCACTGATCCTACTAAGTCCCCATAATAGTAGCAGGGCAATTATTGCAGTTGCACTCCAGGCCTTTTAGAAGAAGCTAGTAAACTGATGCAGTAGCTGTAAATAACTGTGTTACTTGTCTATTGTAACTGGCCCTTGAAGGACAAGGTGAGACTAGAGATGTGAAGGCCCAGAAGAAAAACTGGAAAAATTCAGGGGGAAAAATTGTTTTTTTCCTGTTTTTTTCCTGAAGCATTTTGTTTTTTTCTAAAAAATTGGAAAAATTGAAAAAAGAAAAAGAAAAAATTGATTATGGAATATTTTATTTTAACATGATGAATAAAATATTTTAAGACAAGGTGTTCAAATATTCTCCAAATAATTTCTAAAAATATGTATGGTATCAGATCATTCTAATTTCTATGCACTGAGGACAGGCAAATCCTAGGTTACAACTGAACCCTCCAATGCAAAAACTGGGGTTTTTTCCGAGCTTCAAAATTTCCGGAAATTTTACATCTCTAACACAGCCTCTGACTCCTCTTGCTTCTCGCCTCCTTCAGATTCATCCTCTGCAGCATGTGAAAGAATCTGGTCTATGTTTGGAAACACTAAATCAAGAAATAAACTGACAAGTGAAAGGGTAGAGAAGCTTATTTCAATCCGGGCAAATCTTCAGTTTTTAGAAGTCCATAATAACTGTAATAATATAATGACAGACACAACAGAGACTGAAACTGATACTGATAATTACAGCTCAGAAAATGATTCTGATTAAATTTCATGCCCATTCCTTGAAACTTCATCCCACTCCCTTCTATACACTTCCCCCCTTCAATTCTTTTTATGAGAATGGGTTTTTTATTTTTATTTAATACTGTGGAGAAGAAATAGGAATAACTGTTACTTGTGGGTTTTTAAAAATTGTTTTGTGGAGGTTTTTTGTCTATTCCACATAAACTAATAAACAGTTCAGGAGATTGTTGCTCCATTTGTTACAATTACAATATAAAAAAGTAAATTCTGTTTGTAATAATTATTTGGATATACTATATTTTTAATATGCTAGTTGTGATAATTTTATACCAAGTCAAATTGTCCATAGTCATATTTTATGTTCCTAAAGTAACAGAATGATTTTCAATCTGGAAAAGGGAAAAAAAAGTGCTAATGTAGCATTTTTTCAATTTTTCCAAAAATTTGTTTTTCCCCCAAAAAACCTGGAAAAAACCGGGATTTTTTTCCGAGCTTCAAAATTTCCAGAAATTTTACAACTCTAGGTGAGACTGCCGCAATAGTATCCTGCTGCTCCTTCTGCCCAGGGAAAGACCCTACAGAAATTTAGCAGCTGTGTGTACTGCTCCTCCAGACCCTTTGTATCAACAGTTTTGCACTGGTGTTCTGAGCTGGAAAGACCACTGCTGATTTCACCTACAGAAGAGAAATAATTCCTGCACTAACCAGAGGATAATAATAGTAACCAAGGGGTAAGTGTTGGTTAATATAGGAGAGTCACTTAGGAGAGTGATCAATCACACCTACATTGTAATGCCACTGTATTTATCTAGTTCCATTAGCACTGTACATTTGGGCAATTCACATACCTGTTCAACTTTGCACAGTTTTTCTATATTGCTCTTAAACTTATTCATGCAATCTTCGGCTATATTAAGATGCACAACTTGCTGAAAAATAGAAGCAAAAACATGCTTCATTATTATTCAACATTAGTCAAAAATAACAGCCAGTATATTTCATATATCTAACTATTATTTATGGGTTTGTTTCCCCAAGAGATGAAAATCAGATTCAAAAATATTTAGAGGCAGAAATGTTAACAGACACATTGAACAGAAGTCTAATTTGTAAGACTGACAATTAGAGGCAACGTATTGCTTTCCAAGTCATGAAACTAATACACACACAAAAAAAAATATTGAGTGTTCTTGGCAAGCGAGAGATTCATCCCTGGAACACAATATCATATGTTTAGACACTGTATAAGAATTAAGATAAATTTATGGAGGTTAGGCCAATAACAACCATTTGCTAGGATAGCTAAATGGAATCTCCATATACACATGGCACTATACTTCCATCCTGAGGACCATCAAGAAAAAGGCTGTTACCTTCATACCATGCTTTTCAGGGTATAGAGGCATCTGGTTGGCCATGGCTAGCACCAGTACGATGGACTACTAGATGGGTTCAGCAATTTCCTTGAAACTAAGAAGTGTCTGCTGAGTTCTAGAATGATCTAAAACTACATTTTGGCATATTATGACCACTACCACACCAGTTGAAGTTCCAAGACGCACACCAAAAGGTGTTGACCAACCGTAACTTTGCAATCAACTGTACCTCTATGCCAGCCTAACTGGTCACAGGAGCAGATCATAACCTGGTTTAATTTCTAATAATCGCACAGCATTCAGACTCAGATAAATTAGTGATGCTTACCTTAGTTATCTGTTTGCGGAAGTAGGGCATCTTTTTCATGAGCTGAGCCAGATTACCTAAAGACAGCTGAAAAATAATTCAAAGTTCACTACCAAATATTCCATATTCACTGTCCCTTGCAACTTGTTATTTCAAAGTGGAAATACCATGATCCATCAGGTCCACCGGCCTACTTATTTTTAATAGCATCTTAGCCACTCTTGTAGATAACAAGTGTCAAAGTCACCTTTAAAATACAATTGGAAATCAAGCCCTACCAATTTCAGTGCATATTACTAGTAAATCCATGTGTGTAGTATCTGACTTATGGTTAACCGTATAAAGTTATGCTAAAAAGATCTTGCCTAACATAACATTTTAACAGTAATTTAAAAATCAGTTTTCTTACTTTTCCTTCTGATGCTTTCCTTTTTGAAGAAACTTCTTTCATAAGTTTTGGTATTTCCCTGAGAGTAAAAGAAAATTACTTCTCAAAGCATGTCTGAGTTAAACTGAGAATATATACAAGCACTATTTCTGAGTGTTCTGCTTAATCAAGACAGACCAAACCACCAAACTGAACATTCATCTTCAACCTGAAAAGGGATTAGAAAACTTTTCCATTGTGACATAGGCACTATCCTCATGCCATCCCCATGAGGCTGTAGTTCCTCATATCACCTTCATCAAAGGGAGATGGGTCTCTTGTACGGCAAGGATAGCAAGCAAAATTCTGGAACCCTACCCAAACAGCCTTCCCTATTTCATGTAAATGTTAGAGAGAGAATACAATAACAAAGAGAATACAACAGAATCCTGGCAAATACCATACAATAATTCCCACTGAGCAAAACAAGTGCCCCCAATACCACCATCTTGAACCGATCTGACAGCCAGAACTATCTGACAGCCAGCAAACTATCCCCTGCCCTCAAATCCTGCTTGTCTAGAATGATACTACAATCAATGATATTGGTAGCTACTAGGGAATCCAGGAGAAAGAATACAGTACAACATACTCCCCCTGCTTATCTTCTGGAGAAACTTCACCAGTGCAACCACAGCAGTTTCTCTTCCCAAAGGCAGCCTGGAACCAGAATATGCTGGATCCATTTCACTCTTACCCATCAGAATCTGAAGCTGGCCACTCTACTGCTCAATCTTGCAAAAATAAAAAACCATATCCACATCTGCAAACCAGGTGGACTTTTCCTGGATCCAGTGAGTGGTTATTTACTGGCTATACAATGGTCTCTTTAAGAGGGCCAAATTACCACTCCCTTCCCCTAGACCAGCAGTTCCCAAAGTGTACGTCTGGGATCCACCAGTGGATCATGACCCAATTTTTGGTGGTTTCTGAAACTGATAGGGAAGATTAAATTGTGTACATCAGTGTTAAACAAGCTGCTGTGGCGGGGGGAGACTCCTGCCCAATCACGATTACCGCTATACCCCTTGGCATTTATAAATCAAACAGCAGCCTCTAGGGCCTCTAAAAAGTTTGGAAACCACTGCCCTAGACAAAGTTACTATCATTCAAATGACCTTGGCCAGTCTCCACTGGCCAGCTAGAATCAGCTATCAAAAGCAATATCTAGAGCTAGGATCCCTAAATTTTCAGCTCTGAGCCACATCATTCAATCTTGTTCTTGGCCTACAGCAAGTCAATTGTTGCTGATTGCTTATTCCCATTGTGAGACCAACCTAAACCAGCAGCTGCTTCATTCAGCTGGAGAAAGGTGCAGAAGATTAGCAAGTGGGGGCTGCATGCAATTATACTACCATTGCACTTAGAGAGTCTGTCAAAGTGTATTTGGGGGTCAGATGTGGACTGTAAGGTACAGTTTGGGGACCTATGATCTGGAACACGAGTAGTCAGCAAGATTGGTCCATGGACTTTGCCTATAACCACCAAAACTCATCCAAATACTAGAAATGAGAGAAGCCCAACCTGGAGTATATATGAGTTTATCCATACCAAAGGCCAAGTAGACATTTGAATGCAAGTCCTCCAGTCTCAATTCCCCAAAACATTACCACACACTGACATCTTTAATATCTTTTACACAGTGTTATAGTACAAGTCCTGTTTAGCAGCTAGCATACAATGTTATGTAAACAACAAAACATAGCAATGCACATACTCCAAAACATCTGCAATATGCTTGTGTCGGATTTTCACCCAGAGATCATCATCTTCCTCTAGAATGGCTTCCCTTTCTTTTCCACTTGCAGCATCTGTCTTATATCTACACATGGAACATAAGTAGATTAACAGTAATATATGTACCTGAACATGCAGAAAACAGCCTTCTACACCACTTAATAGTGAAACAGGAGAAGCAGCATTTAAAATACTTTTAATTATGTAGTATCAATCTGATGCATAACAATAAATGAAGCAGAGGTACTTAGGCGGTAGACTGCAATCTTAAGCATAATTACTAGAAGTTAGTCCAACTGACTTCAGAGAGATTTGCTTCCAAGTTAAATATGCACATGATTTGCAAAAAAGGGCAATTATGTTTTAGCTATAATGTTACATATGAAACAGCAGCAATTGTTACACAAAATAATTTATCCAAAGACCAAAGGTCACTTTATTTAGATCACTATATTTATCGTCTCCTCCAATCAACAGAATTGCAGAGAAGGTTCTCTCATTTTAAAACAGGGAGGAAATCCAAATATTGACTTCACATGCAATCACAAACTTTGATTTGGGGACTGCTTATTTTACACATATCTATATAATAACCAACATGCTTAGCATTACATACTTACAACTATTAAGCAGAATCCTAAGAACAGAAGGAATACTATAGAGCATACTAGGATCTATGTCACGAAACACTGTTCATACGTATAGAAACTCACATAAATGGATTCAACCAGAAGGCAGTAGAAATACAAGAGGGGAAAAATTGAAAGTTAGTTCATGGCTATATGACTGAAAGTTATTTGCTGCCTCTGAAAACATTAGCCACTCCCTTTCTTCTACATTTACGAAATTGAAATCTTGCTGTGGAAGTGTATATTTCATTTAAAAATACCAAAAGCTAATTCTAAGTTTTCAATAGTGTATCTAGGAGACTAGATGTTAGTTCAACATATTAAGTTCTGGAAGTCTTCTTGCATTAACCCAAAACCATGTATCTGTACCATGTATCTGCTCTGTACAGAGACAGGCCATTGGTTTATCAAGGTCAGTACTCACTACACTGACTGCCAACACCTCTCCTCAGTTTCCAGCAGGAGTCTTTCCCAGTTCTACTTGGAGATGCTAGGATTGAACCTGGGACCTTCTGCATGCAAAGCATGTAATGGTTTACCACATAAACAGCCACAACATGTTTTGCACAGAATCAGGAGACAAGTTCATATTAGTATTTCAGTTCCAATAAGTAGGATTTCAGTCATTATTCTAAGCCACTGGTTCCCAACCTCATGAGTCCATTTTCAGGGGGTTGTAGAGCACATGGCACCTCCATCTTGGAAGAACTCAAAACTCAAACATCACTGTTCAGAACATTCTAAAAAAGGATATGGAGTTCTTTCAACTTTCAAAAAGTGTGATTTGTTTAAAGCAATAACTTCACTTCATGTTTAATGCCATTACCTATGGCCCTGCCAGCACAATGATGTCACTTCCTGTTTCCTATTTAATGATATCACTTCCTGCCCTAGGTTTTAGGGAGTCCCGACAAGTTGTCGTACCTAAGAAGGGGGCCCCGGTGAAAAAAAAGTTAGGAACAACTGTTCTAAGCTATGCTTAAAGAGGTCTCCAGGCAAACAAATACTCGGCTGCCATTTAACTGTCCAAGTACTGCTAGAGACAGAAGACATAGCCTGTTCCATGTTCTGTGCCAAGCTCCTTTAAAATCAGTTATACAAAACATGGCGGCTATACAACGTTATTTCATAATAAGAGATAATATGGATATTATACATTCAATTTAAATACTAGTGACATTGATTCCACGCCTGAAGTGCCAATCTATAAGTGTGCCAAGATCTATATAGCCTGCATCTTGGATGGCACTAAGGTAAGCAAAGAAGATAGACATGTACCTCAGGGGGCACAGAGTATTGAAAGGCATAGGGATACATCAGGTACTTTAACTTTTTTGAAGAACTCTCTAGCATGCATCATTTAGGAAAATTACCTTATCAAGCAAGAATCTCATAACAGAAGTTCCAAGAATTTCTACTGCCCCCAGTGCAGAGTCCACCACACGTCTACATCCCCTCTGAGTTGAAACCAGAGTATTCACTACTCAAAACAGCAGATTACATACTTCCAAAGGACTCTCAGTGCAATGAACTTAAATAGAGGAAACAGCCATCGCCACCACACCAGAATGTCACAATAGACTTTTTAAAATGCAGAGAATTTCAACTACAATTTTAAGTCCATCTACTTAGAATACATTTCATTATATCCAAAACAGAGTTTTGAGGACAAAGGATACCCTGACTAGTTCACCCTGAATACTACCAACTTCTGATAAAGAGTATTAAAAGTCTAGATAAAAAGGTATACTTGCTTGTATGTATCATTTTCAATTGGTAACAAATCATAAGCCATTGCTTGAAAAGTAAGTTCATGAAGGACAGTAGACACAGGATCAAAACCACGATCAATTATTAAAAGCTGGGAATGGGTTTTGCCCTAAAAAAATTACAAAAAAACCACAACGTATTTTTAGACACATAAAGTAAAGGGAGGGAGTATTGCACAACTCTTTGAACACAGTCTTCTATTAAAAACATTTAAAACTATATTCATGGGTAGCTCTTTTGAGACAAGGGAAATCATCAACAGAAAATTAAAGTCGCATGAACTAGAATTGAAAGGAAAACTTAATCTAACAGTATCTGCAGCGATGAGATCTACAAACGACTTGGGGGAATGGAGGGCGGGACTTAGACGGGACTACCGTTTGATTGGCAGCCCGTCCATGCACTTCCACTTTCGTTCCGCTCTCCCCGCGGCCGTCCCTGGCCTCCGAGGGGGCACCCCCTTCCCCTCCGGGCGAGCAGGCGCCCCCTCCAAGGCCAGGGACGGCCGCGGGGTGAGCGGAATGAAAGCGGAAGTGCACGGCGGGCTGCCAATCAAACGGTAGTCCCACCTAAGTCCTGCCCTCCGTTCCCCCAAGTCGTTTATAGATCCCATTGCTGAGTATCTGCATCAAGAAAAGTCCAATGTTTCAATAACATTTTTCACAGGGGCACTGGATTTCAATTTTTTCCTGTTTGTGGAATTCCTTCAACGAATACCCCCACTGAAGAAAAACAGTGCTTTACAGCAGAGATCTGAACCCTGGCCTGAAGGCCAAAAAGGCTATCCGAAAGCTTTTGGCATTTGGCAGGTGGTGGGATCATCCCACAGCAACCTGCTTAGGGGGATAAATGTAGTGGTCTGCTGGGGTTCTGTTCCAGAGGCCCTCCACAGATACCAAGGTCACCAATTAAATGCCCTCATATATGATGTGGCTCTCATACCAAAATGTTTGCAGACCCCTGCTCTAGAGGAAGATTTTAATGAAACATCTTGGGCTTTTCATGATTTTTTAAAATATGTTATCCCACCCAATACTAGCTTAAGGCATGCTTCTCCTTTTGCAGTCTCTTTTTGAAAATCATACAATTCTGTCCCCTTGAAAGCTTTAGATATAAGTGTCCTGAATCTTTACTTCTTTTGCAAAAAGAACATTCTCAATATTTCTGGTAAGATCTCCTACAATGGTTTTATTCCTCTCTACAAATTATAATATTTTTAAATAAAATAAGTGCATAACACTATTTATAAATATCACAGAATTCAGCAAAAAATTTTAAAAAATAAAATTATAAAACTTCAAGAAAACACAGCAAAAACAACACATCCCATAACATAGCAGTCCATTTCTGAAAACCAACTAATAAGAAAGCAGCCACATACAGCACTCTATAACAGTCTAATCTGGAAGTCACCAAAGCATTATTAATGTTTCCAGGATAATGGCCATCCCATCTCCCCAGTTCCCATCTCCCAGAGGAAAATAAACTTGCATTCTACCTTCACTTGGCCTCGATCATCTATTTTATAGTAGTTCTCAAGCTTCTTCTCAACTAGCTGTGCTAGTTTGCTGGCATTATCCAAAGGTTTGCTGAAAAGAAAAGTATTTTCGCTGAACTTTATTAGTACACCAAAAATATTTAAAAATGAATGTTCACAATCAGGTTACATTTGCTATGTGAGAATTCCAATTATTGTTACCTGCAGGACTTTTGTACAATCCTTTATTCTGAACAAAATCAGATGATACAATGAGCTCCTTTTAGCAAGGGAAGCTGTACCCATCAGTCACTTGATTAGGTTTGCATGTATTTTCTCTCCTGACCCCTCCCCCCACCCTCACAGCTGAAAGCTGGAGTCTACCTAACAATGCTAGGCTCCAGAAGCACAATGGGTATGAATTTCTTCTGTACCGTGACACTATTGTCCAGAACATTTTTGTATAGAATAAATCCTCTGGATTTCCTTCTCACTCAAGTCCTGAATTTCTTACCGAGCAAGGAACTGCCATCTGCACTTAAGATAAAATACATTGTGCTACATTTTTCCCTGCCACATATTCAGTGGATATGCATTGCCTTTTAATATTTAGAATAGACAACATGCTGAATTTTAGACTACTTAGAGCCTGGTGTTTTATTCTTGTCAAGCTAACAGAATAGTCATGTTGCTTCTAATAATTTCATATGCAACATCAGTCCTACCTTCGATATCTTACACCAGGATTTTCCTCTAGAGTAGCACATAATGTAACAATTTGGTCAGCCATTTGCTGGATTACACCATCATTTGTCTTCTCCACGTTGGGACTGTAACAGTTATAGAATGCATTGGGGACATCAAGAGTAAATACCTAAGTTAAACATAATAGTTTCATTAGATTGCTTGTAAGAACACAATGTCATAATCACATGGGAAGAAGATCATTTGATATTGTTTTATTAATTTGTATGCACTAAAATATCTAAGCTAAAGTGAGCCAATAATGCTTTTTTAATTAATCTCAATTCTCTCTTCTGTCCTCTTAAGATAATCTAATACTTATTTGTCTTTCTTTATTGCTCTACTTACAGACCTTGTATGTATTTCAACCTATGATCTTCCCAAATGGAGGAACCCAACCGTCAGAACTAACTTCACCATGGTACAAAAAGTGCATTGCCAAAATAATATTCAAGGAAAAGTAGTCTGAAAGCTAAAATCTTGGAAAAAAATCCTACAGGGTTCTCTTTTCACCAATATATAATGGTCACGCACATTTATTTGCTTTGTTTCCATTTTTTTCTGCCAACTAAAAAACTTAGAACTTATGGAACATGCCTCTGATAGGAGAAGGAATGAAAATTGAAATGTGTTGGTTTTCACGTAACAGATATTCAGAGCCATGAGAAAAACTAAAAAGGAACTGGAGCAGAGTCAAGTTCCAGGAAAAGGGAAAAAACAGAAACATCATCAGCCCTGCATGCTTGTGTGTGTGTGGGGAGGGAGGGTGTGTCTGGGAGAGCAATCAAGTGAAGGAATTGGGGGGCATGTGTATGAAAGGCAGAGTTGGGCTCTTTAAGAGCTCCTTGAAGAGGAGTTGGGAAGAGAAGGGGTTGCTGCTTAGCTTTTCTAGATGTAATACCTACTTCTATTGCTAGTGTTGGAATTATTCATTACAATCTAATGAATAATTCTAACACCTAGAAATAGAAGTTCAGTACATTAAGCTTACCTGTGATTCATAAGGGAAAAAGTTGATATTTATTTCTTTGCACCGCCTTATTGCCTTTGAACAGGAAGATTTCATTTTATTGAAGAGTTTGTCATCACAAACTAAGAGGGGGAAAAAGAAAGGTTTTTAAGCCATCACTTTACAAACTTATTGCAACAGGTTACGGGTGCACCTGTGCAAAATTTACTTCAGAAAAAGCATCATCCAGCAAGTTAAAAAAAAGAAAATCACACTAACAGGAATCTCTGGGAAAGGCCTTGGATTCTTTAATCATGTGAATCTGGGATTCCCTTTCTTTAATCCCATGAATCTCATGAGAAGCAGGAACTGAGCAATGGCACCCCTCACTAGGGAACTCTCCAAGAAGTAGGCTAGACAGCTCTGTTTTCACATTTTGGAAAACTCTTCTAACCCAAGAAAACATTATGCGGAAGGAGGTTGTAAATATTGTGTTAATTCATAGTGGTTGATATGCCGTGTCTATGTTGTTGGAGGCTTTGAAATTCTATTTTTTTGTGTGTGTGGTTGTATTGTTTTGTTCAAAGCCATCATGTTTTCTCATTTTTTTCAAGACTAATTCATTTCTAACCATGGCAGGCAACCTGTCAGCTGAAATTTTAATCACCTGCCTGAGCCTAAAACAGCTGAACTATTTTCAAATTCAAGTCCAATGAAACCTGCAATATCACAGAATCAATATCCAGAGTCAACAAATTGCCACAATTTAAAAATGCTGATTAATTTGTTATCAGTCACTGAATACTTACAGTCAGTAAAGTAGACATATGCTGCTTTGTACTTGCTGGATGATTTATTTATAAAGTCATTTATAAGCCCATCTACAGACTGAAAAATTAAAAAGTACTTTTAGTTAATTACAAATATAAGCAGCTGTTCTGCCTGCTTTTAGAATGAGCCTCGCCTACCTCAAGACATTTTGAAAAAATTTTTAAAAAACATATTCTAGTTTCTAAGCAAAACTACTATAGAACTGACTGAGAAACACAGTGAAACTAAATTTAAAATCCTAATCATGGACATACTTTCAGTACTTCAACAATCATGCTAAAATAAAGGTAAACAAGGTGGTAGTGAAAAAGAGACCACCAGTAATTTTTATTATCCTGAAGAGAAGTTCCTTACAGAGAACAGGACAAAAAGTGCATTTAAAAGATAGTAAGCTACAACTTCCTTCTGCTTCAGGCAAAAAGCATCTAAAGTAGATTGTGTTACGGATTATAATTCAGAGCTTCTTTGAGCTCTTTCTAATACTATACTATTTGAGTGGCACTGTGGCTAGGAAAAAAAATTGGCAAGAAGGGAATTTTAGTGCTGAAGATACAGTATTCAGCTACTCTTGTATCAGTCAAAAAATGACCACCATATTTCAGCGACTATGAAAAAAAGCACATTGCAACACAGCACTAAAATGCACATACTACTATCACCACTTCATTAATTTCTTCATAAGGAAGTCAAACTACACTAATGAATTATTCTTTAGAAGACTAACCTTTGCAGTAGGAGTGATGAGATAAATGGCTTTCATTGTAGGGACAGGCTCTCGATTTTTGTACACATTCTCCACAACTATAAGATTAAAAAATACAATTAGAACAAAAAAAATCATTCTATATATCCACACTTGGAAAGGGAATAAATAGAAAAAGGAAATAATGGAAACATTTGATTAAAAAAATCACTTCTGGCATTTGATGAATTGGACTGTAGTCTACAAAAATTTATGTTGAAATCAAATTAGTTAGCTTTCAAGGTGCCACAAGAGGTGCCACAAGATGCAACAGTAGCTGGCCCCCTAAAACAGCAATTTTCAACCTCACAGCACTCTGACAAGGCAATAAAATTGTCAAGGTACACCATCAGTTTTTCGACCATTTACAAGGCACACCAGGCTGCTTGTGGGGGGGGGCATCCCCAATGGCCTTACTAACAAATGATCCTCCCCCAACAGCCTGAACCATGATGCAGTAGCACAAAATGGCTGCCATTGTATCCAGCACAGGCAAAGAGACAGCTGGAGGTCTCCACAAGGTACGAGGACTTTTGTCTCCTTACTTCAGCAGCTGCTAGGGGCCTACTTGGTCCTGCACCAGCAAAACCTCTGGCACAGGAGCCTGTAGCCTATGTCCAAGGATCAGACCGGGGAAGGAGAACACCATCTGGCAGCAGCCCCTACCGCTGCCCCTCTCATGCCTGGTTTGCCCAACCATCGCCCCTGCACCACCGTTTCCCACCCACCCCACCCCATTTTGCTCCCTTCCTGACCAGATTTCTTTATCTGGCCTTCTCTATAAGCCATTGGCAACTGTTACAAGAAGAAACTAGAACTATCTGGCACTTTTATCTGGCACGAACTATCCAGTGCTTTTCTAGGTATCATCTAAGATTTTGCGGGTTGGTGAAGTTATAAAAGCAGCTGCCTACACTGGAAGCAGCAGACTTGGTAATAAGTTATATAAACCAAATGGAATTTTTTTAGGGCCTAGAATTTCACACTACAAGCAATAAACTGTAGAATTACTAGAAGAAACTTATCAGCTAAATGAGAACTTCAGCAGCCAAAACAAAACTGCAGAATGAGCAGATGGGAACTATGATGAATTGCAAGATATGCCTCATATTTACATCAGATCAATTTCAGTCAGATTAACAATTGACAAATTCATTTCTTACCAACTTTCCATGTTTTCAGAAACCCAGGTAGATGTGACTAAGTATATTTCAGATGTTAAGAATAGTTCTTACTAGCTGTCTCCCGTAAACATCTCAGCTACCAAAACTAGTGTTCACACATGCCAGAATGACAGAAGTCTGCTTAGGAGGCACTTACTTACCAGTGATCCCCTCTGCTAATAAGTCTGACATTTTACCACATGATGACAGAAGCTTTGTGGTGAAGTCATCTAGAAGAATTATCTAAAAAAAAATACAAGTAGTGGTTTAGACATCTAGATCGAACTGTACAGACTTTTTAAAAATTGGGTGGTGGCACTCAAGGAAGATGAAGACTCAACCATAAGTCACAATTATACTGTTAATGTATTTATTGACTCACAGCAGTGGTTCCCAACCCGTGGGTCGAGACCCACCAGTGCGTCACAAGCCAATTTCAGGTGGGCCGCAAAGCACCTAGAGCAGCCATATTGAAAATACGGGAAGATGGGATGCTGGAAAGGGAAGGGCTGGGTAGTTATTTTGCTTGTGTCAATGTTGTAAACAGGTGTTTTTCTTTCTGATACACTTTGCTATTGGGAAATGGCTGAGAAATAATCCAACGTATTGCTGCATTGTCAGAAAAGCAGCAGGCTCTGGGGTCACAATGACGGCACTTCTGGTCATGACAACACTTCCAGTGGGTCCTGGACAGATGGTCATTCTAAAGAATGCGTCCGGTGCTAAAAACATTGAGAAACACTGACTTGCAGCATTTAATACTTTGCCATTTGTTCCAAAATGGGGGACAAGCATACAATACGCTTCATGCAGTGAGCCTCAGTTAGAAGCATGACTGACATTTTGGACCAGGCAATGTTTCTGAATAATTTCAGAGAAAGGCCTATTAACATTTTGCTAGCCACCTAAACTCTTTGGATAGGCAAGAACTGTATCACTAAGCAGAAAGCTCAATTTTTTTCCCACCTCTATTTGTTTCATTTTGGTGTTTGTTTCTTTTGGAGGTGTTGGGAGGAGACGACATAAAAACTAGATTGGAAATGGAGCTGATTCTCAAGACAGCCCCAACTTGCTCTTCAGCTACAGCAGGGATCTCCAAACTTTTCAGCACAGGGGCCGCATTATATACCTGATTGATTGATTGATTGATTGATTGATTGATTGATTGATTGATTGA
>JAJKFI010000065.1:2225932-2244385 GCA_029204185.1 Lerista edwardsae
TGATTGATTGATTGATTGATTGATTGATTGATTGATTGATTGATTGATTGATTCGCTATAGAAGGCAGGAAAATAAATAATACATATATGGAAAACTGATGTGCTAAGAGTTTGATTGAATACAATAAGTAGGTGGGGAGCAGAGGGCAAAACTGACATGCACAGGAAGAGGGGGAATGGATTTTGAAAAGCATCAAGCAACCTACAATAAGATCACAAAACATTTTGTCTCCGTTTCTGCTCTGTATAAGTTTAATGTAGACATTAACATTATATTTATATCACAGGTCTCCCAGCATCCATATACAGGTGTGTCATTTAGCTATTTCTACCCAAGAATAACAAAGAATAGGCTCTTAACAAGGTAACTGAGTCTCCAGGAGCCTTCCTACAGTGCGCGTGCATGTGCGTGTGTTTTCCCATGATCTAATGGTCTAGTTGTGACCAACTGTAGGGGGCAGTGCTCATCTCTGTTTCTAAGCCAAAGAGCTGCCATTTGTCCGAGGTGGGACAAGTGACGGGAGCTCACTCTGTCACGTGGTCTTGTGCTGCCAACCTTCCAGTCATCACGTTCAGCTACAGCGGTTTAACCCGCAGTGCCACCATGTCCGTCCCCCACACACATATACATATATATAAACCTGTAAAACCACCCATATCTGCACTAGACTTAAATCCAGGCTGAAACTGATTTAAATCAGAATGAATTCCTGTAGGAATGAAACTGTAGGAATTATGAAGTTACCAAGTGATCTCTAGAACTATTCAATCTATGGTCATTCTCAGATTTCCTTGTTTGGGAACCATGACAGAATTTTGAAGAAAAATTACAACTGCTTGAAGTAACTGGGTTTAGGATGCTGTGTATGATCAATGAAGCACTAACTGAAATCAAGGCACTAACACAGAGACCTTACCTTCCATTCTTCATCCTTCCTGCAGTCATCGAATACCAGCGTCTTTAGCTCTAAAAAAGAAACCCATCCATTAAAAGAAATAGCAGTATAGCAACCATTTGAGAATAACTGTTACATGCACCAAAAGACTGGTCTTGAAAAGTAACTAATGCTGAAAATATCTACGCTATTCTGCAAAGAAACAGAGCAGCAGAATGCATGTGACGGAGGATCCGTGAAAGCTTATTGTGCCAAACCATGACTTAGTAGTGTTACGAAGCCATCTCCATCTTCTTTGACCTCTTTCACTGTATTGCAGGAGATCACAGAAACAGATATTAAGCTTTTGGCAGAACTGGAACTGCTACTCTGCCACACTAGTTTGAAACACAGAAGTCCACATTTGTCTGAGAGAAAGCAACAATCTTGAAGCTATTTAGTTAAACTTCTAACTCAAAAACATACAACTTATATTTTTGCAAGTCAAACTCAGAACGTGTAGCAAACACACAACTCATTCATCCATGCGTGACTGTATCCAGCAATACAGCAAGTACAACAACATTTTCAGATTTGTAAAAATGTTCTCCTCAAAGTAGACCTTATTTGCTTAAAGGAAATATTTGCACTTTCCTCAAATTTAGTAACCTCAAGACATGTTGCATGTGATTATTTCTATCTCCTGTACATCCGAACTTTAAAACACAAAAACCCAAAAGCACCTCAGAAATTTTCCACCTGCATGCTTCAATCTCTTTGTTTATTTTTTGCAATTTAAGGATCTCAAGCAAACTTACAATATTCAGAAAAATAATTACATTTCCCTGTCCTATCAGTATTCTCCAGTTTGCTATGCTTCCGGTATTAATTAAGGAACTAAAGTTCCATACAATGCTTCAGGCATGATCTCCTTAACCTTTTGTACAAAAAAAAACATAATGACTGTTCCAGATACTTTCCCTACAAATAGATGTTCCTGTTTTCTGCTCCTTTATTGCCCTTGCCAGAGATAATGCAACTTGGCTTTAACCCCTGCACCTCAATATGCACATACAAATCTTATGCCTGTTGAGACTTACCAAGTGCTCCTATAAGGGGAGTGGCAATCCTGCCTATCTGTTGCAAGCATCACTTCCCCGGAGACAGCACGCAGGCGGCTCACCTCTCATATAGGCGAGCTTGTGCGAGTGGAGTTCCACCTGCCTGCTCGCCTTTGCGCTGAAACAGCACCAAAATGGAGTGTGACAGGCGCAAGGGCAGGGAGCCAGCATAGGGGGTGGTGATTATTGACCCAGCCCCAGGGCAGAGCCCGGGCTGGTTCAACCACTGTATAAGGATATAATACTGACAGACAACAGTTTGATTATATTATATCAATTTACATTGTTTTACAGCACATAAGAGACAGCTCTCTGTTCAAACAGAATCTATGCAAGAGTGCAGAAAATGGACTTTCAAACTGTGGGTCAGGACCCACTTGGTGGGTCGCGGAAAGCTGGGAGCAGCCATCTTGGAAACTGCAGACCTTAATCTTGTTATATTCATTTTTGTGAGTGTTAACAGCTTGAATTTTCATTTGAGGTTTTTTTTTAAAAAAATAGTTCTGTGCTCTTACATCATATTTTGTCCTGGTCTTTATTTCTGTCAGGGATGTTTCATGGTTGCACAACTGCTTTAGTCCAAGAATGCCAATTTATAATTCAGGAGTGTCACTTTATTATGTTACAATGACAGCACTTCCTGCTTGATGATGTCACTTCTGGCTATGACATCACTTCCAGGTTAATGACGTCACTTCTGGTGGATCCCAACATGACTGCCATTCTAAAAAGTGGGACCCATTTAAAAAGTTTGAATACCACTGACTTAGACCAATGATATCAGCATGTTTCTTGCTCATCTGGGCTTCCACAGCACCTACACTTATGCAGAACTGCCTTATTTGTTTGGACTGCCCTGATTTCTCTTTATCCAAATGTTGCAACAAAGATGCCCTGAAGAAAGAAGGTCAAAAGCTCAACTATTCTCCTATCTCACTTCCAAATGTATGTTGATGACAAAGAAATAATCCTACTAACATCCACAGAAGCATATCTTGTATATCCACAATGGTTACACATCCACAAAATAGAGAGTGAACAGCCAGAACATCCATGTGTGTGCACATCTTTCTAGAGCAAACTGTCTCTCTTGATTCCCTAGTCAGCCTTAATTGTGGTTTAGCATTTCTACCCGAAAGCTAACAAGTATTTCTAATCTTAAACAGGATTTGAAACCAGAAATTTGCATGAGGTTGCAAACCTTGTTAAATGGGAACATGGTTACTGTTTGTGCAAGTGTTACTCTAAGCGAAGGGTACAATTTTTTTTTCAAATAAATTATGAAAATTAAGAGATAGGCCTCAAACTAGTGCCAAAAAGTAACAACTTTTAATTAACAATGCCCAACGTGCTTTGACTATTGATTTTTTTCACAGGCATCTTCTGGGTCTTAATTCTATTACAGCAAAAACAATTCACTCCACACAGTGGACATACTTCATAAAATGCATTACTGCTTTCTAGCAAGAGCTCAAGGGTCACCTGCCTCTTCATCAGCTGGGTGGCCAGGTGCCAGACTCAATTTTGAAGATGATGGTGGTTTTGCACCCTAGAGCAAAACCCTGCCCTAAGTCCACATGGGTGGGAAAAATCTCTGCCAGAGAACGGAAGAGGACAACTGTTTTGAGGCAACTTCCCAATTTGCAAACCATGGCCACTAGCTTCAATTGTTAAAGAGAGAGCTCTAAGTAAGGAAGCACGGTCACAAGCTAAGTCCTGTCATCACTTCCACATTAAGCTTCCTGTATTAAAAATTACAAAAGCCTTGTGCGGCGCAGAGTGGTAGGCTGCAGTATTGTAGCCAAAGCTCTCCCCACAATCTGAGTTCGCTTCCAGGGGAAGTCGTGTTCTCGGGTAGCTGGCTCAAAGTTGACTTCCATCCTTCTGAGGTCAGTAAAATGTATCCAGCTTGCTGGGGGTAAAGATGACTAGGGAAGGCAACTGCAAATAACCTCGTACAACTAAGTCTGCATAGTAAACATCGCAATGTGACGTCAACCCCATGAGTCAGTAATGACTCAGTGCTATGCACAGGGGGACTACTTTATTAAAAATTATATATTGCAGAACAGTTCATCTGTCTATAAACAAGAAAAGTAACAGAAGTTGATATGAAAAAGTCAAGTCTTACTGCAGGTTAACTTCTTTCTTAGTTTCTGTGTAGGTACAGAAGTTCTCTTAATGTTTTGATTTGAACCATGGGTTATATTTCATTATTTTTTAGCCCCCGCCCCAGACATAGCTTATAAAGAAGGGAACTAAAAACAGATAATGTGCTGTATTTCTAACTTACGGCTGCTTCAAATCTTCCAATTGGAGAAGTCACAACAGCAAACTCCCCTTCCTGCCAGACCTGAGCAATATGCCTAAATACTGACCATCCAATCAAAAAGTGTCTTGTCCTAGAGCTCTAATGAACCTTCCCCAGGTACATATATGAAGCTAGAAAACAAAACCATAATTCCTCAGAACTGCACCACATTTGTCTGCTTTTACTACTGTCCTTTATAAGACTAGTCTGATTTTTAAAAAGTACATATTTCAGAACAAAACACTGTTAGCCAGTAAAAGCAAAACAATTTAAACCGAATGATTTAACTGAGACAAAAAGTAAAACCATGATTCAAGCCAACATATGAGGAAAGAATTTGTGCTGGAAAAGGGAAGGGAAATCCTGGGCTGTAAGAGGATAGCTTTATCTTCCTTATTAACTGCATTCAGTTACTATGGGCAACTGCTTCAAACACTCCAATACAGGGGTTCTCCAACGTTTTAGACCAGGGTCCACTTTTTAAAATGGTTCTTCTGTCAGAACCTCCCAGAAATGATGTCATTAACCTGGCAGTGATGTCATGGGTTTAAGCGACATCGTCAAGCAAGAATTGGCATTGTGACATAAAATTATACTTCTGAAATGCCAACTGGCATTCTTGGAGTGCAGTAATTGCACAACAATGACACATTCCTGGCAGAAAGCAAGATTAGGACAAAATATGATGTGAAAGCACTGAACTAAAAAAATTTAAAAATCTTCAGTTGAAAATTCAAACTGTTAACACCAATGGTATCACTAGAGTTTGTGTTGGAGCAGGAGGTCAGTGCGTCACCCACTCCCCCGGATGAATCTCCTCCTCCCAAACCATACAGCAATTTTATTTACTTATTTAACTATAGTATAGTACAGGTCACCCAACAAATTAGTCACCAACAAAAAACCGATGGCCAATTTGATGACACACAAGTAAATAAGAGTTCTAGTATTAGCTCTCATACATGGAAATGAGAACTGACTCATAATAACGCTTTTTAAAAAATCATTATTTTTACATAAAAAGCTGTATTTTCAGTTTTTTGGCCATAGCTTTCGATAGAATAAAGATATTACACTCCGGGGTTTTTCACTGAATTCCAGGTAAAATCCTGCATCCAACGGCATATAACATGATGGTATTATTTCATAAAACTGCTATTTTTTAAAGAATTGCTATTTTTACATTAAAATTTGTATTTTGGGTTTTAGGGTTTTTGCAATAACTTTTGATAGAATAAAGGTATTACACTCCATTTTTTCATTGAATTCTGGGTGAAATTCTGCACTCAATTGTATATAGCATGATGGTATTATCTTTTAAAACCGCAATTTTGGTCCCTGGTAATGTCTCTCTCTCAAACACACACACACACACACACACCCCGTGTGTGTCACCTGGTGCGGCCTACCCTCTGCCCCCCTCACACCACTGGTTAACACTTACAACAGGAATATAGCAAGAGTAAGGTCTGCAGCTTCCAACGTGGCTGCTCCCAGCATTCTGTGACCCACCTGACATCAGGTCGTGACCCACCAAGTGGATCCCAATCCACAGTTTGAGAAAACTGCTCGAATACTTTTAAGTTTGTAGACTGATCGCAAGGCTGCACCAGGGACCAAGCCTATCAATCAATTTCTGCTAGGTAGGTGATGTGCTGCAGAACAAGAAAGAAAGGACCAGGTGATTCTTCTGTTTTTAAAGCAAGGCTGAGAAGGCATGTGTTGACGAGATAGATAGCAACCTTTAGTTTGCTTGAAGGAGGGAAGCAGGGCAAGAGAGTGGGCCAGTTGTTCTACGAGCATGGCTTCTTGATTTAATTTGACCATGGTGTTGGTACAGACAGTAGGGCTGGGAACCCTTCTATTATGTGACTAACAACCTGCTTGCTCTAAGTCTTGAACTTCCTAGAAGGAGGCTTTTTTCCACAGGGACAAATATGCTGTCAGCAAAGGGTAACCGCCCATGGACTTTCCAAGAATCAAGCAAGGCTCTTCTAAGAGCCTGAGAGAGTGTAGGAAGGGTGACCGCTCCAAATGGAAGTTTTCTCTTGGCCTGTGGATCTGCCATTGGTCTTGCTTCTGAAACCACCTAGTTAGCTGGGCTCATGTCAAGCTTGTGATTGATTGTGGTTAGCTTGTGGTAGATTTGGGAGCCAGTGAAGGGATTTGAGGAGGGTGACATGGTCAGAGTGATGAGAGAGGTGAATTATTTTGGCAGTGAGATAATCAGGACTTTCCAAGTACTTATGCAAAGGGGTCAGAGAAAAAAGCTGAATTCTCACAGTATTTCACAGGAAGAAGCAGCATGATTTGGCAATAGATGGAATATAGGGAATAAAAGAAAGGGGGGTGTCAAAGAAAGACAAGGCTTTTGAGGCTGTTCCACATAGTGGATACGGTCAACGGATGGAAAGGCAACAAGGAATGATTAGAAGTTCAATATTAAACACATCATTTTAAAGAACAAAAATGTTTCATAACCATTCATTCTTTCAAAGGCCCCAATAGGGTGACTTCCTTTTCACCTTTTTTAAACATAAAGTCACTTGGAAAAAATATTTTATTATTTATTGGTTTACACTGGCAGACTATACTTATTACATAGTTCTACATTTGTTAGTACCCTTCATTCCAGGTGGATCCATCAGATCTTGCTGGGATCAAACTTTGTTCTTTCCTTCCACAACAGGCTTGTGCCAGCATTCCGGTCTCCCATCCAAGATTAGATCAGGGCCACTCCTGCTTAGCTTGCTAACTTCTGTCAGCCATCAGCACCACCAGACCACACCTCCTCCTCTTTTATTCCCTTATATACAGCAAATCATGTGTGGTCCCACCTTATTGCCAAGACAGATACACTTAGGGTAGATCCATTTCATTCCAACAATCCTGAGTGAGGCTAGATCAAGATATGATTGCGCAGCACTTGAGAAGCCACCTTCATGGCTGAGCAGAAATTTAAACCTAAGTCCAAACCCATCACTGGATCCATTACACTGCTTCTTCCAGGTTTCCAGTAACACCTTCATCCATTACAGACTCTTATCCCACAATAAAACACCTATCTCCCAGAATCTAGATTCTAAAATGTCCATCTTAGGGACACCTGTAAAATCTCTCTCATTCACCACTGTCAAGATTTAATTCACTTCTCCTCCTCGCCTGAGCACACAACATTCCTCTGTTCCAGAATGCCCAGGGTTTGATCACCAGCCCAAGTCCCCATTCAGCCATGAAGCTTCCTGGGTGACCTTGAGCCAGTCCCTATATCTCAGCCCAACCTACCTCACAGGGTTGCTGTGAGGACAAAGCAGAAGTCACCTACACCATCCTGAGCTCCTTCAAGGAATGGCAGTACATCAGCATGAAAAATAAATGAAGGCGGCGGGCAGGAGGGAAAGGGAAGAGCCATGCCCGCCGCCGCCCTGGTTTAATTGGAAGAAACCATAATTAACAACTGGGTTGCCACCTCCTTCAACACAAACACACAGAGGTTCCACTGCTGAACACTGCCTGGCATCCAACAATTTAACACGCTCACAATTTAGCACCTGGCGAGGAAACGCAGGAAGAAAGACGTGCTTCACCGGTGACATTTTTTGGCACGGCAGGTTGAAGCACAGCGACCGGGTGTCAAGAGAGGGGAGGGAGTCACCCCACTACCCCGGCGCTCCCGCCTGATACACCCTCACCACACAAACCAACCCATCCCTTCCTCCCGTCAGGCGCAGAGCAGAGGAGAGCGGAGGCCTCCCGCAGCCTCCTCGGGCGGAGCCAGGGAGCAGGGCAGGGACTAGCTCTGCCGCGCGCAGGGCCGCCAAAGGGCGTCCCTTCGAGAAAGGGTGAGGAAGAGGGAAGCGGCGAGCCGACACTCACTCTGCCACACCAGGCTCTTCAGTCCCTTCTCCCCGCTCGCAGCAATCGCCGGCGCCATCTTGCTTCAGCTCTTCCACTTGCACCCGCCCCCTGCCCAGGCGAAAAAAAAATCCACCCTCCAGGAGAAGGCCATTCAGTCAGTCCGTCCTCCCGCGGCAAGCCCCGCCCTTTCCCGGCAAGCCCCGCCCCCTGCACTGCAGGTCTGTCGCCTGTCTGCCGAGCTCGCCGGTGACGGACGTGCCGAGGGAGGCTGGCGGATTGGAGCGTTTTCGTCGCTGCGTTTCACAGCATCTTGCAGAAGGACAGCCCTGCCCGATGCGGAGCCGCGCCGCGCCTAAACGCGTTGCTTTCAGTGGGCTGAAGGCTCCATTGTGTCTCTGCAGGGCTACGTTGCGCTGGCAATTCCCGCCTCGGCTATGGGAAATTTTGTTAGACGGAAAGGGGTATTTTTTTCTTTAAAGGAGGAAAATTCTCTGGAAGTAAAATAGCAGGAGGGTTCCTGTGGCCTCAGAAACTTAACAAGGGTCGGGTGCAAAAATAACAGGGGGCAAATATAAAGGGCAGGGTGTGGTGGTCGGCTGAGACCCGTAGATTTTTTATTTTTAATTATTTTAAACATGTGTTTTTTGCGCTTCATGAGGCTCCGCCTAGCTGCCCGAATTCGCACCCCAACAGGCACTTCAAGACCAGATATCTTAATCAAGCCTCTCACGCACCTCTTGAGACTGTACTGGGAGAAAGCGGCGTCTTTGAGCTTTCATTGCATTGCGAGTCACTGGTAGGCACTGAACGGATGGCGTGGATTGGAGATGCTCCGTACGCACTAAAGATTATTTCTCCAACGACAAAATAGCAAGCGCCTATTGGCAATTGCTATAAAAATAGGAATACCAAATGTGTTCTAAACGCACGATTCAGGGATTAAATGTGTGCCATTTTAAATAAAAGGAGAAGTGGCATCTCATTTTAAAGATATTTTAATTCTGCCAGTTATGGAAGGGGGCACTCTTTTTTCCCCCATGACCTGGGTGCTAATTTTCCTTGTTATGGCACTGTGGGCTATACTAGGAACCAGAGGTGTTGCTGGGTTGGCCTCAAAACAACAATGGAGCTTGTGGCATGTTACAGCGCAACGCTATGCAAGTCTTCTAAGAAGTCCCATGTTGACCACACCAGCCCCTTATCACATAATTAGCCACCAACACCCTTTGACAGCCCCTGCTGTTCTCCTTTAGCTCTTCCCAGCCCACATTTCTTCAAAGGGCAGAGAGCAGGAAATGGTGCTGAGAAATGTACAGAGGAGTAAAGTGGTATGCTAGAGAGGGTTGGGCGTTAGCACCTTTTACACTGCCTCAGAATCTGGTGAGGGGAGAGGGGACGGGGAGAGTTTTATGAGAATATTTTCTTTAAAATATTTCTACACTGATTTTTCCCTTGCGATCAAGTCACCATCAAGTCAAAGGCCCATGCCTATTAGAGAGCCCTCTTGAATAGCCAGGCTCTGAATCTTCAGTTCATTGCAGCATTCAATGTATCATCCAAGGACCAAGGGGCCAAGGACACCATGGGGGCCCAGTGCTAGGCTTTTCCCTGAGCCCCTTGCAACCAGGGCCAGCTGTAGGAGTGGCAGGGTGCAATGCGGGGCATTCCTGTGGGGTTCCCCCTCCCTGCAGCCTGCCCCCCTCACCAAAGAGTGCTTGTGGTGGTATGATGATGTAACCACCAACTGCTTCCAGGAGGCCCATATTGGGCCATTCAGGGGCAGGGAAGGCCCAAGGTAAAGCTGCTCTGCTTGCCCCACTGACCTACAGCCCATAGAGATCCTGGCTGCAGCAGCAGGCGATATGCTTATTGCGTTCATGCGGGGTCCCCCAAAGTGTGTGGCCCAATGTAATGACATGGGTCACATTGGCTTAAGGCCAGCCCTGCTAGCAACCAAGCACTGATGATGGGATGTTCTTTTCACTCTCTCACAATGCCAGAACCAGGGGACATCCTCTGAAATTGAGTGTTGGGAGAGTTAAAACAGATTAAAGGAAATACTTTTTTACCCAGCAGGTAATTAACCTATGGAACTCCTTGTCACAGGAGGTGGTAATGGCATCTGGTCTAGATGCCTTTAAAAGGGGATTGGACAAATTTCTGGAAGAAAAGTCCATTGTGGGCTATATGCCATGATGGGTTGTGCAACCTCCTTACGTTAATAGTAGGCTACTTCAGAATGGCAGGTGCAAGGGAGTGGCAACAGGATGCAAGCATCTTGTTGTCTCATGTGCTCCCTGAGGCACCTGGTGGACCACTGTGAGATACAGGAAGCTGGACTAGATGGGCCTTTGGCCTGATCCAGCAGGGCTCTTCTTATGTTCTTATGCACTGATAGTAGAATCGGGTTTAGGAAACTAGAGTTAACTAGAACTCACTTCTTTAGATGCATGAAGTTGGATAACTACTTACATTATGATATTACATATCCAGGGCCCATGAGAGGGGACTGCAGGGGATAATTTGTACCTGGCTCCAGGGTCAAAAAGTGGGCCAGGAGCCAAAGGAGGGGCCTCCTAAATTTCCTGGGATCTTACATTTTCCAATCCCACCTGGACTTGTCCTTGTAGGAAGCTGGGTGTGCTACCATGGGTACACAACAGCAGACGCTGCCACAAACCATAAGGGCTGGGCCAAGGCATGACACTCCTTAACACAGTGTCAAATCTGGGAGGAAAGTGGCCTGCTGCAGTAGCTCTTTGGCTTGTGGATTTGCTTACCATGAAGGAGTGTATAGGAGCTCAGGGACATAGTTGCAGGACTACAGCTGCTGCAGAAGTAGGTTTTGGTGCACACAGGACACTTTCCATTCTAGTATGAATGAGCCTAAATATAATACTAATTTACTGCAGTGGTTTTCTATATTTAAAAGATTTTAAAGAGACTCCTCTCTTTTGGTTTGGTTTTCCATATTACTGTAGCAGCTGACACTCTGCAGGTGGTTAGACCTGGGCTCTGCATCAGGAAACTGATAGACCTGGACTCCAAAAAAATTTTCGGCTGTCCCCACCTTTCCCTATGCTGTTTTGCCCCCTCCCTGCCCCAATTATTCCCACCCCATCACCACCGCCCTCTTGCTCTTTCACTCCTCCCCTCCCTTTTTGTGAAGGAGCCCAAAACAACCCTGAATACATCCCTTGTCTGAGAAGTAAAGGCTGTGAATCCTTAGTAGTGTTACTGGTGTTGCTATAATAATGATGAAACATTAAAAAGGAAACACAACAGGTGCTCTTAAATTATACTTCATTTTTGTCATTTAGCTTTGAGTATATTCACAGACGAACTTTAGATGCTATTTAGAAATCGTTTAACCCCCTGTAGGGAAATCTGAAATAGCAACCTTGCTTATTGCTACATTCCACATATGCATTGAACAAAGAGCATGCCATGCATCCAGGGAGATTCAAGAAAATTAAACATTTATTGAGGAACAATGTTCATAGTTCAACAGAGGCAGAACCAGACAATGCTCACAGTGCATAATGTAAACATAATTACCTTTTCCTACTGCAGATATCAAACTATAAACTCTAAGGAAATGTTTAGTAGTTTCTAGCTTTGGAAATTATGAACTGGCAACCATCAATGGGAGGAAAGAATGGTGACTCAGCAGAGCTTATTTTGAGCCAGCACTCATCAGAACTCAGCCCTGGAATTTCTTTTCCATGCCAAGAACCTGCCTGAGATTATTTGTGGAGCACTAGCAAAGAAGACAGTGGTTTCCTGTATACACACAGAACATTATTTTTTCCTGTCTACAATACAGCTGTGGTTCCCAAACTGTGGGTTGGGACCCACCAGTGGGTAGTGAAGCAATTTCAGGTGGGTCACAAGGCACCTAGGGCAGCCATATTGAAAATATGGGAAGATGGGATGCTGGAAAGGGGGAGAGCTGTGTGGTTGTTTTGCTTGTGTCAAGGTTGTAAATAGGCTTTTTTTTTCTTTCTGATTCACTTCACTATTGGAAAATGACTGAGAAATAACCCAAATATTGCTTCATTATCAGAAAAGCAGTAGGCTCTGGCATCACAATGACGGCACTTCTGACCATGACATCACTTCTGGTGGGCCTTGTCATTCTAAAAAGTGGGTCCCAGTGCTAAAATGTTTGAGAACCACTGCAAAACAGTGATTAAAGTGGAATATGTGTTTTTCTGGAACTCCTACGTTGTTTTGCCAAGTTGCCAGTAGACCAAACCTGGATGTTTTGGCAAACTCACACCGTTGCCACTGAGAGCCAAACTAGAAACATGATACAGGAAATGCGTGTTGTTTATTTTAAAAAGGATCCCCAGCAGCTTAGCACCTGCAGAGGAATGGTTTTCATACTAGCACTTCAGAAGCAGTGATGATGCTTATAACTTTGCCCCAGTGCCATTTTCTTGATGGCAAAATATGCAGTATGGTAAAATATGCAGAACCCACATGGGTATATTTCCCCCAGAGGGACAATCAGATTTTTTTTTTAATCAGGAAAACATAACAAAGGATAACCCCCTTATTGCCTCAGTTCTAATTGACTGTCCCTATAACCAGTGTATAAGTTTCAGACGTATACTGTAATGTGAAAAGGATTTTTTTCAGACTGTATAAAAAGGTGTGCAGTGCACTTCTGACATAGAAGCCAATCCCACTGGGTTCATTATATTAGGCATTACTCTCTAGTAACTGACTGCTGCCTTAACAATGTAACTTAATCCAAGGGTGAAATAGAGAGGTGGACATTTTTAAGTAACTGGAGCCACTTTCAGTTAAGAACCGTGATCAATCAATAATCAGTGTGTGATGGAACAGGATGGGAGTGTAACCTTTCATGTTTAGCTAGATATTATATGTGCTTCTATTTATTTAATTAAATAAATGAAACCAGTTTGCCCAACTGGCATCAAGCTACACTCCAGCCATTTGACACTGAAGGAGGAGCTTCAGACTTAACGTGCTCTCACTGCCGCCAAAGACTTAACTGAGAACTTTTACAGAAACCTAATTTTTAGATTATGACTAGACCATTCGGTCGTGGGGAAACCTTTACCTTTACCTTTTAATTTTTAGATGGTGATCACATTATATCTATCAGTGAATGAGGAACTAATAATCTACCTTGAAGAATGATTACTAAACGATGTAAACATTTCTTATTTTCTGGCTTAATTGTCATCAGCTTTAACATGGTAAGTCAAAGCATTTGTTCTGTAACCATTGCCAAAAATTACTTGCTGCTATCTTATACAATTGTAATTGAAATTATACAATTTCAGCCTAAAAACTTGCTGCTTATTCTTGTTTCATTTTTTAAACTATTATTTGAAAGAGTATCTGAAACATTGTTTTTCCAGTTTTACTGGATAAATGTAGTATAAACATAATTGAAGACATGACATTGATCTTAAACATTCTAGACAGGGTAAGATTAATATTTAATCTTGAACCCATAAGGTTGCTTTTTATCTCTTCTAAAGAGAGTTCCTTATTGAAGAGCTGTGCACAGTCTGAAGCATATTGAAATGTGACATTATACCAAAAAGTAACCTCTGCAATTCAATATTTACTTATTATCACTGCATTATTTGAATCCTCTTGCAGGATTACACAAAGGGGGAAATGCTCCTTTGTTATAATTTCATAACAAAGGCAGCTCAATCTGCCAAAACTTGTCAAAAGTATACAGTACTTACAGTAGGTGGAGCTGATTTAACCTGTGGTCTGAGCAACAATTTGGTTCTACTTCTGAAATTTCTTACTGCTCTGTGACAATTACATTGTTAGCAGTGTATGCATGAGATGAACCAGACTCTATGATGTAAAATAAAGCTGTTCGGAGAACACGTAATGCTGATTTTAGTTCAGCTTCCTACCACAGATGTTTTTTGCTGTCATCTCTTTGTACAGCTAAGGCTGCAAATCTGTGCATACTTACCTAGGAGTGAATCCCATTGAACTCAATGGGGCTTACTTCTCAGTAGTTGTGCATAGGATTGCCCTTAGACAAATTTGATCAAACATTTTACTTTGGTTAATCTTATTGTACTTGAGTACAAACATGGAGGTTTAATTTGCATGTAGATCAGGCTAAAGATTTTTAACACCAGAGTTTTAAACGTTTTGGCTCTAGTCCAGCTATTGTTGTGGGCCAACTAGTCACATGTGGATTTGTTTTACCAGATTGGGGGACATGATGTGGACAGAACTTTTAGTGAAAATACTGGGACTTATGTCCAAGTATTGTATATAGGATTGGTGTACCAGTTTTTCAGCAATTGGACATTTTCCTTCTGGATCAAGGGGAAGATTCAGAAAGGGAAGATGAATTAGTAATGTGACCTGCATATATTTGCAAATCCCATTAATAGTTTTGTAACTGCCATACACATTTCTGCATGTTTAAACAAACTGACAAAATGAAAGTATACATTATTGTGTTAGTTGCTTCACTTAGGGCAGTCATTATGATGGGTTTTAGAAAATTTTAAAAAGAGTACTTTTTCCTGTGTTACTAATTTTCTAAACCTTCTTTTACAGGTTATTTCAGTGAACACAGGTAAAATCAGAAAGGTATTTTCCCTGTGCAATTCTTTTTTTTTTAATGAACAGCAGGAGAAAATGAAAGCCTATGTTTGGTAGAGCTTTCAGAAGTTCATTACTCTGAAAACATATTTCTATATACTGCTTTTAGCACTAAAGTTAACAATATTTGTATGAGCCACATTCTATGATTCTACAAACTTATGTTTTACTTCACAACTCTTCATGGGTATGTACAGTAGTTTATACAGGCAATTGTGGGATTCACACAAATAACCATGTGGCCAGGATCAGACCCTAGCCTAATACATGTCTTGTTATGCCAAATGAAAATATGCCAAATAAAAGCCAGCTCCCAGCACAAACTGGGGACACGTTCTTCTTTACCAAATCTGCTTAGTTCAGTAAGACATGTCACTTGCCTTCAGAACAGATCTACGTAGAGTAATACAGCACTTTTGTTAAGAGTTCTATATTAATTATCTTACTGATTCATCCAACAACCCTTTTAGGTAGATCTGTTTTATTAAAATTGCCACAATATAACCAAGGAGTTAGTGGCAGTCTGGGGACAGAAGATAGGGGATTTCTTAGACTACAGGTGTGTGAGTTCAATTGTCAGCTACAGAAAGCAACAAAAAACATGATATAACACACAACAAAACAAATATAAAGCCAACAATAGGAAGCGAATGCACTAGCAGCTATATCTGGGCAGCAAATGTTTTATACAAGCATAACTACCATAGCTTCCTTAAGGAATTCTGGGAATTGTAATTGGGTAAGCTGCTAAGAATGTTGTACAGTAGTTAGAAACATAGAACTACAGATCCCAGGGTTCCCTGAAGCAGTGGTGTTCCTAGAAGGGGGGGGAAATGTTAAGTTTTGCAAAAGCCTGAGCTCCTGTGTAATGTAGCCCCTCCTCCTTACCTCCAGAGCTGCTGGCAGCTCGAAGAGCTGACTCTGGCCTTGCTCTCTGAGCTGATAATGGCTTTGGTGGTAAAGGGGAGGAACCACTTTACACAGGAGCTCAAGCTCCTGAAAAATGTAGCATTTTGGGCCCCCTCCAGGAATACCACTGCTCTGCAGAAAGGAAAAGAAAAATACACTACTTGATGATGTTGATATACCCAACTCATACCTAGTGACTATTATGTAACAAGTAAAAGAGACTGGATATGAGTTTGTCTGTCTTGCAGGTTTCTCTGTGTCTATTTATGATGTGACGTCACGAAGTGTTTATCTCCGATGGCCCAAATTTCCAGGAACCTTTTCGTATAGAGTCATGGCAACCCCTGTGAACACACTGGGGCACTCTCTGTCAACCCATTTCAGTGATGTTACAGTTGTAGGTACTCTAACCTCATTGGCTCCCAACACTGTCTATACTATAAAGCTGGATGCCATTGACAAGAATGGAATGACGCTGGCTGAAGCACAAACTATGCAGCTAACAGGTAAGTAGGATGTGATTTAATAATGAACTAATATATGTGTTGTTTTTAATGAAGAGGGACACTTAGACTCCCAATAAACACCAATAGAAATCTTGTTTTATGTATGTTCGATTAAACATTTGACAGAAAAAGACAAAGATTACGTTTCTGTACATTCTGAATCTGCTAAATTCTGCAATCCCTATGCACACCTACCATTTGGAAATAAAGTCCACCTAAGTCTGTGGAGCTTACTTCTTAGCGTACTAAGCTAGAGCCCATCAAAGTCAGTGAGATACAAGCCTAACAATGAGCATGTCAAAAGTGCTGAGACATTCCATCAGATGCAATAATCGAACTGAGAAGGGGATATGTGGATGTGGATGTGTTGACTTAGAAAGCCTAAGTTACAGTAGGAAACTACTGGACCTTCTTTTGAGTCAGACTGGTGGTCCATCTAACTGGTGGTCTACATTGACCGGAAGCAGCATTCCAGTGTTTCAGGTTCATATATCCCAGTCCTATCTGGAGATGCCAGGGACCTTCTGCAGCCTAAGCATGTGCTCTGCCATTAAGCTCTAGTCCTCCCAGTAAGATCCACTGTGGGTCTGAATGCTGACATCCATCTTTTTGTTTAGCTTTGCTTTCTTGCTATATCTTTATACCGGTACCCAGCTGGAGGCCCAGAGCACAATCCTAACCTGGAGTTAAGCCGACAAAGTTAGGCTAGAGCAAAGTTTGACTGGTGCAAGGGACACCATAAAGTATGTTGGGACCACTTTAGGAGTCAGAGAGGTCAGCACACAGATATACTCTATCCGTCCTGACTCCGAGAGTGGTCCAAACGCACTTTACGGTGTCCCTTGTGCCAGCCAAACTTTACTGGCCTAACTGTGCCGGCCTAACTCCAGATTAGGATTGTACCCTCAATCCTAACCAATTTTCTAGCACTAACATAGCCTCGACGCTACCCTCCTCCTGCCCCAGGAGTGCTGCACCTGGGGCTTTTACTCCCTCCAGACATAATGGTAGGTCCATGACTGATGGAGGCAGGGCCAGCTTTAAGCCAATGTGACCAATGTCGTCACATCAGGCCCCGCGCTTCAGGGGGGCCCGCACTAGCAGGGTGAGCATATTGCCTGTGGCTGCAACTAGGATCTCTATGGGCTGTAAGTCAGTGGGGTGAGCAGAGCAGCTTTACCTTGGTCTCTCCCACCTGCCTCTGCCTCTGAACAGCCCAAGATGGGCCACCTGGAAGCAGTTGGTGGTAATGTTATGATATCACCATCACCTACTTCCACATGCCATGCTTTGCACGTGGCACAAACAGCGCTCTTCTTGGTGAGCGGGGGCCCCGCGGGGGGGCCCACAGAAATGCCCCACATTGTGCCCCGCTGCTGCTAGAGCCGGCCCTGGATGGAGGGAATGTTTGTTTCCTTACTTCATAGCTGCATTACCCTGGTGATACAAAGTGGGTTAGGAATTTCAGAGAAATGATAGTTCCTGTTTGCTCTAGAGCAGAGGTTTCCCCAACTGTTTTTTGCAAGCCCTCTTTTCATAAGTTCATACCCTAGACATTTTCTCCTTGTTATTTAAGGAATGGAAACATACTGAGCACCCTGAAATGCACTCTATCCCCAGCAAAGCCTCTTTCTTTTCATATCTGTGTTGTCACTGATAATCCAATTCATATTTATTGAATACAGATTTGTGGGGCTGTAGAAAAATCAAGCAGCTGTACTCCCTTCAGAGAGAGAGAGAGAGAGAGAGAGAGAGAGAGAGAGAGAGAGAATAGTATAGTATAGTATAGTATAGTATAGTATAGTATAGTAAAAGCAGTTAATGGTTAATGTGCATGAAGCCATAAAATAATAAATTTAACAAAAGAATCCTTCAATAAAAATAACTATACAAAGAATGCATGTTCTGTCAGCATAATCTCCTTTACAACTGTTGCAAATGCGATTAGCCCGCTGGATAAGATGAGCCCGTGCAGGGGTTTGGAGGGAGATGGGGAGGGGATTGAATGGGGTGGGGTAGGTGGAACTGGAAAGGAGGTGGCGGAATGGGGTGTTGACAGGAGTAGGGAAGAGAGTGGATCAGGCCAGGGAAGGAGCGAGATAGATGACCAAAATCCTGAACCCTTTCCCAGGTTTGATCCACCTTCACAGAGCAACACAGACTTGTCACTTTTTGAGCTGGATGCAGCAGAAGCCATGTAATAATAATAATAATAATAATAATAATAATAATAATAATAATAATAATAA
>JAJKFI010000065.1:2249671-2439460 GCA_029204185.1 Lerista edwardsae
GTGTGTGTGTGTGTGTGTGTGTGTGTGTGTGTGTGTGTGTGTGTGTGGTATACCTGGGCACAAACAGTATATGCAAGTATAAAATGTCAACTGGAAAGTTGCTTTGATGCTGCTAACCTAGACTAAAATCTTGCTCACACCTGCATACACACCCAATGCCATGAAGCCTTACATATGTTTGCTTATTCATAGTACTGGCTGCACCAATCCTGACGGCAAGTTCTCCAAGTTACAACAATATTGTGGTGAGCTGGAAAGATGTATACATGGCTGTTGGATTCTTTGTGTCCATCATGAGATCAGATGGTTTGGGCAGCATGCTGAAAGAAAACACTACCAACACCTCCTTGACATTTTCTAGTTTAGATCCAGGAACTCTCTATACCATAAAGGCGCATGCTTGGGATGCCAACGGAATACCTGGGGATGACTTTACATACAACCAAAGAACAAGTAAGAGGCAACCTGCTCCCTTTGGAAAGGAAAGTGTACATGCAAATGCCTTTGGACTAGGAACAGATTTAAATCATTGGGGCAATGTGTTAATAGAAGCTCTTATTTATCTGTAGACTTAAAAATGAGAAGTGTTTCGATTACTGTTTTGTGTTAAATATGGGCAGCCCAATCCTGAGGCAGCCGCTGGGATCTCCACTGGGATCTCCTATGTTCATCCCCTTTCCTCAGGGAAAGCCCCACCTCCCACAATGGGACTATTTTGCCAGTAGAGAATTGAGGAGCATCGTGTTGGGCTGCCCGGGCTGAAGTGGGGGTGAAGATCTGGCAGTGGAGGTTACCAATGGTCCCACAACCCCTTTCTGCCCAGTTCTGCTCTCCCTGCCAGCCCAGAATCGCTGCAACACTGGTGATGATTAAACCAGCTCTGTGAGGGTGCCTCTGCGCATGTGAGGCCAGCGCTGGTCCAGTGCAAGCAGTAAGACCTTTCCGCCCAAGTTGGACGTGATTTGCAGCATGTTTGCGACACCAGAGTGGTTGGTATTCTCGTACCACTTGTGCTGGTATAATTCTATTCTATTCTAATATAAATTGTAATTAAATAATTATGTATATAAAGCAATCCCAATATTTAAATACAAATATACTGTTGTATACAGTATACAAAAGGGATGTGGTGACACTGCGGGTTAAACCACTGAGCTGAGCTTGTTGACCGGAAGGTTGGCAGTTCAAGACTGCGTGATGGAGTGAGCTCCTGTTGCTTGTCCCAGCTCCTGCCCACCTAGCAGTTTGAAAGCACGTAAAAATGCGAGTAGATAAATAGGGACCACTTCGGTGGGAAGGTAATGGTGTTCCGTGCGCTATGGCATATAATGCCAGTCACATGACCATGGAAGCTTGTCCTCAGGACAAACTCTGGCTCTTCAGCTTAGAAACGGAGATGAACATCGCCCCCTACAGTCGGTCATGACTAGACCATTCGGTTGTGGGGAAAGCTTTACCTTTACAGTATACAAAGTAAAGTATACTATACAAAGATGTTTCTATTTCTGCCTTTCTTAGGACCCCATGAGCCAGTAGATGTTCAAGTGGCTTTTGACGGTGGAGCTTTGAGAGCTACAATTTCTTGTACACCGTCAGAAGGAGCTTCCAGTTATATCATGGCAGCCTACAGTGGCACTTCCAAATTGAACTGTAGTACCACTTCCACGTCTTGTACTATAGCATCACTTGTCTGTGGGGCTGAGTATTCCCTGGTCATTGTAGCAACAAATGAGGCTGGTTCAAGCACACCTACAGAGGCTGTGACCTTCAAAACTGGTATGAATACTGATCCTCCAGCTATTGTTTTTGCTACATTGGTGCAATTACAGTGTGAAGAAACTGTAAACAAATATTTCTTTAAAAAATTAGTTCAGGAAAAAAACAACTAAAGAGAGCAAGATAAGACATTTATCAAATTATTAATGCTGTGGAGAGAATGAATAGAAATTTTTCACTATCTTGTAGTGAATTTTTCACTACAATAACTTGTAGTCACCCAATTAAATTAGGCAGTAGGTTCAGAAAAAAAGTTTTTCCCCCACTGCATAGTTTACTAATGGAATTAACTGCTATAAGGTACAATTGTGACAACTGTTTAACAGCCCAATTCTCACCAACTTTCCAGCCCTAATGCACTGCAATGAAGCTCTGAGGTAAATGTTCCCATACCTTGAGGAGGCCTCTGTGACTGCCTTCCTCCGCACCAGAAGAATCCAGTGCTTACCCTATTGGCACAGTTTCATCCGCACTGGGAAGTTAGTTAGGAATCAGCTGTTATTGGCTTTAAAAACGTTTAGACACACTAGTAGAAGAATGTCTGTCACGCCTTAAATGTCTCACAGTTCCAAATTTTTAAAAGTTGCTTTTGAATGTAACAGTATGAGAAATGTGATAACATCAATTTTATTGAAAATTTGATTTTTGCAGTCCCTTGTGCTCCAGAACGTATAGTAATTGAAGAAGATGAGCCAGGAAATTTGGCGGTCTCATGGTCAGATGTTGACCTAGGTGACTACTATGTAGCCTTTGTGAAAAGTGATGATGGTTTAGAGGTGCATTGCAACACGTCACATTCTCAGTGTCATTTCCAATCAGACTGCGGATTCACATATTTCATTAGCGTCTTTGCCTACAACAAGGCGGGTCAGAGCCCTTTAGGTGACATATTTAACTATACAACTGGTAAGTACCAATTTATTGAAAAATCATGAATCAGTATATATTTTGTGTGTGTTCTGTACCTTTTCTGTATGATTACGGTAGTTATTAATCAGAAGTCATTAGCTTTTATGCTGTTTGGGGTATATGTCTTCTTACACCATGCTATCACATTATAAATTGATCTTCATGGGCAGTAGCCCTGAGTTTCAATGCATGCTTGAGATTCTGTAGCACTTCACTGCTGGCTTTTAGTATAAATTTCACACCAAATTCCATTCTCCTTACATGTTTTCTTGTTCATTTGATTTTGCTATCCCTTTTTTCTTTATTAGACTTTTAAGGACTTTTAAGGAATTTCTGAGTCTGCTGGGTTTGGGGAAATACAATGGAATGTCACTTCTCACTAAGTAGGTGTTACTTTGAGATGATTTTGACAGAGACGTCAACAGGAAGTTCTGTTCTGGCTGTCCTGGTCTCCTATGGTGGCAGCATATTCAATCTACCAAGGCTTTCCCTCAAGTTAGCTGTGTGTCCAAACAGGCGAGAAAAGGGAATGAGCTTCAAATGCCAGGTGCAAGGGAGTGGCAACAGGATATAGGCATCTTGTTGTCTTGTGTGCTTCCTGAGGCACCTGGTGGCCACTGTGGGATACAGGAAGCTGAACTAGATGGTGCTTTGGCCTGATCCAGTAGGGCTCTTCTTATGTACCCAATAGATACAATTGCCCTGGATCAGCATGTGATCACTGGCATCCCTTCTTTTGACTCCTGACATGTGTCATTTGGTACAGACATTAAACAGAAGTGAAATAAGCTATGACCAGTAGAATAAACTGTATGTGTACATGCACGTGTGCGCACACCCACATCTTTTGAGGCATAAAATGTAATTTATTTCAAAAAACATTAGACAAATATGGTACATGTTTAGGCAGCTGTCAGTGCTACCAAAGCAGTCAGTACCTTTATTGGACCAAGTGAAACCCCATTAGCCTTTTGTATTACCTGATCCGTGCAGAGTTGATAGCTGCAGCACCATCCTCTGACCATTTGTGGAATGGAGATCAGCAGTTCCTTCTTCCAGTGAGCTACCATCAGAGGCAGATCTAAGGGAGGGCAAATCTCTAAGTTTTGCAAGAAGCCTTACCTTGCAGTGGAAATCACTCCTCTCCTGCACTGTTCTAGCCAATCCTCACAGGGAAAAGCAACATCTTGGCGTTGCTTACTGGCTACAGCAGCAAGGGAGAGGAGGGATTTACATGACAGGGTAAGGCTTCTTGCAACACTTAGAGCTTTGCCCTCCCTTAGATCTGCCTCTGGCTACCATAGTAATACAAACAATAAAGTGCCCAGCCCACACTGAGACCAGTCTCACATTAGAGACTGGGCTCTAGTGTGAGACCCTGACACCTTCCTATGACCTCCCCTAAGAGAGGCTTGATAAACATTAAATCCTTTTAATATTATCCTACTAAAATAAACACTGTTGATTTGATTTTTTCCCCTTTAGCACCCTGCTGCCCCAGTGACTTTAACCCAGTGTTTGTGTCCAGCGACACTGTTCAGATTGTCTGGTCTCCTGTCCGTGGTGCTGAAATGTATGAAACGAAGGCTGTTGACTGGACCAATGAGTTGCTATGCAATGACACTGCTACAGTTTGTACTCTGTCTGCACTGCAGTGCAACACCCAGTACAATATTACTGTCTATTCATTCAGTGAAATTAGGGGCAGCAACACATCGTGTGCATCTAAGCATGTGGTGACAGGTACTATGTTAGTTTATATTTCTCTGAATATGAGAGCTAATAAACTATTATGCATACTAAAAAGGCTAATTACAGCTATTTTATAATTTTGGCAGTTTATCACATTCTGCACAAATACAAGTGAGAGAGAACATGATGGAAACGCCTTTTATTTGCTTTTTGTTTCTTTCTTTTAAATGTCTGATCTTTGGTTTATATTACCAGCAGCCCCACTAGATATATATGTACACATCTATGGGTAGCATATATAGATAACACATCTATAGGTAGCATATATATGTACACATCTATAGGTAGCATCTATAGGTAGTTCTGTGGACAAGATTCCATTGTTGGAAGCGCTTTCCACAAATGGAAAGAGCCTTCCACTTATACAAGGACCTCTTCCATTAGCTAAGTGTTCCTCCTTCCAGCCACACAGATTGCATCTGATGATGAAGCCCCCATTTGGCAAAAGGTCTGGATACTACACTGAACTGTTACTAAACTGAACCATTTCAGTTTACATGTGTGGGAGAGATAAAACATTTGAACACCTTCCCTCATTAAAAATATCTTGATTATACAAGAATACTACATCAGGAAGAATGCTCTACCATTAATGCTAACTTTCTGATCAACATTCTAGTTCTGAATGTGTGCGGAAGGTTGCTTTTTTCCATGAAGGAGCATTCAAACGTTCTGCTCCTTGTCTCCCCCTCCCCCAATCTGAACTACATTCTAGTAGCAGATACATCAGATGAAGCTGCTATGTGTTTGGACTATGAATTTGCAATCCTATGCATTGGAAATACTCAAAAGTAAGTATCACTATATTCTGAGGTTTGCTCAGATGAGGGTGCATAGGATTGCAGTCGGTATCAATTTGTAAAACTTTAGGCATCAGCTCATGGGGAAATTTGTACAAGTCAACAATCCTACATTTTAACCAAGACATTCATCTCATGCAGTTAAATGAGGGTTCCAAGTGAAAATGCAGCAGATCCGGTTACAAGTGTACTAGTTACCAGTGTTCCAAATGGATACATTGTATTTATATAGAGGTTCCTTAACCAGAGAGCACTCTGACAGGCTTCTGTGTGTTCAGCAGAACCATTTGCTTTGTCGCACCTTTTCCCATAAAGCCGCAGTATGTCAAACATCATTGCACCAGTAGTTACTTCTCATCTTCAGCACAACAGCTCTACCCATAAGGCAATAATGCTGTACTATAATAAAGTACTATAACGCTATAATACATTATTACAGCATTAGTAATAGTACATTACTATTATAATTACTACTGCTACTAATAATAGCATTAGTAATAGTACAGCATTAGTAATGCTGTACTATAATAATGCTGTAATAATGTTACAGTAATGCTGCAACTAAGTCACTAGTATGCCCATCAACAGTAGCATCCTGGATCATGGCCTTGGACGCATTGGAACTGACACTCACACCCACCCACACCCAGAGAGAGGGGGCTATAAATGGATGGAAGAACATTCATGAGCAATCTTAAAAGTAAAGTACTTGATGTGAGGAAAGTCCAGGCAAGACCTAGACAGACATACCTAGACTGATGTCACAGTAGATGCAAACTATTTTCTTTGATAGTTCAAGACTGCAAATCAGTTGTATTTATCTGCAGCTATTTTGACATAGCATAAAAGCTATAAATAAGAATGCAGTTCAAATTTGCTCCATCTAAAATCTTTCAGCTCCATGTAGTCCAGAAATAATAAGCATATCCAAGGATACTCTTTCTGTAATTAGTGTGCACTGGCATGCCAATAATGATGGAGCAACATATACAGTCACAGCCAAAGGAGCAGCAGGAATATGGCATTGCACAAGCTCTGGAAATTCATGCACCATCCAGAATCTCCCATGTGGGTCATTGTTCTCTATCAGTGCTGTAGCAAGTACAGAAGCAGGACACAGCCTACCAAGTTACAGTATCCCTTTAGAGACAGGTAAGTTACAATTGTTCCAAGTTATTTATCAACTTTGTTGTGTCAGTCCAATCAATAACACAGGCCTGTGAAATTGACTGTGAGGAAAAAATTTTTTTCAGAACTTCTGGTGGTTTTATATGAATTTAAGGTGCCAAAATGGCATCCATTTTGCCTTCTGATATTAGTTTCAGAGATACAGCTTAGCCTCATAAGTGGTTCAAGTGGTTTCCTTGTGAGGAAAACTAAGTGCAATAAGGCTAGACTGTTGCCATTTTTGGAATTAGCACCCCAAAGATACCCAGGAATAGGTCTATTTTTAAAACAGCAAAATGTGTGTGGTCTCTATAACCCTGGAAGGGAAGCTGAGAGATGGAGACTTCCCCAGGGCCAGTCTCGGAATCCCTGAATCATGATTGAAATGAAGTTGCCCATATAATCTAATCCTCTATCTGTATACTGTACTAGATGCCATATTTGCATAGGTATCTGCACAATATAGCCTGATTGCTTCACAACATACAGATTGAATGGATTAAAAACTGTTATCTCCAGGTAGGGGAAATGACCCTTGTCTGAAACGCTAAGACAATGAGTATAAGACAGAGGTTTTCAAACCAGGGCATCACAATGCCCCAGCGTGAAAGCCTCTGCCCCTTTACCTTTAAGAGGCAGGGGCAGGGCGAAGACAGCAACACGATCCCCCAGATCGCTTCACTGGTGGCAAGATAATGAGGCGGGGGGGGGGCTTACCGCTGCCCACCTGTGTCCATGGGGGTTGGGGAGCCCCGCTTTGCAGAGCTCCCCGCACATCCAGAAACAGGAAAAAAAAATCACAACCCACATCCAGTTTCATGATCACAACCTGGAAGTGGGTCACAATTTTCAGTTTCCAGATGCATAGGGAGCCCTGCAGAGGGGTCCATGGGGCTCCCTGACCCCCATGGACCCTGAGGAGGGCAGTGGTAAGTCCCCCACCCCATTATCTTGCAGCAACAATATGATCCTGGGGATTGCATCGCTGCCATTCCCCACCCCTGCAAGCATGTTCAGTGCTCTTCAAACTCAGGGGGAGTTTGAAAACTACTGGTATAAGAGAATGTGCATGAGTGTCTGTGTTAGTTGTATTGACCAATTATATCAGTGTAACAAAATCCATAGTATTTGGGAGTGATTCCCTGAAATGTCTGTTGGTGTGAAGAAAAAAAGCTTTTCACAATTTCACCTAAGATTTCTGATTCTGAAACAGAATAGCTCATTATATTGCAACAGCAATAACATAATCTTTTCCATCTTTCTTTCAAGCTCCTTGCTGCCCAGCTGATCTTACAGTAACTCAAATAACACAGTCTGTAACAAACATCAGCTGGTCTATGGGGAATGGCGCAAAGACATACATAATAATTTTGGAATCGCACAAAGGACAAGCCAGGTGCCATACACTCCAGAACTACTGCCTCCTGGGATGCATTACATGCGGAACCAACTACACAGTGTCTGTCAAAGCAGTCAGTGAAACAGGTTTAATATCAAATTGCATCTTCAGAGCATTTTCTTCTAGTAAGTAGATGGCATATGTAGCTTTAAAAAAGGAATAGATGTACTATACATCTTTGTCATCCATTAGAAGCTTAGTTTTTGCCATACTGATAAATAAATGTGCTTCAGACATAATTGGTATAACATAATCTGCTTTTGAATCAGATTCTTGGGTTGCTACCAAAGTACAAGAACTTTTGATTCTTGATCTGGCTGTTTTGGCACCTTGTTAGAGAGATGGCTCTAAACCTCTGGCTGAACCAAACAGACCAGCTCTCCAATGGAATAGATGGGTCATTTCTCCTGGACACTGACTCTAGAATTGTGAGGAGTGCTGATGCTACAGTAGTGCTTAAGTTATTCCGCTGCTGTATCGATCATCCTAAATTCACTGCAATCATTTTGCAGGTTTGGAGGTATAGAGATGGTATGGTTGCATAGTCACCTCAGAGCACATCCATAGCTCTAGGGCTCTAGAACAGTATTTCTACCAGTGGTACTTGAGGTGATGGTGGTACATGTGAGACCTCTGGACACCTGCTGTCCTGCAAGACCAGCAATGAGACATGACAAACAGTGATTAGCTTGACTCAATAGGCCAAAGCATGCCAAAGCATGATTTTCCATGCTCAAAAAAAAAAAAAAAAAAAAAAAAGCTGAGCCTTGAACTGTTGTGCTGCACCCTAGAAATAACTGGTGATGACGGCATCAAAAGTTGCTTTCAGTGGTACTTCCAATAGGTGGACATGCAAAGGGGTGCAGTAAAGGACAAATGTTGAAAAACACTGTTCTAGAGAAATAATCTAGATGCTAAGAGGGAGTTACTGTTGTCTAAATGGACTCTAAGCACAATCTTTGTATGTCACCTGATAGTGGCTAAGAAATCTTTCCATCCTGAAAGGAAAGCGCACAAACAGCATTTGCAGTCATCCTGTTTTTTCTCTTAGGTGCCTGCTGTCCTTCCGGGGTTAAACTATATCGACTAGGCAACAATGGTATACGGATACACTGGTGGGCTTCTGAAGAGTCGATAAACTACTCTACAGATCTGTATGGCTCAAAAGGAAATTTTACTTGTACACCCAATGCAGCCCTGAATTACTGTGATATCACTGAAATACCTTGTGGGGATGTCTATACTGTTGTGGTGTCACCTGTAACTGATAAAGGATCAAAACTTACATTTTGTCCTAAGAAAATATATTCAGGTAAAGATAGTTTTTAGATTCTTTTATGTCAATGACAAAGTTACATAAGGGAAAGTGTTGGGAATGAAATGTGAATAAATCAAACTGGAAAAACCATGAAACAGTATTATTTTAGAAACTTATATGTCATGTTTCTATCATTAAAATGATGCTCAAGATGGCTTCTAAGTCCAGTTGTCACTCTAAACTACAGGCCCCTCTACAAATTAGGCCGCTGCTACAAAAGTATCTGTAAAGAAGCTGTTCTATAGAGCCTCATAGTCCAGTCTCCACACCGTGGCCAGCCACTGTTGGTAATGGCTGACAATGGCATGACAACTCTCCACAAGGTGCAATACTGATGTTTGTTAGAAGGCAATTATTGCAGTTCTAGGCATTTAAGTTAGGAACACTTACAGCACAATCCTATGCACACCTATTCTGAAGTCCCATTGTGTTCAATGAGGCTTTCTCCTAGGAAAGTGTGTATAGGATTACACTGAATGATCCAAATACAGGAGTGCCCCATACCCACTGCTTGGTATCCACAATTTTCATTATCCATCAGTACCACAGATACTAGGACACCTATTAAAAAGTTCGGGGGACATTAAACAAATCTTTTTTTTTACCTTGTTGCAGCAAAACCACTGATGTTTCCCTATCTTTAAAAAGATGTCCCCAGTATCCACATGTTTGGGGGGGGGGGAATCCAGAACAGAACCCCAGTGGATACCAGGGCATGCCTGGACTTAGCTGATCACCCAGCCTTGCTTCTAAAAATACTAGTTTTTGCATTTGCTGGCTTGTATTCAACTATACACTTTACACTTAATTTCAAAGTACAGTTCTTTTGAAAGCACTACTGTGCAAACTGCCATTCAAAAATATCAATATTTTCATCTTTTTATATTGATGTTTCATTTTCTAGTGACTTGCTCTGGAAGTTCAGTAGGAATGGGTAAGTGAATGCAGTCTGAATGCCACTTCTTATAATTTGGATATACTTTGCCTATAATTACAATGTTTTAAAAAATGTTCAGATATTTCCTATCAGCAAATCCTAATTTTAGCAATAAATTAATCTTACTATTTTATGGAGATGCTTTCTGTAAATATATTATGAATGCTCATCTATTATTCCAAGCCAATGCCATGTAAAAATACAGGACTATCTCTTTTTCTACTTCTAACTCTAAAGAGGTACTTGAAAGACCCCAGATTGGCACCAATGTTGGCACTTAAAAGTAAGGTTTCCCCATGACCAAATGGTCTCATCGTGACCGACTACAGGGGTCGGTGCTCATCTCCATTTCTAATCCTGTAGGGTGTTTGTCTGAAGACAAGTCATGTGGCCAGCATGAATATACGCCGTAGAGCACGGAACACAGTTTCCTTCCCACCGAAGTGGTCCCTATTTATCTACTCGCATTTTTAACGTGCTTTCGAACTGCTAGGTTGGCAGGAGATGGGACAAGCAACAGGCGCTCACTCGGTTGCGCAGTCTCGAACTCCCAACCTTCCGGTCAGAAAGGCCACAGCAGCGGTTTAATCCACAGTGTCACCACGTCCCTTGGCACTTAAGATCCAAGCTATTTTGGCTTGCCACTTCCAGGTTCTCTGTGCCAGTGCCACTGACAATGAAAGGGAGGTAAAAGCACCATTAAAACCCTTACCTCCCTATTGACAGCGGCAGTGATAGGGAGAATCCAGAAGTGATGGGTGCCTCCTCCATTCACTGCCCTCAAGGGGGGGGGATTTTAAAAATTAATTACCTGGACAGTTGCAAGCCCCACATTGGGAACTGGTGCTATACAGGGTGAGTATCTAAAATCTAATGATGCCTCCCCAAAATCTGGTTTGCACCACTGCAAACCTAAGCATGTTTACTAAGAAGTCAGACTCACTGTGTTCAATGGGGCTTACTCTCAGGAAAGTGTATGGGATTGCATCTTGAGAAATAGTTTAAGGAAATGAATTAAGGCTGCAATGCTTTACCCACTTTCCTGGGAGTAAGTGCCACTGGACTCAGTAAGATTTACTTCTGAGTGGATACACATAGGATTGCATCATAAGCCATGCTATATAATAGGGAAAAAAGCAAACGGCAACAATAGAAGTGCTGTCCCTAGCCTGATGAAAATTTACTTTCAAATGCAAACACACATCAGTTAACCCTGACTATGGAACAAAAACCATTAGCTGAACATACAAAAAGAAGTGACCACCAAGCAAAATCTTATTCTTTATCTAAAGCCCAGAATGTATTGGCAATTGCCAAGGATTCTATCTAGCCCATGACCTGGTGTATCATCTTCTTGTGTTAGACCTTCAAGTCAGCCACCACTACTTCAAAAAGCCAATTCACACATAACTAGGATAAGGCAATAGTGTGATGCACGGCTTTTGAACTGTAGCATCCTAGCACTTCTCAAGTCACAAATGAACATATTGAAGAATCGCAAGTTGTGGAGACTAGGAAATTCCCATCCATAACTCCATAGGATGAAAACGAGGCAGAGTAGATTTTCTTATTCACCAAGTTTGAACTTGGTGGTTGCTGGTTTAACTTTTTTTTTAATTATCTTTACAGTGATTTACAGAGGAAAGAGAAGTGCTGAACATAATCAAATGCTACACGGAAACATTGAGTAACATGTAAGACTGATGAAGTCTTATTTCACTCAATTTTGTTTGGACTGAGATTTAATGATCCCATGATGCCTTTTCATTCAGACCACTGAGGTCACTCATCTTCTTCCTCTCTTCAACAGTTACAGCAGTTCAAGCAGTGATATGTCACTAGTTAACACACAGCACCTATTTCCTACAATTGAAACAGAGCCTCTCAGCCTTCTGTATACTATTATATTATTTTATCTTGTTTGGATGTTTCTATTTACTTCTACAGCACCACTTCAGGCAGTACATTTCCAGAATTTTCTACTAGCTAAGGTGTCTTGCAGATCAAATTTGAGTATCATATTCCAGACATCTAGCTGTTGTGCAACTGCAATACTGCTTCCCACCCAGTGAGCAATTACTTTGTATACATATATGAGACGAAGTGTCAGCTACAAGACAAAGCCTTTGAAAACATAGAAGTGAAGCATCATCTACCCAGACAGGTTCTTCATATATTTCCTGCAGGAGGGATACAACAGTTTTCACTATGTGTTTTTATCCAACAGTGTAGGAACCCATCAGTAATCTGAAAGAGCAAAATGAAGCAAAGAGGGGGAAAAGTACAGTTTTTAAAATCCATACCTTGCTTATAAAATCATTAGGTGTATTAGCCGGGCAAATATTTCTGCCACAGATCTATTCATATGATAGGTAGTCTATACATTTGAAATTTATGTTTCTACCAATTTTGAGTCAGAGAAGCTCAAAATGACTTTGCAGCTAACAAGGAACAATTGGGGAAAGCCACAAATAAATTAATCCAGTCTTTATTCCAGAGATTTTATATTTCTTATACAGGTCACTAGAACAAATCTACCAAACAGAAATGAACTTTTGTGATATGATTTCTTTTTCAATACTGCATGTTGACATTATCTCACAAGTAGTCAGTATTTTAAAAAGTTAGCTATTTTTTCCTGTTGCTAGAGAGAAATTCTTCAGCTCAAGCAATGACGACAAATCTTGGTAAAAAAAAACCAACAAAATGCATCAAAAAAGAGCACTATGAAGATACATTAAATGTGTCCTTCCTTATAAAAAATGGTTTGGAAGCTTGAAACTGAAGTCTGCTGTTTGACCTTATTTCACCTCCCTCCCTCCCTCTGGACTTACTAACCTTTGTCAGCATCTGGTTGCTTCATGAATGACAGGGCAGTGGCACAAATTTTTTTAAATAAAAAAACAAAAATCTATGGATATTTCATTGAAAGGATCTTTACATGAACAACAGAAGCTAGCCTGAAAGGCTATGCAGATTATGGTACATAGTCTTATCAATCTTAACAATATCCCTAATGAGGTAGCATTGACTACTACATAAACCTCAGCAAACCTAAATCCCTGCTTTAAAAACTGCTACCTCCTTGAATAACCTACTCTAAATGTAATGAATTCTTGAGTCTCACAAATAAAATGTATTTTAAATGCTTTCCCAAGACAAGAGGTACAAATGGACACAAGAGTTCTAAAGCCTTCATGGATGTTGAATGCACATAAATATTTTTGATATAATACACGTTCAAGACCCATCTTTAAAAGCTTCTGCCATACTATTATGCAAAGCACAGCCATGCTAATTCAAAGCTAGAAATCATAATTCCACATCTATAAAATAAAGTAGAACTGGTGGCAGTTTTATTGCCGTATACAAATTTAACCAACATGGCAAACCATGCCAAAGAGATTAGAACAAGTTCAGGACCTATGTACAGATTGTACACTTCAGAAACATTTGAACAATTAAAAAAATGCACAAACAGATTTGCATCATGAATTTAACTAAACAAGTGGGCTGGAATAGTCAACGCATTTAATGGGATTACAAAGGCACTTCCCTACTCAAAATAGGAAATGACAATCTGCAGCCTAGAGGGAGGTTGAAGAAGAGTGCTCATCAACTACTGCACAATCTCAACTTTTAAGAAAAAATAAGCAAGATTTCAAACATTTATAGGATTCAATGTGATCCACTTCTGAACATTCATACAGTCTCATCTTTGTTTTTAGATTGTTTTTCTTGATTTTCTCTTTCTGTACTTTGGCTCATTCGACGATCATGTTTGTCCGAGTGGTCCTTATCACTGTGGTCATGTTTATGGGAACGTTCTTTACTTTTACTACGCTTTCGTGATCTCTCTTTGCTGGGGCTACGGTCTCGTTTTCGAGATTTTTCAGCACTATCAGTTCTTCCTCTGCTCCTGCTCCTACTGTGTTTATTTGATTTTTCTTTACTTTCACTTTTGTGTTTACTCAACTTCTCTTTGCTTCTGCTTCTGCTGTGCTTGCCAGCATTCCTACTCACGCTTCTACTCCTATGCTTCCGATCCCTACTTCGACTTCTGCTATGTCTCCGTTCTTTCTTGGAATCTCTTTTCTCTTCCCTATGCTTCCTTTCATCTTTTTCATCCTTGTGCCTCCTCTCATCTATTTCACTCTTACTTTTTCTGTCTTTCGACTTTTCTCTAGAACGATCTCTCTCCCTAGAGCGCTCTCTTTCATTTCCTTTCTCTTTGTCATACTCGCGCTCCTTTCTCCTACTTCGTTCATTTTCTTTCTCCCTTTCCCTCTCTCTGTCTCTTCTATCTCCTTTTTGATCACGACTTCGACTTCTGTGCCTCTCTCGACTTCTACTTCGTCTGCGTTCCAATACCCGATCAGAACTTCGGGATCTTCGCCTCTCCCTGTCTCTCTCCTTAGCTTCGCGCTCTAGTCTTTGTCGTTCCCGCTCTCTCTCCAGTTCTCTATCAAAACTAGACAATCCACGGCCTTCTCGATGACGACTTCTGCTTCTTGATCTTCTAGGTGACCTCCTGGGACTTAAGGACCTCCTTGGAGACCTACATGAAAAGAAATGCTTAAAAAAATGATGTTTTCCAACAATTATTTCAGCAAAGCAGCATCTATAATTTCCTAATTTCATACTGCTTGTAACTGTCAAATTTTTGAAATCATTCATCGCTCAGGTATTTGCATATACACTAGTGTAGAAAAGGGATGGGCAGTAGATAGGTCACAGACTACTGGTGGATCACTAATTTGGCAAGTCACCTTGCATACTAGGATTCTGATAAAAAATATTGGACAAGTGGACATTGGTCTGATCCATAAACGCATCAAATAATCCTGACTACAAATGCTTAACATTGATTAGCTATGTCACAACTGTTCTCTTTGCATGCTTTGTAAATTTAACACACTGATGGGCTTTAGAGATCCAAATTCGGGGAGGGGGCACACGGATGACTGGAATCAACATACGTAACCAGCAAGCATACAGTCTCACTTCATGAATGGTTGAAATGAAATCCTAAATGGATTGACTAGTCATTCCTTCTCTGCTCAAATGCCAAAATACTACCAACTTCAAAGTGGCACTGTGAGGATTTTGAAGTGCTATGTAAAAGCTATTACTGATTTGGGAAACCATGTTGAAAAAAGTAACATACATAATTTTAATTATGTCAATGTATAGGATAAGAAAGTCTATTAAACAACTATTTTGTAAAGTTAACTAATAACCTTGAACGTCTACGCTCTGCATGTCTGTCTACTTCTTCAACTCCTTCCTTGCCATCCTTCTTGATTTTTCTAGGTCTGGCTTTTATTTGCTGATCAATGTTCTTCTGGACTGGTACAGGAATTCTTGGAAATAATGTAGAGAACCATTCAAGCTTAGTAAGAAAGGAGCGCAGCATCTCTCCAATGGTCATGACACAGCCACCACCTGCTTTCACATCAAGGTCCTTAAAAAGAACAAACAAAAAACAAAACACAGATTCTGATTGTGAGAAACCATCTAAAATTTGCTTTAAAACAAATGCTAAAAACTGATTGCCACCTTTCAAGGTTCAAATCTGATGGCTTAGCTGTTTTTGCTGGTAAATAAGTTACCTCAGGACTTCAACTCTTGTACCTTTGCATTAGGCCATATATGTTACTGGCTGGAAGTTTGATTTTATGTATATGCATGCAGGTGCATACCAGTCCTGCAGCCAGACAGTAAAGGGTCCATTTTTCAATAGTTTAGCATGAAATCCCCTTACTCAGCAGGTTCATATGCAATCATCTTTATGTCACAATATAGAACACAATTTGTTCTAAATTACTATCTCGTTTTTGAGGACTGTGCTCACATTCAGCACTGTGGCCTAACTGTATTTAGGACGACTTCAATTCCTGTCTAAAAATGATCAGAAAAAGCTGTAGTACAAAATGGACCCTACCTAAATTGGAAGCAATAGCAAACCAACTGCCATGAAGCAGTGAGGTTTCTAATTTAGAGTTATGCAAAAAAATAAATAAAGGAACAAATAATTGGAAATGCATAATCCATGATGACCATTGTCTTGGAAAAGGGTCATTACCGCATGAAGGCCTTCTTGCTATGCCCTCTCACAGCTCAGGACATGTTAGTCAGCTATTGTCAGGCCCAAACCTATAGTGCAAGCACACAAGGAAAGTGAGATTTGTTATCTAAAACAGGAAGAGAAAATCTAAATGTAAAACTGCTTGCACTCACACACATTTAAGTGCTCAGATATACAGTATTTCCAAATAAAATCGCTGCACAGAGATCTAAAGAAGAAAACAATACATTAGCTTAAATGTAGTACCTGAATGGCACACACAAAAATTGAGTATTGATGAAAATGTCAAAATGTTAACATTAAGGCAAATACATAGAGAGACAACAATGAACTGCTTTCACATCTTCAATAGCAGCAAACTGGAGGTAAATATAACAGTGGAAGCGACATCTGTGTCCTGCTTTTTTTTTTGCCATGCTATTTTTTAATATCATGGTTATATGGTTAAAACAGAACAAATGTGGTTATGAACCATTTAAAGAAAGCAACTAAGGTTGCAATCCCACACACACTTGCCTGGGAGCAAATCCCATTAAACTCAATGGGAACTACTGTACTTCTGAGAAGACATGCCTAGGATGACACTGTAAAAAAGTCATCCCCTATTCCCAAATGAAGAAATAAAATATGTGAAAATAGCAATATATTAAAAAAGAGTGCAGGCACAAATAATTCATTCGATTAAAAAAAAGAGTGCCATGTACTGTAAGCCAGATATTCAGAGACTGTGTGACCTGACCCAATAAAAGCCTTTCTGCACTGACCCTGTAAGCTTTGGTGTGACAGCAGATAGTAATATTCCAAGTTATTAGTATGAAACTTCAACTGTTGCTATAGGAACAAGGATTCGATGCTTTTTAGAACTTTAAAAAAATCAAGAGAATGGCTTTAATAATAAAGAAAACAGTTTGATATTTGGTCATGAATGCTGCTAAGAGGCACTTGAGTGCAGGAAGACTTTACTCTTCCAGTAGGCCTTGCATGCAACCCCCAAACACTTTTTTAAAAGTTCACTAGGCAACTGTTCCAATAGGAAATTTTGAAAAGAAACTCTACTGGAAGTGTAGAAGATGTGCTCACTCTCCTCTGGAATGCCACTACAGCCTTCATAGTCATTTCCTTACTATCTCAATAATTTTCCCTTCTAAAAAATAATGGCAATTTACCTGCATTTGAAATTAATTTTCTATCTCCTTCTTCTGGTATCATATCTGCAGGGATGATATTTCTCCAGATCTGAGGCCTTGTTCCTTCTTTACAAAGCAATTAGGCTGATAACATGTTGGAAATTAATGTGATCTCTTAAAACATCCCTCATTTCTACTTCATAGCAAGTTTGCAAACCGTTAAGAGGTGAGAAAGATTTTACAGCTTGTTAAATTCAGTATAAAACATTACTCTGAATTTCACTAATGCTTTCCAAACTATAGACGTTTCTCAAAACTGTTTTAGTTAAGATTTTGACAAGAAAAAAAAAAGAAAACTAATTATTACCCTTGTTGACATACCTCCTCATCATCAAGAAAGGATTCAAACCAGTCCCATAAATCTGTTGGAGGCTGTGTGTACCTTGAAGTACAAAGAGACTGTGTAAACTTAATAACAGTTTCAGAGAACTTAATTGTTAATTGGCAGCTAAATATGTTGCTACTTACCTAATATACATGAATCCAAGGGCCCTAATATATGGGGAGTCTGTATGAGTTATGAGTCCCATCACCTGCTTACGGGTAAGTTTCAGGGTAAATAACTTGTACAACAGGCAAAAGGCTGTGGACACTATACCTCCAGTTCCAACACCACGAACCTTTAGAGAGGAGAAAAAGGAATCAACTTATTCAATAGTCAAGAATAATACATAGATTCATTTTGCTTCAGTACATAAATTTTTTTCCAGTACATGCAGGCCCAATCACAACCTCATCCAGCTATATGTAATGAAGCAGTGAGAGGCTGTGCTATTACTTCCTGCAGCTGGACAGCCCCATCAAGGCACTGGATCTGTAATCTTGATTTCAGAGGATGGGGTGAAAAGAGTGGGTTTCAGTCTCCCTTCTGCTGAACAAGCACACCACACTACTGCCGTTATTCCAACTGGGAGTGTGTGCACGTGCACACCCAGCACCTCTTTGTGCTTGTGGTTTCTTTGTGCTTGTGGTTTCTTATAGTGAAGAATAAAGGCTTCCATATACATGGAAGCCTTTATACAGCTAACTGGAGCACTAACATTTTTAAACACAAATGTTTCACACAGGATAAAATTGAATCGATTTTTTGAAGGTTGTCTATTTTTTAATCATAGGCCTTTTGGCTACAGCCTCATGATAGGTGCGCCTGCCTTTTTGATGAGCAGCTATTTAAAAACTGCCATTCATTATTAAAAAGATATTTAATAATTCTGTTTTCCATTCAGAAGCAGAATTAAACCAACTTCAAAAAACAAAATCTTAACCCTTCCCCTTAAGAATATGCTTCAGCTACTAGTCAACTTACTAGTCACCTACTAGGTGGACCAACCTAGCAATTAAGTTAAAGATCACAACCCTAGATTTTCACATGTTCAGTGTTCTACTTTGCAAGCGATTATTATATAAATCAGAAGGCACGTACTTCTACTTACCCCTCCGCACATCCCTGTCTGGCCTGCAGTTTTTCTGCTCCCTTTTTCCCAAGGCTCAACATGTGTAACCTGCAAACAGGAAAGCAATTAATCAAACTCACAACAATTTTAGGTTTCAATTTGTTTTCATCTTCTGCACTTATTTGGTAGAGATGCATCACAACAAACACTTCAAGAAGTTGAGATAACCAAGTAAATGAAAAATGATACTGGGGTACACTAAGGGCACAATCCAACCTCCCAGTGCTAATAATGCAGCCATGCCAAGGAAGCATGCGCTGCATCTTGTGGTGGGGTGGGTGTGTCATGGTGGCCACTTTAAGGTAAGATAATGTTTTGTTTCCTTACCTTGGGGCTGCTGGTTTCAAAGAGCAAGAAGCTTTCCTTCTACACAGGCAAGCATCTTGCTTGGGGCAGCACAGGGGCTCCCTCCTTTCTTTCTGCACTCCGATTTCTTTCCTGACTCCACATTTAATCATACCACATGTATCTGCTGTTCTATCCAAACTAGGCAAGCCATGTGCAAATCGTATTTTGCATATGACATCTGGAAATCATGGTTTTCTTCAAAACCAGGGAGGACACATCGTAGTGCAAGAGGAGAGGAGGAGAAATACATAAGCCTTTTCCACAAACAGCTAAAATCACAACTGGCAGTTACATGTGAACTGAGTACAGGTGTACAATTCTAAGCACAATAAGGAGCAAATCCCAGTATGTACAAGAGGCCTGTAAAAACATCTCTATACACAATACATAGCCTCTTTAAAGACCTGAATGGCTTTTGATAAGATCTTCCCCATTTTAGCTGTGTCATCTGGTGTTTACATTCATGAACAAGACCATTCTATGTGACAAAAATAAATTATTTTTTTAATGCCATATTTTTCTATGTTGTATTTCAATATAAGCAAGAACAAAACATATGGATATTGGACGAGCAACTCTAAATTGGACTGAACAGGTTCTGGTCAGGAGGCCCACCAACTCAGCCATGGTGCATCAGCTTCCTCTGGATGGCAGTTCCCATGCACTTCCCATGAAGGAGCATGTCAACAGTCTGGGAGTATTCCTGGAGCCAGATCTGCAATGTTGGGATTGTGGCCCCGAATGTTTTTGTTCTTCAGCTGTTTCAGTAGATATCCCAACTGTAACCATTTGGCTCTTTGGCAGACCTGGATACAGTGACCCTTGCCTTAACTACCTCACAATTTGATTATGGCAACGCGTCCTACAAAGGGACACCACTGAAGAACCTTTGGAAATTTCAGCTGTTCTGATGCTGACCAGTGCAAAATTATTTGATCATGCCTCATCACTGTTTTCAGCAGTTTGCTTCTAGGTGAGATTCAAAATGCTGATAGTGTTCCAGCATTATTCCCTGGTAGGGTACTGCCATATGACTGCGTCAGCATGCCTGAAAGACCACTTTCCTGTCTTATTGATCTACCTATTCATTACAGATCAAGGAGAGAGATTCTCTTTAATGTTCCATGGTTCACTGTGCAGTGATGTAGAAGAGAACCATCTCAGTGACAGCCCCCAAAATGTGGAATTCTCTACTCTGTACTGTGCAGCTGTCTTCCTTTTTGCCAGTTCCTCACTGCGGGTTGAAGTTCTGGTTTTTCCAATAGGTATTTTCCAAGACCAACTGTGTGGTTTTCCCATTTGATTTCGTTTCAAAAAATTTTTTTGTATTAACCATGTTTTAAAATGGATATAAACTGCCTGAAGACACCCAAAGGGAGAAAGATGGAGTTGACTGTTTCAAGTAAGTCACAATTTTTACAGAACTGAACAAACTTCTATATAGAGCAAAAAATAATTGCCAGTCAAAATTGGACAATACAAAAGGTTTTTTGTTTTTAAATCTGCATTTAAAATACATGACACACTTTCACCACTGAGCAATGAAAAGGTAAAAACAACAATAAACAATCTGAAATCAATTGAATCCGTGATATAAATGAAAGGAAGCAATTTCTTTTGGATAACACAAATGGAGAGATAACACAAACATCTCTCTGTGTTATCTCTCTCTGTGTTATCAGAGAGATAACACAAACATCTCTCTCTGACATGTTTTTGTGCCATAGATACCTAACCAAAACAGAATGGAATGGTTTCAGAACATGAATCTTTCAGCCAGAGGCGAAAAAGCTAACCTGGTTCACAATTAATTGCTATTAAGGTCTAATACCAAGAATATGCTCTAAAATTTTAAAGTTGAAACCGGTTCTTGGAAAATAACTGACACTCTTGATCATCTCCCAGGTTGCAGAATAAATTTCAATTTGTTTCATGACAGAAACCCTGCCAAATGGCAATAGCAAAAACAACTAAAGGAAGGGACCAATGTACATCAAACTTAATTTTTTTCTGTCCCAGCATCAAGTTATTTACACATGTATTTTAATCAAGACAAAATAGTTAACTAATAAGCCTGACATTTTATATCTTCTCATCCTTTGTAAAGTGCCATGCACACAGATGGTGCTATATAAATCTTTCATAACACAATAGAACATCAAGTATGTGTGTAAGGTACAGAACAGTCAATTGACTGTTAGGAGAACAGTCACTTAAGGTCACCAGAAGATGGACCTTAAGATATCGAAGGTCCTAAAGTCTTTAAAAGGTCAAAAAAATATCCTTGAATTAGACCTGGAAACTAAGACAATGTAGCTCTTGCAGGACAAATGCAACATATTCCCCCACCCCATCCCAACCTGGCCCCATCAGGAACTGGGCAGCAGTATTATGCATCAATTTCAGTTTCAGATACTTTTAAAAAGCTAGATCAACATACTGTGCATTACAATATTCTAAGCAAAATCTGACCAAAATTTAACTGTGGCCATTTGCTTTCACCAAGAAGTTCAGATGTTATCAGGTGAGTGTGTGAGGGTGGTGGAGAATGTAAAACTGATGCTCTGCATAACCTCAGTTTTTTACTCCCCTTTCACCTATACGTGTGTACGCACACACATGCACAAAATCAACTTCTCCTGAATAGGTTTTCAGATGCTAAATACAGAACACAACTCCTGGTCCCCATTCTTTAAAATCCCATATGACGGGACTGGCTAATGAAAACGTCTCAACTCAAATAGAAGGGCTTTGTGCTTGGATTTATGTAGGTTTCAGACAGAGAACTTTCCAACCTTTAAGAAAAGCAGGTCACTTCGACAACCAAGTTAACACTTTGGATGGTGTGAGAGAGTAGCGTGAGTAGAGTCCCGCTTGCTGATTTCGCGATGGAAAGAAAAAATATTTTATTTTTAAGGAGTATCTAGCGGTGTGATCGGGTATGGCTGGGACCCAGATTTCTAAACGTGTAACGGGGTGGTGGTGATGGTGGTGGTAGGTGGCAGTCCAGGGCCTACAGGTCGGAGAGGACCCGGATTGGCCACAGTGTGAGCAAGAGAACAAAATAGGGGAGGCCGCGGCAGATAAGCCATGACACACACACACACACACACCCCCCAAAGCGGGTTTCGCCCCATCCTCCCGGCTGCTCACCTTGAAGAAGATCTCGTCGACCACCTCGTGGTAGGTCTTGAGCTCGTAGAGCTGCACCTTGAAGTAAGGAGAGGAGAGGATGTTGGTGAGGATCATGGGGTTCAGGTTCATGGTCTTTTCGTTCCCCCACAGGGGCAAGACGTTTCCTTGCTTGCCCGAGGCCGCCGGCTTGGGACCCGCGCTCTGCAGCGGCGGCAGGGGGGGCGACAACACGGCTCCGGCCTGCGGATGCTGCTGCGGCGACTGCTGGTGGCAGTTTCCGGCGCCCACGACGGGGCAGTTATTGGCCATGGCGGCGACTGCGACGACCGGTTCGCGACCACCGGGGGAGCGGGCGGACGGGCAGGCCGGGAACCAGGCGGGCTGAAGCGTTCCAGGTTGAGACCAGCCGAGCGCCGCCAACCGCCGACAAGATGGCGGCTGCGCGGAAGTGACGGAGGGGCCTTCCGGGACCGAGGCGACCAATCCCTGGGTCCGGGGCGGCGACGGCTCTTCGCCTGCTGCAACTCGCGAATGGAACGTCGCCTCCGCCTTCCGGATGGGCCGTTGAGGGAAAGGACTGCAGCTCCCTGAGCCGGGCATCGCGCTCGAAATGTGCTCTTCGAGGGCGAGCTTCCCCCGGTGTGGAATGTACTGCTTGAGACAGGCAGACGGGGGACCGTGGCCGGGGCTTCCAGGGGACCCTCGGGCCATGACAAAACAAGCAGGTGCTTGTAGGAGAAATTAGGAAGAAGGGTCGCAAACAGGCAGCTTGCCCTAGTCCACTGCCAGGGGCCCTGGAGACAAGGAAAAGTCTCCGACAAAATCCAGTGGGCTGCAGTTGCCTTTTTGTTCTAACCTTTGCAAAAGAACTTTAGGTAAAATACTAGAGGGGCTCTCCTTTTACAGCACGTCCTATACCGGTCCACTCGGAAGCAAAGCCCAGGGCCCAATCCTATCCAATTTTCCAGCACTGGTGCAGCTCTGCTAATGGGGCGTGGTGCGCAGCATCCTGCAAGGGGGGGGGGCAGTCACGGAGACTTCCTCCAGGTAAGGGAACATATGTTCCTTTTCCTCAGGGCTTTGTTGAGTATGCACCAGCACTGGAAAGTTGGATAGAATTGGGCTCACAATGAGTTCACTCCCAAATCAATATACAGTACTTCAGAAAGTTCATCTGAGCATCAGTGGCTGTGGCATATGCAGCCCTCTACCCCAAGGCAATGGTGATTCTGCCATCATGATTCTGCCAGTGGTGAGGCATGCCTAGAAAGAGATCACAGCACTAAAAAAAATAAATCCATCTCACAGATCATTAATGTATTCAGCACAGGCACTTCAAAAACTTGATGCGCTGCTCTCTCAGGGTGCAAGCCTAATCCTGGGCTGGAATTGGCAGGCTGACACTCCTGCCCCATATCCAGCCTAGAGTTTAGATGTGCTGCGGCGCTAACTGGGGAAAGGAGAAAATATTCCCCTTCCCCGGAGGAATGCTTAGCGGCGCAGATTGGGCTACTCAATGCTGCGCCACCAAAATTAGCAGTCAACTTAGAGCGGCTGGATCAGGGCTGTCCGGGGTCGGGACCGGATCCGTATTTGGCCAGTATGCTGACCACGCTGTCATGAGAGCGCTTATGAGAGCATCCTGGAATAAGAAAAAAATTCATCTGTATGATACGTAAAACGCTTTGTGATTCTTCGTTGTTGTTGCAAAGCGGTATAATGCATATTTCTATGAAGGAACGTGGACTCTTTAGAAAAGACCCTCATGCTGGGAAAGATTGAAGGCAAAAGGAAAAGGGGGCGGCAGAGGATGAGATGGTTATATTAGATAGTGTCACCGAAGCGATGAACATGAAATTGGGCGAACTCCGGAAGCTAGTGGAGGACAGGGAGGCCTGGCGTGCTGTGGTCCATGGGGTCGCGAAGAGTCGGACACGACAGCGACTGAACAACAACAAAGGAACGAAAGCTTTCTTGTTTTTTTTCTGAACAACAGCTTTGTCTGCAAAAAGAACCCACGTGCAAAAGCCTACGAACGTCTTGGTTCCTCCAAGGTTTGCGCAAACGCGCCAGCCCCAAGAAGGTTAGAGTGGTTGGCCAGCCCTCACTAGTCGCTCCTTTAACGCCGCGCGCTTGCGCTCTCGCAGGCTCGCCTAACTGCTCCCTAGGTCTAGCGCCGGGGAATCAACGAGCGCCAAAATCGACAGGCGCGACTGTTACTCCGCCCTCCGCCCCTTTCCTTTTGCGTCAAGACAACACTGGGTGGAGAGGATATAAGTTGCTGGCTCCGGCGGTCGCGCTCGGACTGCGAGGAACGGGCAAAACCAAAAGAGAGACTCACGTCTGCGGGGTGAGAGGCTCTTTGGCGACACCTAAACCAGTAAGGGACGTGAAAGGATTGCGCTGCTCCTCTTTAACACCTTCTGACTCCCACATAACAGTTGCCTGGGAGCAGCGAGGGTAGGGAGACGACGCCTGGAGGGCAGTTTTATTGGCAACTGCCTTATAAAAAGCAAATCAAAAACGGAACTTCCGTAATCAAGTACGCTTTGAAATTCAGCAGTTGGCCCCCACCCGTGCCCACTGGAAATAGAAACGCCTCCATCCTATTGCTAAAACTTAAAGCCAGACAAATCCTTCCGGGGATGAGCGTTATAGCGGCATTGCCCTGATAAGGGCTCTGCCTGTTATAGTTGCCAATCTGCCCTCTGGAAACTGCACAGTGGGAACCCCTAATGTTTGGGACATAGTACACGGTGTGGGTGGCTTATTTTCTGTTTTTTCTACCCCATAGTATAAGATTAGTAAACAAGTGTAGTGTTTTCGTTTCATGTTTTTATTTCATTTCATCATGGAGAACTATTTGCTGAATAGAAACGCAGTATTGAATTAATATAAGTTCCTAGGCAATAAGAGCGCAATCCTAAACTGAGTTAGACCAGCATGAACTAAGCTAAACCAGCAAAGTTTGGCCAGCACAAGGGACACCACAAAGTATTTATTATGAGTACACTATTTAAACAAGAAACATTGTATTCCTTTATACTTTTAGCATTGACTATGGATGCAGAATTAAAAAAAGAAGAATTTTCAAAGGACGTTAGATTCAAGCCACCATTGTACAAACAACGTTATCAGTTCATTAAACAGCTAGCGATTAAGCATAAACCTAAAAAGGTGGGTACAATTTCTTTGCAAAATATGCTGTTTTATAGCATATTTTGACCTCTTCAGAATCACTGCTCCTCCATGACTATTTAAGAATTGTACAGTGTGGGAGAGTACTGTCTCCAGATATCTGGGGACAGAGGGTTCATGAACTTGGAAACAAAAGTCACAAAAGATACGGGAAGGATTTGTTGTGCTTGTTGCTATTAATATCTTTGTGATCTAGTATTGCATTTTAAAATTTATAAAACGCTTAGAAGTATTTGGGGTAGTTTAAATAGTAGCAGTCAACGTCTAGTGGATATGTGAACATTCATCTAACATCTGATCCAGTGGCTTTCAACCACTGTGCTGTGGTTCATTGATATGCTATGAATGGTCCACAGGTGTGCCATAGGAGTTTGGAGAAGGTCATTTATTAATGCGGCAGTCGGGGTTGTGAGCCCCCCACCAGCAGCATGGTGCACTGTGTCAGTTGACCAATATGTGCTTTGGCAATTTTAGCACATTGTCAGTGTGCCTTGAGATGAAAAAGGTTGAAAATTGCTGATCTAAGCAATTCATTTAATTCATGCATTCATCTGGAAGAAATATTTCATTTCCTAGATATAAAATATTTGCATTCTAAAATCTTGGAAAATGTATATCCCACTACAGAAGCACTACCACAAGAGAGAATGTGCGGGGGGGGGGAGCCCTTGATTCATGAACTCAGAAAGTGCAACCTAACATATAATGAACAAAGTATTATAGAGTAGAACAAAAAGGCCAGGTTTCTATTGCATTTGTATAATACATATTTTTTTCAGCATAGTCATGTCAGTAAAATTGACCTCATTTGTGCACCACTCCATAGAAAACTGAGGGATGAACTTCATATTAACATAAAGGTGTAAAGGTTTCCCCACGACCAAATGGTCTAGTCATGACAGACTATAGGGGGCGGTGCTCATCTCTGTTTCAAAGCCTGTAGAGCTGGCATTTGTCCAAGGACAAGCTTCTGTGGTCATGTGGCTGGCATGACTCTACGCCGTAGCGCACGGAACGCTGTCACCTTCCCACCGAAGTGGTCCCTGTTTATCTCCTTGCATTTAGGTGCTTTCGAACTGCTAGGTTGGCAGGAGCTGGGACAAGCAACGGGAGCTCACTCCGTTGCGCAGTCTTGAACTGCCAACCTTCCGGTTGGAAAGCCCAGCAACAGCGAATTAACCCGCTGCGCCACCATGTCCTACCATATTAACATACACCTCTGCTAATTGGGCAAAGATGCATATTTTGATGGTTTCATATTTAGAAAAGTCCCCTTCTCCTGAGGAGACCCCTGTGGCTGCTGTGGCTCCCGCAGGAAGCAACAGTCACCATTTTGACACCACTGCTCCTACTAGAGCCTGTGAGTTCAGGATCGGATTCAAAGTCATCTGAAAATCACAGCATTTTTTTTAAAGATTATGTTAGGCAGTACTGTATCAAATTCTCATTTCCAGGTGGCAGATTTGGGATGTGCTGACTGCAGGCTACTCTGGATGCTGAAATTCTGCAACTGCATTGAAGTGCTTGTTGGACTAGATATCAATGAAGATGTGATGAAAGAAAAAATGTGAGCAAACGTCCTTTATTTTCTTTTTGCATCTCAGTATTTTCAGAGGAAAATAAAAAGTTATCAAAATGAAACACAGGGTGCCTTTCCCCCCCTTTCTTCAGAATAGGGTTGGTGGGAAGAATTCCTCGTGTTTCCTGATTGAAAGTTGATTTGGATTGAGAGTTGTATTGGAACAAGGGGGTGTATTAGGGAGCAATCCTAATCTGGAGTTAGGCTGGCACAAGTCCTTTGTTCTAGCCCAGGAATGTTGCAAACATGCCATAAAGCACATTTGGACCACTCTCAGAGTCAGGGAGGCTGGCACACGGACTCCAGGTTAGGATTATGCCCCTAATCAACAAGATTTTTCAAAATGTCTTCTGAATTAGCATTTTTCAAATTTCTTATGATTATCTGTGTTAGATTTGAAAATATTGGTTCCACTAGCAGTACCAACATGTGCCATACTCCTGTGTATAGTTGCTCAGAAGTAAGTCCACTGAAGCCTACGCCCAGTTGTATACGTGGGATTGCATCCTTAAATACTCACGTGTTGACTTTCACTTTTACCTGCTTGGATAAATAATACAGGATATGGTGTCTAAATTGTCAGCTGCTCCATATTTTTGGACAATGAGGAAAAACATTGTTAATGTTTGCTGAGGCTAACAATATTGTAAATCATCTTGAGGATACAGGTTCTTATATGTGAAACATGGTTTTCTTGTTCTTCAATGCCACTTCACTAATGTGATTGTAGAAATGGTTTCACAAAAGTCTAAATTTTGTTTGGGCAGAAGCAAATGGCGTTTTTCTCCATTTTCACTTTTTCTTTTAAGAAAGTCTTTGGTTATTGGGACAGTCTGAGGCAAAATACTGCATTTGTACAGACTTGTTTTTATGGGGGCTAACTGGGTAAGAGGCACTTTTTCAAGTGGTGTTCCTCTTCTGTTTAGCAGGAGGAGAGTAACCATCCCTATTCACCCCGTAGCTCAGTGTCTTTTCTAGAGACTGTTGCTAGCAGTGTTCTACATTTTTTTTAGATTGTGGGACAGGAAGCCATTTAGGCCACAGTCCTAACGAACGTTCCAGCACTGTACTGACATAGCTGTGCCCTTGGGACATGTGCTGCAGCCTACAGTGGAGTAGCAGTCACAGAGGCCTCTTCAAGGTAAGGAACGGTTTGTTCCCTCACCTTGGAGCTGTATTGCCCTTACCCTGGTGCTGGAAAGTTGGCTAGGACTGTGCCCCTAATGATTATTTTATCTTGTCTATAAACCACTTTGTGAACTTTTTGTTCACTGATCAGTAATCCTATTGATTGATTGCTTGTTTCAAGTTGCTGGGGTTAAAGATGTACAATGGATGCACGTGTGAGACCTTTTATTTCTGAAGTCAGATGAAAAATACAAAATCATGATTATTTTTTGGATTGTGGTATTTTATTTCATGTTGAAATTGAATCACCTAATGTTAGCTGGAACTTCATGGTTCCACAGGATAATGGGGAAAAAGGTATATGGGCAAAATGAACGTTGTAATTGGAGTTCTTCCATATTGTACAACTTGTTGTCTGTTTCTAGGCATATGTTGTCTCCCTTGCCTGGTGACTACCTTCAGCCAAGTGAAAGATCTCTGACAATTACCCTCCATCAGGGTTCTGTTGCTCACAAAGACCTGTGTATGCAGGGCTTTGACATGATTACATGCATTGAATTGTGAGTATTCTGCTGAAGTAACTTGGACACTCCTTTTTAAAAAACCACAACACCACGCTTCTTTTTAAACATCAGCCCATTTCCAGAAGACTTTTCTTATTTACTTAATTTTAGGTTGCTTTGTCAAGCGATCAAAATGATTTACAAAAAAACACATAGGTACAAAATAATACATAAGTAGTGCAATATCTATAATTACTAAAATAACTTTAAATCCAGCAATTACAGAATCAGAAAGCCTTGAGAAATGTTCTTAGCTTGTTCCTAAAAACAATACGTTCCTCTGGGAAGGGAGTTCTACAGCAGTGGGGCCACCACCAATAAGTCCCTGTGTGCCTACCTGCTGAATTTCCATCAGTGGCAGGACAGGGCCTCTGATGCAGACATGTTTGCATTTTACAATATAATACAAAATAATATGATTAGGAAGGGTGGAATCTGATTTTTTGGAAACTAGTACTTGCTATGCAGGACCAACAATACCTTGGAGCAAAGCATATAGAAAAAGCGGGAGGTAGAGTCAGGTGCAGGGCCCCTAAATCAAGGGAAGTGTGGCGGGTGAGAGGAAATTCTCATTACTTGTAGAGCACATATATAGAGAGATGTAAAATTTCTGGAAATTTTGAAGCTTTTTTCCATTTTTTTCCAGAAAAAACGGAAATTTTTGGAAAAATTGAAAAAAATGCTACATTAGCACTTTTTTTCCTTTTCCAGATTGAAAATCATTCTGTTACTTTAGGAACTTAAAATATGACTATGGACAATTTGACTTGGCATAAAATTATCACAACTAGCATATTAAAAATATAGTGTATCCAAACAATTATTACAAACAGAATTTACTTTTTTAAATAATATTTATTTGTAATTGTAGCAAATGGAACAACAGTCTCCTGAACTGTTTACTAGTTTATGTGGAACAGACAAAAAAAACCTCCACATAACAATTTTTTAAAATCTGGAAGTAACTATTCCTATTTCCTCTCCACAGTATTAAACAAAACAAAAAAAATAAAACCCATTCTCATATAAAGAATTGAAGAGGGGGGAAGTGTATAGAAGGAAGTGGGATGAAGTTTCAATGAATGGGCATGAAATTTAATCAGAATCGTTTTCTGAGCTGTAATTATCAGTATCAGTTTCAGTCTCTGCTTCTGCAGCTACTCTGTTGTGTCTGTCATTATCACAGTTATTATGGACTTCGAAAAACTGAAGATTTGCCCAGATTGAAACAAGCTTCTCTACCCTTTCACTTGTCAGTTTATTTCTTGATTTAGTGTTTTTCCAAACATAGACCAGATTCTTTCACATGCTGCAGAGGATGGAAGAGTCTGAAAAAGGCGAGAAGCAAGAGGAGTCAGAGGCTGTGTCAGAGATGTAAAATTTCCGGAAATTTTGCAGCTCAGGGAAAAAACTCAGTTTTTGCATTGGAGGGTTCAGTTTGTAACCTAGGACTTGCTTGTCCTCAGTGCACAAGAATTAGAATAATCTGATATCATACATATTTTTAGAAATTATTTGGAAACTATTTGAACATCTTGTCTTAAAATATTTTATTCATCATGTTAAAATAAAATATTCCATAATATTTTTTCTTTTTCTTTTTTTTCTTTTTTCAATTTTTCCAATATTTTGGAAAAAACCAAAAACGCTTCAGGAAAAAACGGAAAAAACCTGGTTTTTTTTCTTAATTTTTCCGGGTTTTTTCCAGGCTTTCACATCTCTATGTATATATAGTCTGGTACAGCCTGTATATAGCCTGAAATACAGTTCCTAGCTTGGGGGTAGGCAATATTGGGCTTGTAAGCTACCAATAGCTCACAGTGTGGTTAACGGTACCTTGCAACCCTTTTCGGTCAGAGCTACCGCCAAGCAGCCAGAAAGGATAGAGCGAGAGCACAGAGCCAGCCACCCCAGTCCTTTCTAGCTAATGTCCTGTAGCTTGCTAGCTCTTGGCCAGCATGTGCTCTTGGGAGATTGCTGCCCGAAGCAGGACTGGTGATTGCAGCCAGATGAGGTGGTGGAAGAAGCAGTTTCTCCATGATGGTGAAAGGCGGAGCAGGGTAAAGCATGGAGAGAAAGGAGAGGAACCATTGTTATGGCTCCCCGGAGTGTCTTGATTGGAGGACTTTCTTAGAAGTTCTCCCACCGTCCAAAGCATGACCTGGTGACCTGACCTGCCTCCTTGCTCTGGTGGTTTTTTTCTACAGTTAATTTTTTTGGAGGGATGGGGGGACAACAGTTGCTTTTACCAGTTAGTCATTTTGCTCACATATATCCAATGGTTGCCTTATCCCTGCCCTAGCATCTATAGTGAAAAGACTCAGGTTGTAGAGGTGAGACTGCGTATGGAGAACTGCAGGCAGTTGAAGTAGGCGCTAGTAGGCTACAACTGCAGTTCTGTACATACCTGGAAGGAAATCCTATTGAATTCAGTGGGGCTTCATTCTGACATGCATATGATTGTACTACAAAGCAACTACCAAATAGTTTTATATGTTTATAACAGAAAAATTTATTTCAAATATTATTTTACATTAACTTATATTATTTTCTCTAGTTTAGTTTCACTACAAAAGTACTCTAAATGTCTTTAGCTGGATTTCAAATCCCTACGTTACCTTCTACTTTCAGAATAGAACACTTGGAGGCACAAGAGTTGGAGAAATTTCCAGAAGTTGTTTTTGGTTTTATGTCTCCAGCCATGATTGTAATTAGCACACCAAATTTTGAATTTAATCCTTTGCTTTCTACTGTAAAGTTATTCAGACATCCAGACCATAAATTTGAATGGAATCGAACAGAATTTCAGAACTGGTGAGTTTATGGTATATGTGTATAAAGTATAAGGAAATTTGGCTTCTAAAAAGCATTGATATCAGTAGAGTATAGGGCAGTGGTTCCCAAGCTGTGAGCCACAGGGAGCCGCAGAAACCAACCAGGGAGGCCATGGAATTCTTGTGTAAAAACCCCCACCTTATACAGTGTATTGTATTGTAGTCCTAATGGGGCGTCATGTCTAGTGGCCCAGTAGGTCAAGGGAACCACCAGTTGGAAAAGTTTAGGAACCATATAGGATAGGAGTAAATACTTCTTGATAATTCTTAGAATTCTAAATGTACTGTGATTTTTTTTCCTTTGGTTTTAAATCATCTTGGAACTGGCAGTATAGTACTTAAAGTTAAAAACAATGCACCTCCTTCAAAGTTCTGCGTTGGCTTGCCTGTTTGGCTGACTTGTTTGCCTACCTTTTTCTATTTCAACAATCTCTCAATGTATAGAAGACAGGCAAGACAAGATGACAAATAGTCACTGTTATTGGAGGTATTTTCTTCCTTTGTAGGGTATGTACTCTTTCACAAACCATTTTAAACAGAGATTGAGGGCAAGGAAAATTGGAAAGGGGAATAATCTAAATATACAAGGAATGTTATCTCACAAATTACCCACGATCCTACCTCTATTGTAGTTCCTCTTGTCTCTAAAGCACTACTACAATCTCCAACTTTAAAATACAATCCCATCTCAATTTTTACTACAACTCCTCACACATATCCAGTGTCTCTGAACAATGTGCATTGCTTTCAAGAACATTAGTTTGGGAATGATTAACCTGGAGCCTGTGCTCCTGTTACCATCCTAATGTGTGGTATCATGTTTTTGGCTGCCTGTTTAGTTTTGAAGGAAGAAGCAGTCTCCATTCTTCTGGAAGTCCATGCAGGCAGGCTGGTGGTGAAGGCTGGGGATACCTCAGAGTGCTTCCATTTTCCAAGAATGGAGCTTGGGAGTCACTCCCTTGTTGTTACTGTTTAATATAAATTAGAAATCAAAAAGAGAAGCTTTATAGGAGAAGCAGAGCCTAGGCTCTGCCTGTATAGGTCCCTACCTATACAGGAGATGTATAGGAGATGGCTCTGTTCCCAGGAGGGGTGCAAGCTGCAGTAATTGCTTCTATTGTAACCTCCACTATTTTTCTATATTATTTATTTATTTATTTAATTTAATTTATATCCTGCCTTTCTGCCCCATGGGCACCCAAGGCGGCTTACAGCATGAAAAATACAATAAAATCACAGTGTTTAACAATTAAAAACAATAAGAACAATATAAAAACAATTAAAATTTAAAGCAACAAGCCCCATGGATTCTAAAATATAAAAAGAGAATGTAAAAAACCAGCCAGCCTGTCAACAATAAAAAGCTTGCTGAAATAAGGTCTTCAACCAAATTTAAAATGCAATACTAGAAATATTGCCAAAGAGGGAGCAGTTCTTAATTCTAAGGGAAGGGTATTCCAGAGTCGGGGGCCACCACTGAGAAGGCCCTATTCCTGGCTGCCATCCCTCTCACCCCTCCTGGTGGCAGAACAGTCAAAAGCCCCCCCCCCCCCAGATGACCTAAGAGTATGGGTAGGATTATATGGAAGGAGGCAGTCCCTCAAATATCCCGGACCTGAGCCGTAAAGGGTTTTAAAGGTCAAAGCTAGCACTTTGAATCGGACCCGGAAAGGAACCAGCAGCCAGTGTAGTTGCTGAAGCAACGGCCCAACAGAGTCAAACCGATGTGCCCCAGCAACCACACGAGCAGCCACGTTCTGCACTAGTTGTAATTTCCGGACCATCTTCAAAGGCAGCCCCACACACAGAACATTGTAGCAATCTAATCTTGATATCACTAGGGCGTGGGTTACTGTGGCCAGGTCTGCGCAGCTCAGGTATGGTCACAGCTGGCGAATCAGCCAAAGCTGAGCAAAGGGTCCCCTGGCCACCGCCGCCACCTGGGATTCCAGGCATAGCTGTGGATCCAGGAGAACCCCCAAACTGCAGACTGCTCCTTCAGAGGGAGTGCAACCCCATTCAGAGCAGGGCCACATTCAGAGCAGAAATCCACAATACCTGAGCTGTGGATTTCTGGACCAGGAGCACCTCTGTCTTATCCGGATTTAATTTCAGCTTGTTCGCCCACATCCAGCCCCCAACTGCCTCCAGACAACGATCCAGGACCTCAACCGCCTCCTCAGAATCGGGGGGGGGGGGAAGGAGAAATAGAGTTGGGTGTCATCAGCAAATTGATGGCACCCCAGTCCAAACCCCTGGATGACCTCTCCCAGCGGCTTCATGTAGATGTTAAATAGCATGGGGGATAGGATGGACCCTTGCGGCACCCCAAACTTAAGAGGTTGGGGTGCCGAACAAGCGTCTCCCAACACCACCTTCTGGGATCTGTCAGCCAGGAAGGAGTGGAACCACTGTAGAACAGTGCCTCTGACCCCCAACTTGGCCAGCCGACCCAGAAGGACACCATGGTCGATAGTGTTGAAAGCCGCCGAGAGGTCCAGCAGGACCAACAGGGACGCACTCCCCCTGTCCATTCCCCGGCGTAGGTCATCTACCAAGGCGACCAAGACAGTCTCCGTCCCAAATGGTTATTGTAAACATATTGACAATGTTAGTGGAAAGGAAGCAAAGAACCACTCCTACTGCTGGAGCTGTTTTCTCTCTTCTTGTTCCTAGCTCAGCTTTGAAGCAGCGGCTGGTTGTTCTTTGTGATGCAAGGGGTTCTCCAGTATTTGTTACTTGTTTTGAACTATTCTCTAAGAGGAAGGAGAGGCATTCTAAACCACATGGGCATGCCCCTCCTTCTTCATGCGGCAGGGCCAGACTTGTTTAAGGTCTCCTATTATGGGAAGGCATGCCATCCCCAGTCCAGGTTAACTTCTTGTAAAGCAAGGTCAACTTTGCAGGGCGCAGCGTTTTTGGCTGGGTTTCTTCCTCACTTTATTTTCCACCTTCTCCTCCTCATTTTCCTTGTATTCCCCTTTTCTCTCACCATCCATTGTCCTCCACCCTATCTTCCCACCCTGTAGCTTGGAGGTAGGACGGGGTCCCTCAGGAGGGAAGGGTTCCAGCTACCTCACCAATGCAGTGTTGCTGTGAGTGGGAGGCCCTCTGGGCACACTAGAGTGCAATCAGAGGCTTCAGCCTTCTTAAACGGGCTGAAGGGTTGAGCAGTGAATGAAGCAGAGTGGCAATAGCAGGCAGCATGGACAAACATTTCAAGCCCTCTTACAAGTCCAGCCCTGCCTCGTGGAATAGGAGGGGTATTCCCAAATGTTTTAGAATTCCTCCTTTCTCTTCCCAGAACAGGAGAGTCATAGGTAAGCAATTCCATTTTTTTCTAACATCAGCTCTTGAAGGTATAAAGTAATAGGACAGTAATACTAGTGGGTCTACAATGCTCAATCTCCTAATGCATTTTTTGGCTTTAGTCATTATTGTGACTATGTGGAATCTTGTCATAAATTTAGGGCTCTAGATATTGCTGCTCGCTATGATTATACAGTGGAATTTACTGGATTAGGAGCTCCTCCTCCTGGAAAAGATGTTGGATTTTGTACCCAAATAGGAGTGTTCATGAGAAAATACCTGGAGGACAGAGAGCCTGAAAAGTGCAAAGAACATGTTTATAAAACTGTAAGTAGATCTTGTGCATTCTATACCAGGGACTATGTTAAAAGATTTATATGAGAACTGTGTATAATCCTACTGTTAGTCAACTTGTTACGCTGTTACTTTTTTTTAATGGGAAAGGAACCTTGTGGATGATCAGCACTTAGTGTTAAAGAATTTATTGGGGCGTTCTATTAATTTCCACTTCCAAACAACGGGTTTAAAATCAATGAATCAATGCCACGGGGATTTACAATTATTCTGAGTATAATTCTTACTCTTCATTTAGATAAAATATTGACCAGGCCTGTCTCAGGAGTGTAGTGTTTTGGGAGTGTGAACCGATGTCTGTGAGGCACTACCAAAAAAAAAAAAAAAAATCAAAAACACACACCTGCACAAAAGCATTTTTCAGTGAGATGGCAAAAAAGTCCCACCAAATGTGTCTGAGAATGATCTTGAACCCAGGTCCAAACCTAACACTGCATTCCCTAGACTTGAATTATAGTTTCAATGAGAATCGCAGCAGTGAATAATATAGGAGAATTGACTCCGTTAAAATGTTAATTTACCGTTATTTTTGCTCTAATTATTTCAACTAGTTAAAATGAACAAATTACGGAAGAAAGGCTAATTATCCCCTGTCCTCTTGTGGCTCTGATAGTTTGTGGAAACTCTAACCAGCTTTCCAGGAAGCCTTTCTTTTATTGTACAACATACGAAAGCTTGCTTCTGATTTAGGTTTTTTAAGGTACAAATTGATGGCAGTGATAGCTGTAATGAGGAACATGACTTACATTGTGCTGAAAATCACTGTCAGAGAGCCATAGATCTGTAGGCCATAACTTATCTTAAAGCAAGACTCTCTGTCCCACAGTGCAACCAGAAAACCCCCTCGGGTGCGGCGGTGGCAAAGCCTTATCATTCCGCACTGCAGCCTCCTATCTTCATCCCCAATCTCTGTAGAAACATGTGCTGGGTAGCGCTTCTGCTGCCAATCTCCCCAGAAGGTTCTGTGGTCTGATTTTACAGCAGAAGCAGCTGCTTGGTGCATGTTTCTACCAAGATCAGTAGTGAAGATCCAAGGCTGCAGCGCAAACTGGTAGTGCTTCACCATGACCGTGCTTCACCCAATGGGTTTTCCTGATTGTATCAATTTTGGCCCGCAGGCTGGAGTTTGGAAAGACCTGTCTTAAAGCATTAGCAACTTTGATAATATTTTGTTAACTTCCATTTTATGTGTGTTAAATAGATATCAGTTGCTTTTAAACCTGATTCTGATGTACTGCATGGTGGTATGAAGATTCATGGCCCAATGCCGGCAGAACACATGTTCTGCTAGCAGGGCTGCCGCAAAAGCACTGTAAAGCGCTTTGCAACAGTGTTGCTGGCATCCGCCTTCTGTGTGCACTAGCAGTCATCATGAGCTCTGCCAGATGAAGGAAATCTGGCACAGATGAGAGGTGGAATGTGGAGTGAGGTGGTGAGGTGAGGTGGTGAATAGATTGAACCTAAGAGGCAGACGGGATCAGCAATGCCCATCCATGCCATATCCTAACTCCCTTCCCGGGTGTGATCCACCTGCATGTGGACTTGTGTCAGGGATATCACTTCTGCAGGTCCAGTTTAATCCATTGAGGCTGCTGGGGGTTATTCCAGGGCAAGGGGACCAATGTCCCCTTACCTTGACGAGACCTCCAGCAGCCAAATTCCCCTGCACCCATGCCACGGAATTGTTGTGCTGGGATTTAGTTAGGATTGGGCTGTCAGTGCATTTATGCCTAGTCTATAAAAAATATGAAACTTGTACACTGAGGAAACAATCCTAGCCTGAAGTTAGGCCAGCACAGTTAGGCCAGCAAAGTTTGGCTGGCACAAGGGCCACTGTAAAGCGCGTTTGGACCATGGTCAGAATCAGGGAGGATGGCTCACGTCTGTGTGCTGCCCTCTCTGACTCCGTGAGTGGTACTTTACGATGTCCCTTGTGCCGACCAAACTTTGCTGGCCTAACTCCAGGTTAGGATTGCGCCCTAAATTGTATATGTGAAATCCTTTGAATACTTTACATAGTTACATTCTTTTTTCTCATGTCAAGGTTTTCAAAACTGTATATCCAAGCCTTAAAGATGAAAAATACTTGCAGAATGCAGTAGTCAGTGAAGTCATTCAGATAGCACAAATAATCGCAAGAATACTATTGGACCGCAGAATATTGGACCACAGAATATCTAACCCTGTTGAAACAGAACACAGATTTCAGCCTCGCCATTGTTTCCCGAAGCATTTGGATTATCTTCTTTTAGCTGAAGCTGCCAGAGGAAGCATGCAACCAGTTATTAATGGAAATACTGTCTACGTACCTCTAGTACAAATTTTTTCCTTTCCCAAAGTGAACCATCTCTGTGGTACCTTTGAAAGACTGAGCAAGCTCGTAACTGGCCAAGTTGCACTGAGCGACGATGGGTCTGCAGTTATTATTGATGCAGACTATGAAAATGAGTTGGAGAACTAGCAAATGTTTCCTGTTTCGGAATGATTGCCGTCTAAATGCACACATGTATTTATTTTTCCAGATTGCCTGAACTGAGCAACTTCTTTACTGTTTGTAAATCTGTGTTTCTAGTGCTGCTCATTTATTTTGATTTTTTTTTCTCAAAAATCTCCTAACACTGTTGGTTACTAAATAGAGTGGGGAAATACTTTTGTTCTGCTGTGCCAGGAGCTGTTATTCACATGCCACAAAGACCTGACTAGCTTAGAATTGCTTGTTAAGTTTGCCAGGTGGGGGTTCCTATCATACATATTTGCACAACCCCCATCTTGGGATAATGTCACTTTTTTTCTTCATAAAAAGAGTCTCCAGGCTAAAAACAGATTTTCTTAAAAGGGCCAGAATTTTTTTAAAGCACTACACCACTATTTTCACCCATGAGGTGGCGTGCTTGTCTGTAGAAACTTACAGAATGGGAGATCAATGATGTAATGAGTGATGGAAGAGGACTACTGTTTTTAACTTCAGGTGCGTAAGGGGTTAAGACTGTGTTAGCCTTTATACTAAGGCCAGCAAAACTCTGGCAAGGGAGGCAGTATGGGGACAAGATTACCTGAATGATTTCTAAAATATGGTTTAAAATCAAGGCTGGGCTAGAGAATGTAGCTGTTGTAAAATTCACAAAGTGGTATGACTGTTCTAATTACTATGGTACAATTCTAATTACTATTTCGTTGAACACACTGTCTTTTTATCGTATGAACCTGAAGGTGGCTTACAAACCCTACAAAGTGATTAATAACCCAATCCTAACCTGCGCTCAAACAGGACGCCTATGCTTTTCTCTTTATCCCAGGGCAAGCCTCAGCAGTCTGTGTGAGGCCAACTATATTGGGGATGGGGTTTTGGATCTGACATAAGTGCTGGATCTGAGCTGCATACCCTCTCCCCGGGCTGGCCATATATCTGCCCTCTCCCTGCTCCAGTTGGCCTCCCCCTACCCTCCTTGGGGCCCGGAGCTGGCCTAACTTGGCTGGCCTTACCTGCCCATGTATTCTGGCTCAGGCAGTCTAGCATGCATCCTCACACTAGCCTAGCCTGCATGAGAGTTGTGCAAACACACAACACGTTTGCAACACTCAAAGGCCAGTACAAGTGACATGTGCCGGTCTAACATGGAGTTCTAGGATTGTGCCCTAACTCATCTCTCCCTAGTAAAGTGGCCAAGTAGGAAAGTAGGAAAGATAGGATGAGTAGGATGAAGTAGGATCCAAGTAGGATGAAATTTTTTATACATACTGCTATTGATATTGGGCATGCTGTGAACTCAGGGGAAAAAGTTCCTCTTTGGAATGTTGTATTTATAATTGCAAATTATTAGGGGAAGAGTCTATTCATCTTTCTCAATATTTTGTCTTTCCATTATAAAATTAGCTGCAGGCCAACTCTAGGATCTAGGCTTTGTATGTAGAAGCCTCCAAGTTCAGTCCCTGCCTCCTTCAGTGCAAGGAGTTGAAATGACTAGCATGTCTGACAGCTACTATTAGACAGTAGTGGGCTACATGAACCATTACCTTTGAGAGAGTCCCTGTAACATGCAGCTGTATTTTGTTTAGTGAGCTTAGTTGCCTAGGCTGGTACAAGTCAGTGCTGGCATCAGGTTACAGGGGTCTTCAAGGCAAAGCCCTGTCCTTTGTGGCACCCACCACCTACCTTGTGATTGCACAAGGTGCTACCCCTGGTCCTGAGAGTAAAAGAGTAGGCTTGTGTAGGTGGACCCTCCATCATCTTATTCCTTGTTTACAAAAAACGGGGACATTTGGTCTTACCTGTGAATTCCCCTTCTCAGTGGACTCATTGGCTGGCTCAATCATGTGGATGGGAAGCACCTCTCCTCAGGTCAGGCAGGTCAGGTGATGAAGATTTCCTGAGGGGAGGGGACTTCCTGTAATCCCCAGGCTGGCAAAGGCATGAAGAAAGACAGGAGACTCCCCAGTAAAGTCCCTAAGGGGATGGAGGACTCTGGTGCCTGAAAAGAGGGAAGCAGAAAGAAGGAACCGGCAGGGGGAAAAACCCCTGCTGTGGAGATGGAAACACCTCAAGCAGCGCGGGAAGGGGGACTGATCCAGCCAATGAGTCCACTGAGGGGAATGCACAGGTAAGACCAAATGTCCCCGTTCTCCAGTGGGCTCTCATTGGCTGGCTCAGTCATGTGGATGGGATATGCCCAAGCCGTGTGTTCCTAAGGGAGGGAGCTGCCTGAGGGGTGAGAAACCACAAACTGGAGGATGCGCCTGGTGAAGGCCGAGCCTCGGCAGGCATGTGTGCACCGTGTAGTGTTTGATAGAGGTGTGGGGGGTGGACCAAGTGGCTGCCCTGCATACCTCCTCTAGAGAAGGAGCGGCCTTGTAGGTGGCCAATGTGGCTGAGCGAGTGAGCTAGGATGCCCGGGGGGGGGGGCCTCGAGGCTTTGGGTCTCGCAGGCCTGGACAATGGCCACTCATCCACCTGGAAATAGTGGAGGGAGAGACCTTGAGGCCCAGAGAGCCGGGCTTGTAGGACATGAACATGGTCTTACAAAAGGCGGAGGTGCTGTTGAGGTAGCAACTGAGGGCCCTCTTGACATCAAGGGTATGGGAAGGGTTGGGCAGAAGGAGGGCAGGACAACTTCCTGGGAGCAGTGGAAAAGGGAGTTGACCTTGGACATGAAGGCGGGGTCTGTGGATGTCAACACTATCATCGAGGAACATGCAGAGCTCCCTTGCCAAAGAGAAGGCAGCCAGCTCAGACTCACCTGACAGAGGTAATGCCGACTAGGAAGGTGGTCTTCTGGGACAGCGCCCTAAGTGAGCAAGAGGTCATGGGCTCGAGGGGGGGTAAGCACACTGAGGACAAGGGGAAGGTCCCAGGAGGGGGCTCTGGGAACCGAAGGCGGGTTGAGGAGAGAGACCCCTTGAAGGAACCTCTTAACATGAGGGTGGCATGATAAGCGAGGACCCTTGGGGTTGCCGAGGATGGAGGAAATGGAGGAGACTTGCCTCTTGAGGGTGGCCATGCTGAGGCCCCTATCCAGGCCTGCCTGGAGGAACTCTAGAGGGTGTTTGACCCTGATCATCTCAGGGTCTAAGGATCTAGATGTGCACCACTCCAACAAGACCCTCCAGGTGTAACTGTACACCCTGTTGGTGGAAGGCCTCCTGCTTGCTAGCATGGTAGATATTACCAGAGTGGTGTAGCCAGAGGAGGCTAGACATCTCTGTTCAACTTCCAGGCAGCCAGCTGGAGCATTGCTACCTGGGGGTGAAGGATGGGCCCCTTGGACAGAAGGTCCTGAGTTGCCAGCAGGCAGAGGGGAGCGGAGATGGCTAGCTCTCGCACTGCTGGGAACCACGGTCGCCCGGGCCAATACGGCAGGACAAGGAGAACCTCCGCCCGTTCCGCTCTTATCTTATTGATGACCCTCTAGTAGCTTGATGGGCGGGAAGGCGAAGAGTAAGCCCTTTGGCCAAGGAATGTTCAGGGCGTCTGTGCCCTCAGCTGATGGGCAGCGGTCCCTGGAAAAGAATCTGGGAAGGTGAGTATTGGTGTGGCAAGCAAAGAGATATAGGACCGGAGTCCTGAACCTCCTGGTCAGGAGCCGGAATGCCCGGGGATGCAGGTGCCACGCCGACTGGCCGAGCTCCTTCCTGCTGAGCCAGTCGGCCATGCTGTTGTCAATGCCCGGGATGTGTTCCGCCTGGATGGAGAGGAGGTTGTGTTGTGCCCACTGGAATAGAGCCTGGGACTCTGCCTGCAGGGATGAGGAACGGGTGCCCCCCTGGTGGTTGACGTAGGCCCTGGCCGTCACACTGTCTGTGTAGATCAGGATGTGTTTGCCCCCCAGGAGGGGGGAGAAGTGTTTGAGGGCCAGGAAAATGGTCCAGAGCTCGAGAAAGTTGATGCTCCTCTTGGCCTCAGACAGGGACCAGTGTCCCTGGCCAGTGTGGTCTCCTGTGTGGGGCCCCCACCCCAGGAGACTAGCGTCTGTGAAGATCAGAGTCCTGTGAGGGACACTGATCAGTGACCCTGTCTCCAGAGCAGCCTGGTGGGACCACCATAGGAGGTCGTTCTTGGACGCAGGGTTGAGAGGGATGTGCCTGGGCTAACACGCTGAGATGGCGTCCTGGTGAGGAAGGAAGAGGTGTTGGAGAGACCTGGACCTGAATCTTGCACAGGGGATGATGTCGTGGCATGAAGTAAACATGCCAAGTAACTGGGCTTGGGTCTGAATGTGGGATGTGGGAGAGAGCCACACCGTCAAGGCCAAGGTGAGAATCTTGGACTGATGTTCCTGGGAAAGGAAGACCTTGTAATCCCTGGTGTCAATCAGGGCTCCGAGGTGCTCTATGGTCTGGGATGGAAATAGGTTGCTCTTTCCCAGGTTAATGAGAAAGCCATCCTCTGAGAGACAGTGAACTGTCTGCTGGAGATGTAGGGTTGCTTTGGGGGCCCGCAGAAGCACGTCGTCTAAATACAGAAAGGTGGTGATGCCCCTGGTGCGTAGGTGTGCTATCAGGACCACTAGGATCTTCATGAAAACCCTTGGGGCCAAAGGTAAGCTGAATGGAAGGGCACAAAATTGGTAGTGCTCCCCCCCACCCCGTAGCAGAACCTGAGGAATCTGCTGTGGTCCTGGTGAATGTTGAGGTAAAGGTATGCTTCCTAAAGGTCTAAGAAGGCCAGATACTCATCCCTCCTGATGGCCAGGAGGATAGACTTTAACGTCTCCATCTTGAATTTGTGATGGTGAAGCCACCTGTTGAGCCATTTTAGGTCTAGTATGGCTCTGGTGTCCCCATATTTTTTGGGGACAGTGAAGAGGTGACAGTAGACTCCCAGGCCCCTTTGGTCTGGAGGGACTGGCTCTATGGCTCCTATCTGCTGTAGGTGAGTGATGGCCAGTAGAGTCTTGTTGTGTTTGGTGGGGCAGGACGGCCTGCGTATGGGGATGAATCTGTCCCTGGGGATGGCCTGGAACTCTAGAGAGTATCCGTGGCGCAGTGTCCCTTACCCACCGGTCTGATGTAATCAGGCCCCACCTGTCTGTGAAGAGCGGAAGCCTGCCTCCGACCTGGGGGGCGGAGGAGGGGGAGAAGTCATTGCTGCTTGTCTCCCTTGGGAGGGAAGCATTGGCCCTGCTGGAAACAGGGCTTAGGGGCTTGTTTCCTGGGTTGCCAGAGGCAGCACTGGTCCCTAAAGGGACCGGGCTGGCTGGGAGCTGAGTAGGGTTGTCTGTAGCCACAAAAGGACCGAGGAGGGGCCCTGAAGAATGCCTTGGGAGGTCTGTCTTTGGGAGGGAGAACCTTTCTCTTCCCGCGTGTTTCTACCAGAAGGGGGTCCGATCCCTCCCCAAAAAGCTTGTTCCCCTTGAAGGGGAGGGAGGCTACCCTGGTGTGGGAAGCGGCATCCACGTCCCAGTTAAGGAGCCAGGTGTGCCTGCGTACAGCGACGCATGAAGCCATGGCCCTGGCAGAGAGCTGCATGGTGTCTGCAGTGAGGTCTGACGCGTAGGCGGCAGCGGGGGGGGGCATCTTCCTGAGATCTGCCCTGGCCTCTGGCAAGAGCTCGTGCTTCCCTGAGAAGTGCTGTGATCAAAGGGTCAGGGCCCTGGAGGCTAGGGAGGAAGGCACAGATGCTCTGAGCACGCCAGAAGCTGCCTCAAAGGCTCTCCTGGCTGCCAGCTCGATCCTTTTGTCGGTGGGGTCCTTCGGGAAACCCTCACTGTCTGTGGGAAGGACTGACAGGGACCCCAGCGCTGCCACTGGAGCGTCCACTAGGGGGAGCTTGAGTAGCTGCATGTCCTCCTGAAGGAGGTTAAATAGCCTAGGGTTGGGCTTGTGTGGCTCCCTGCCTTTAATGGGGTGAGCCCACTCTTTCTCTGTGAGGTGCCTCAGGCAGTCTGGGATGGGAAAACCTTCCATGGGCTCCTGCAGGGGAGGCAGGGCCCCATTGTGATTTGCTGGGCTCAGGCTGAGGTTCTGGTTCTGTGGACTCCTGGCTCTTGTCCAGGTCAAGAGTCTGGGCCACCCTTTGGAAACGTTTAGGAAAGAGAAGGGGGGGGGGAAACCAAGAATGTTGGATAGCTGGATGCGCCATGTCGTCACAGACTTGAAGCCATGGAATTACTAAAATGGCTGACTCAGATCAGCGCCGCGAAGGAGGAGGATTGCCGCCAGAGGGGCTCTCTCGCTCGCACGGCGCGCGTGTCAAAGTTAATTTCAACGTCTTTAAGCATACCTGCGTGTTCTGCATACGGGTGTGCTAATTGCTGGACGAAAAATGGGATTTAATTTCCGCGGAAAGATTCATGTATTCACATTACATCGGCTCAATAAAACGACGGGTAATATTTTCGAAATTCTGAACATTAACAGACATTTTTTTAATGGGGCATGGCCGTTTTATTCCTGCTTGTGTAGATTTCAAAAAATAAGTCTGTCAAAACAGTGCAATCTGAGTTAAAATAGACAGCATTTCGTCCGGTGTGTTCAGTAATATAATTACGCGGAATTAAACCTTGGAATTGCATATTAACTCATAATATGGTTACCAATGACGTTTCTCCATGATCACACGTTGTTATTTTGGTAAGTTTTTACTTCAGGAGTAAATGATTAAGCGCTAAACATCATGCGAAAACCCATTGGAAATCATTGGAATGAGCAATGTTTTGGACATACTGTCATGGCCGCTAAGCCCGCTCACTGGAGTCTATGCGTTTCCATTCATTCTGAAGGGAGGGCCTAGGCCTGGGGGAAACAGGCGCTACTTAGGTCACTCTGGCTTCTGAGGTTCCTCTTCCTCAGAAACATCCCCATCCTTGGCGGAACCCTCCATGGAGGCTGAATCAGAGAGGTGAGCCTCCTCCGCCTTGGCAGCAGTGGGCAAGGAGAGAACGGAGGAGGGGCTAGGCCTGGCCTCTGATCTGGCCCGCCTGGGGGGGGGGCGGTTGTTGGTTCCCCTGAGTGGAGCCAGGGGCTGGGTTGCTTGAGGGCCTGGGGGGCTGTGAAGGGCCGCGATGCTGGCGGCCATGGACCTCTGGAGCTGGGCCACAGCCTTGGCCATGCTACTGGTCACTGAGGCTCTGATTCCAGATTCTGTTCGTGCCTGGTGAGCTCCTCACAAGCCCCTTGCCCCGGAGAGGGAGGGGAGTGCGGGGCAATGCGGCTGGCCGGAAAAAGGAGAAAAAAGATGGTGGCGTCTACGCAGCTGCTGGTGAGCGCAGGAAGTCGCTGCGGCACCGGTAGGTCCGCGTCTCCCTGCCTCGAGGAGGGGGGAGAGTTGCCAACTGCTCATGGGGCTCTGCTCTGATGAGCCCTGGAGAGAGAGGGGGGAAAGCCCTGTAGATGAGGCTCAGCAGGCGAGAGGAGCGGGATGCGGCTTGGCCTCTTAAAGGGGCCGCGTACTGGTTAATGAAGGAGAAGGAATTTAAAAGAAAAAATTCAGGAAAAAGTTCAGTAGCTTCAATAAAAAGGCTAGAAAATGGCAAAGGCTCGCAGATAAAAATACCCGACCGTTCCTGATGAAAGGCAAGGCCAGACTGGGGATTACAGGAAGTCCCCTCCCCTCAGAAAATCTTCATCACCTGACCTGCCTGACCCAAAAAGGTTAGATTGACTGGAGTCGGCATCCCTGTTGAATTAATAGGAGCCAAATGAAGCCAGGGGGCGGGCATAGCGGCCATGTTTGTGTGCCCCAAACAATCTTTATTCCAAGCATTTCAGATTGCTTTTCGCGTGATGTTTAGCCAAGGAAGTTAGATGACAGGATAGGGCATGTCAGCACATTCTTGAAGCCCTGTACTGACCAATATGGCTGACTCAGATCAGCGCCGCGAAAGGGGCTCTCTCGCTCGCACGGCGCATGTGTAAAAGTTAATTTCAACGTCTTTAAAGCATGCCTGCGTGTTCTGCATACAGGTGTGCGAATCGCGGTACGAAAAATGGGATTACTTTCCACAGGTACTTAAAATCATAGTGATTAATTGATACTGAAAAATATTACCTCATAAAGTATGCAGCCTTTCACAAACTGAAGTAGATATGAGGAAAAAAATAAAAATAAAATACTACCTCATAATACACTTAATAGCCTAGAAGTGAAAAAGAACTACTCTCCTATTGACAACTACTTGTGTTATACATTGAGAGATTTTAATGTAATTTTCCTACATATTTATCTGATTTTTGCCCACCATCCCCTTTCTTTCTTTCTTTTTCTTTCCTTCCCGTTCACACTTTATTTCTGGTTGTGTAGATTTCAAAAAATAAGTCTGTCAAAACGCTGCAATCTGAGTTTAAATAGACAGCAAGCGGCATTTCGTCCGGTGTGTTCAGTAACATAATTATGCGGAATTAAACCTTGTAAGTGCATATTAAATCATAATATGGTTACCAATGATGTTTCTCCACGATCACACGTTGTTATTTTGGTAAGTTTTTATTTCAGGAGTAAACGATTCAGCTCTAAACAGTACCAGAAAACCCATTGGAAATGCTTGGAATGAGCAATGTTTTGTACTTACAAACATGGCCGCTAAGCCCGCCCTCGGCTTCAATTCGTTCCCATACATTCTAAAGGGAGGGCCACCCGTTGTGTTTAGCACTTAATAATTTACTCCTGAAATAAAAACTTACCAAAATAAAAACGTGTGATCGTGTAGAAACATCATTGGTAACCATATTATGATTTAATATGCACTTACAAGGTTTAATTCCGCATAATTATATTATTGAACACACCGGACGAAATGCTACTTGCTGTCTATTTAAACTCGGATTACACTGTTTTGACAGACTTATTTTTTGAAATCTACACAACCAAAAATAAAGTGTGAACGGGAAGGAAAGAAAAAAAGGCGAGGGTGGGCGAAAATTAGACAAATATGTAGGAAAATTACATTAAAATCTCTTCATAACACAGGTAGTTGTCAATATGAGAGTAATTCTTTTTTACTTCTAGGCTATTAAGAGTATTTTTTTAAACTTCTACCCTCACCCCCCCCCAATAAAACAAATTCTGTTAATGCTCAGAATTTCAAAAATATTACAGTAGAAAATGGAAGGCGGGAAAAAACATGTAAACGGGAAGGGGGGAAAAAGGAGGGGGGAAATATTACATACCGATGTAATGTGAATACATGAACCTTTCCGTGGAAATTAAATCCCATTTTTCGTGAAGCGATTCGCACACCCATATGCAGAACACGCAGGCATGATGAAAAAAGTTGATATTAACTTTTACACACATGCAGGAAGATTTTTATTTGTGAATTCGCGGCAATCCTCATTGGCGGGAAAGATCTGAGTCAGCCATATTTGTGTGCCCCAGAAGCTTCAAGAAAATCACAACATGCCGACTCAAGTCAATCTAACCTTTTTGGCCTGACCTGAGAAGAAGGGCTTCCCATCCACATGACTGAGCCAGCCAATGAGAGCCCACTGGAGAAAACCTATCCAGTTGCTGGGAAATGTGATATAATACATCTAGAACAACAGTACATTGCTGGAACAGGTCTGAATTGTATTGTACAAATGGAAAACAATTGAACCACTTACTGTAAAAATTCTGTGAAAAGGTGCCACATTTACAGAATTGTATACCAAATTGTCATATGGATGAGAGCCATAAACCATCTTGCATTTTCCTTTTCATCGCTCACTTTTGTTGCATTGCTGTCACACTTGTTCTGCATTGGCTTTCTCCTTGAACTAAACCAGAACACTGCATCAGCATCTAGCCTGGCCCTATTTCAGAGCCTTGCAGATTGCACTACTGTAGTAAATTGTTTTGTCTTGGAGTCCTTGATATCACAGAGTAGCTGGAAGAATAATAATTTCTGGGAATAGATTAAGAATAGAACCTAAAAGCCTCAGTGCTGTTGTCTTGATCTAACATGCTATAGCCATTTAGAGTTACATACCTAGTAGCATACCTAGTCAAAATTTACTGTTGTACTAAGTTCTACATTAAGGGACAATAGCAGGACTGTTGCTAGGAATGTAGGAAACAGTAGCTTGTCTAGTAAATAAAACAGTCGTAAGTAATGAACTGGAACTTCTTTGCAGCTAGGAATCTGACAAGGAAGGAACAAAGTACACAAGCAGAATGGGACAGAGCCCCCACCCCAGCAAGGGAGAGAAACGGTTAAACAGATACTAAAAATTAGTGTGATGTGTTGAACACATTGATAGTGCAGGTTACATTTTTAAACACCTGTTTGAAGATTTGCTTTTGGGGGGATGGGACACACAGTGAATAGATCTTCAATTTATTCTATAAAATGATATTGCCCTAAAGTAAAAGTATTATATATTTTGTATACTAACTCACAGACTATCAGAATGGGATTTTTTGTGCTAATGGATTAAAGAAATACAGAGCAGTTAAAGTGAGCCTCACACACACCAACAAAGTTAGAAAGGCAAGTGTTATCTAACCTGGCATCTTGAGCTATAATTAAAAACAGCACACACAAATCAGCAGTTATACACAAAGATCAAAGCCTACCAGAAGTAATGGATCACTCTCTCTTACTTACACACACACACACACACACACACACACACACACACACACACACACTTCTTGAAATAACTGGGTTTTGATGTCAAGCACAAAATAGAACACAGAAGCATGGCCAGGCTGTCTCAGAGCTGGCATGGAGCCTAGATGCCTAATTGAACCCCCAAGTTCCCAAATTTTCTTACAAACTAGATGTTATAACGTTTTAAAAACAAATTTTTAATTGACCGTTTTAATGTGGCAGGAGCAAAACAAACATTAGGAAACTTTAGAAAAGATCAAAATGGGATAATTACCTTGTTAATTAAAATCAATCAATCAATCACTAGTATTTATATACCGCTTTTCAACGCAAAGTTCACAAAGCGGTTTACAGGCAAATAATAACATTAAAGTTAAATGTTATTAAAGTTAAATAAGGTACAAATTGTTTACAAATCCAAGTAAAAAAAACCCAAAGCTCGCATTTTGATTATCACGTTACTGAAGGCACAATTTGAAGTGGGTTTAAGCTGGCACATGTCCCCTGTGCCTGCGTTGGAGTGTCCCAAACATGCTATAAGGCACGTCTGCACCATTCCAGAGCAGGCTAGGCTGGCTAAGGACACAGGCTTGCCTGCCTGCGCCAGGATCCAGCAACAGATAAGGAAAGTTGAGTTTGGCTAGTGCAGGAGGTTGGGGAAGGCAAAGAGAGGGCACACCAGCCCAGGGAGTTGGAAACAGGATCCATCATTTATGCTGGATCCTAACTCCTGCCCCCATTGGCGATACATGGGCTGCTTGGAGTGCCAGCAATTTCACTGACAAAGCTCGGAATAGCCCTGTTGAGGCTGCTGAAGTTTAATCCAGGGTACAGGAAAAATAATCCCTTATCCCATAGCGGCCTCCAGCTGCCGCCTAACATGCACAGGATACAGTGCAGGCCTGCCTGTTTCAGCTCAGGTTAGGATTGGGCTGCCCACTACTTAATTATCACTGTTTGATTAAAAACACACTGACTGATCAGTCCATTTATCTACATACAGGTTGAGCCTAATTATCTGCATATTTTTGATCCACAGATTTGGTTCAACAGAGGTCCCTCCAGACCCATGTTGAACCAGATTAGGCGTCTGAAGCAGTGCACGTCCAAAGGATCTTCTGAGGCCATGCATGGCCTTGTCAGGACTCAGAATGGCCGTTTTGGCCAAAAAAAGTTATTTCTGTTTTTTGGCAACAACCTGAAACGGTTTTTAATGCCTTTTAACGCCTTAAAAGGCATTAAAAAACCACTTCCTGTTTTTGCTGAAAACCAGAAATAACATTTTTTCAGGCAAAGTGGTCATTCAGATGCCCATCAAGACCGTGCGCAGGTGCACATGGACTTGATGGGCCTCAGAAAGTCCTCCAAACGAGACAGGAGTGTAGCTGTTGCTGGTAGTCTGCATTTTTTTTTAGATTGTGAGCCCTTTTGAGACAGGGAGCCATTTAATTTTATTATTATTATTAGCCTGTAAACCGCTTTGTGAACTTTGTTGAAAAGTAATATATAAATACTTTAATTGGTTGATTTAATTACTTGCAGATTTTTTTATCCACATAACCCACCATACTGTTAGTTTAACCTTCAAACAATGCAAAGATGCATGTCATGTGTTCTAAAGGTAAAGGTAGGGGGCAGTGATCATCTCCGTTTCAAAGCCTGTAGAGCCGGTGTTTTGTCCGAGGATAAGCTTCCGTGGTCATGTGGCTGGCATGACTATACGCCGTAGCACATGGAACGCTGTTACCTTCCCACCGAAGAGGTCCCTATTTATCTACTTGCATTTAGGTGCTTTCAAACTGCTTGATTGGCAGGAGCTGGGACAAGCAACGGGAGCTCACTCGGTTGCGCAGTCTTGAACTCCCAACCTTCCAGTTGGAAAGCCCAGCAGCAGCAGTTTAACCCGCTGCGCCACCACATCCCTGTCACATACAAAGACACATACAAAGTCACGACACATACGAAGTCTGTGTGGTTTTTCTAATTGAAACAGGAGGAAGGAACATTTCTAGCATGCTTGTAGTGAGGCTCATTTAAAAAAAACTGCACACTTCTCTACTCATAGACAAGTCATTGAAATGAAATGCATGGAGGTTACCATGTTTCTGCCAGTAGAAATCAAATGCTACTATTCTAGAATGTGAAAGGAATGTCACCAGAGCATCCAGGAAGGAAAAAAAAAGGTTTTTAAATAATTTTTTTACTAATTGTAAGCTGTCTTGGACATTTGCTTCAGAAAAAGTGGGGTAAAAATCTTTTAAGTAAATTTCACTTCCCCACGTTTGAATTGTACATGTTGATGCTTATGGAGAATACATGGGCTTTATTTCCATTACAGCTTTATGCCAATAAAGGTCTATATATGTAGCCACTACAGCTTTAATCCATTTTCAATACACTTGTATTTTCCCACCTAGTGCATTCAGGGCGGCTGGAGGTTAAGGAATTAGAAACAGTTACCTGTAACCAACTAGAGTCTGTAAAATGCACTGGAATAGTAGAAATGCATTGATGGTGGATTAAGGCTATAGTGGAAATACAGCCCAGGATAGGTTGAAGCGCCCAAATTTATTTTGTACTCTATAGTTTGTTTTGTCATGGCCCAGACCCTTTGGAACTTGGGCCTCAGGGATTTTGCTCCCCTCTCCTAGGCCTGAACATGGCTTTTACCCAAATTCATTTCCTATGCTCATCTCCCAACCCCCCTGTTTTATCTATTGGAAAAATAGCACACACAAGCAGCAGTTGAAGACAACACTTTTATTGAACTTATAAGAGCACAGAGTACGTCAAGTATTTATAGTAAAAAAATTTATATTTTCCTAAAAAGCAGAGTTATGTACACAAAAACCAATGCCATCTATAAATATGAAGCTCATTTTCCATGTCTCAGGGACACAAATGGAATCACTTCGTGTAAATGGTTCAATTGACAAAAAGTACATTATGCTTAAATATTTCATGGATTATTTTAACTTCTGTATTGATTTTTAAAAAACTTCTGACAATATTATGAGTGCAAAAAATCAACAGCCTTTCTGAAAGCTCTACTACAATCTAGAGGAGTGGATATTTTCATGGGGACTGATCAATATGACATTTGAATGCTTTAAACAATATGTGCTTATGGAACATTTGGTTGATTGAGTTTAAGAACTGCAGATGATGGCCTCTTTACAATAATGTGACAGTTCTTTATACCAAGTGAAATTATTAAATAACATTTTATTGCTTGCATTCCTCCCCTTATGACAATTTTCTGTTTTCCCAAGGGAACCATCTTCTTGTTCAGATAGTTTTCAGACAACAGAGACATTCTTCAATAAACTCAAAACTATTTTAATGACCTTTTTTAACTTAACACATCGACAAGATCAGTTTCACCTAGATTGGTGTGCATTTCAAAACTAAGCTTTGTTGTACATTCTCTTTGCATTATTTTCACAACAGCTTTTAAAAAGTAAATCTTTTTAAGCTCAATTTCAGACTTGATATAATGCTTCATTAAGCAGTGACAAAATTTAGGGAACTTCAAGAGTTCATACAATTAAAAAAAATAAAATGAGTTTGACTATATTACTATATTTATAAAACTAAAATCAAACACTTTTTTCTTCATTTAGGTAAAGTCTTAAGCCTTCTGTGACATTTCTTCTGAAAGAAATGAAACAATTACCAATTCCAGGGAACCAGTAAGAACATGGAAATGTCTGCATATACCAAATAAAGATAGCCATAGTTAAAATATTCAAAGTTGTTCTGAAATGTATCAACCAATTCTAGTAACTATTCTTCATAACAACTGAAGCCAACTACTAATGGTTTACACACCTGAGTTGACAGTCTTTGCCCTGAAATTCCTTTACAAAAAGTTATTTAAGCTCTCAGAAATGGTTTGTTAAAACCAAACTAAATGTCTGCTTTGCTGAAACCAATGTATACACATGCAGCACTATTCCTTTGGTGCTCAATGACAGTTGCATTTACTGTCACAACTCCACCAGGAACTCTTGAAATCAATTAGAATTATGTAAGCAAAGCCCAGTAAAAGAATGGACCCAAATGAACATGTCTGGATGCAATTGTGTGATTAAAATGAGATGCGGCTGTATATAACACCCCCTATATAGGCATTCCACCAACTGGGTACTGCATTGAGACCTTTGCCAAATGTGCTGGCTTATACATTTGCAGCATTTATGGTTCTAGCAAACACCAATGAGCATATATAGGCTAAACAGAGCAATCATGATGCAAACTGTAGGAAGCACCTACATAGGTAAGTTACTTGCTCATACCTGTGCCTCATTTACATTGAATACAAGTCAACAATGAAAAAAAGAGTTTGATTTTCAGATGAGGTAAACAAATCTTTATAAAGTGCTTCTCCTGATAAGCTAACAGAAATTCAGTTCTTTATTTGTTGTTCTTAAAGGTCCACGAAGATATGAACTCTCCTATTTCCTCAGAAACAAGGCACTCTTTCAGCATTAAATAATTCAATACAGTATTCTGCCACATGCTACTGTATATTCCAAACTTTCCACCACACATCATCCCAAGTGAACTTTCTCAGTGAACACCTCTGGATGCAACTGTGTGTGGGTTTTTTTTGTATGGACCAAATATTAGTATAACCTTATGGCATTCAAAGACAATTCTAAGGGCACAAAAATCTTGTGGCACTGGGTGCTTTGCTATAACCATTAAATTTAATATACCCATATAGTTTATTAAATCATGTCTGAGCTAGTCATTTTAAGGAATACTCTACTCCTCACATGCGATTCAACCTAAATGTTATGCACATTTGTAGCCGTTTTTAATCTTATTTTCTCAAAGCCCAGCTGGCTGGTTCACTTCCCTGAAGCAGCAATTCCCATTTTATATTAATTCTGGCCTGACAATTAGCCCACACTAAAAAGATGTTTTCACTGTAGGAAAGATCAGAATAGACAATATTTCCAAGACAGACTTTTAGGGCTTAAAAAAGCCAGCTTGCGAATAGAGCACATTATGGAATGCAGTTCCACATACTTAACAATGGATTTCAATATATTGTGTTCAATTACATACCATTTATCTTATTTCCAAAAATTGTGATTTGATTTACAATTAAAGAACATTGCAAAAAATCCAACAACACCCAAGTAGCACTCACAACTGTTGGCAAAGTCCTAAAAGATTAAAATTGCCCTTACACCACAGTAGATACAAAAGAGAGCATTTTTGGTAGGAGAACCCCAAACTGATAACTCAGGGCAACGCAAGCTGACATTTTGGAAGAGCCCATCACTGACAACTGGAAGAGAGTTCTGAAACTCCAAGAATTCTGTTGCTTTAGTCCAATCCTTTAACGTTTGATCACCACTTGTTCATATGCTCCAGATCCCACTCTGAAAGATTGGGGAAACAATTATGAAAAAGTTTGAGGTAGTAGTAGCAGCACTGATTGAAATACTGTATTCTAACAGAGAATGGGAAAAAACATGAAACTACAAGACTTAAAGCTGCTGTCAAACACATCACACCTCACACATTAGGGAGAAGGGGAGATGAAAGTCAAAATGTGTCATCTGACAAAAGCGTGCTTATGGGCTTTTTTTCCCCCCATGTGGGCAGTAGCCAATGAAGTGGATGTGTGAAGTCTGATCTCATGTCACAGATTCTCAGGTGGTATAGGACAGAAGGAAAGAGAAGCAAGACTCCTTTTGATGGTAGCTAGGCATTTCATAACTAGCCCATGTGGCTCTCACTAACTGCTTTTAAATACCCCCAAAATAGTATAATCAAACACACATGTTTAACACACTGTTCATCAATATTTAGAGCAGGTGACTGGTGGCTCTAGGATCAGTATTTTGACACATGTGAGCATGGGATCATCATGGCCATTGTATGTAGCCCTGACACCAAATAATATGCACTATATCTTCGCAAAAACAGATTGGCAGAATACCATGGGCAGTATTATATTCATTTTTGAAACAATCCTGAAGACTTTAACTAGCAGAAGGCCTTTGCAGCAATAAATGGCCTGTGTGCACATCCTGCAAGAATTCAATGTAGTCAGGCTTATTTCTTTTTTACTTTCTGTTTCTCCACAAGCTTCTGCTCTTCTCATATTTTTCCATCCCACTTAGAAAAGTGAGAATGTACTAACTGTGCCACTCAGACGTCTAGCTGATGCAGACCATTTTCACAGCACACCAACAAACCCTGGTTTGCCACTAATTACATTAAAAAGGTAATTGTAGCACATCTTGGTTCTTTAGTAGGCATATCTGTCCATTTGTCCTATTTCACACTTACAGCATATTTAAGTGCATACTGTACCTAAAAATGTCATTTGTGGAGTAGCCCTGAGATAAAAATTAAACTACGTTCTTTTGAAGGTCAGAACCTGTTTGAGTAAGCTGATTAGCCTTGATGCAAGCTGATTAGCCTTGCCATGTGAAAAAACAAAAGCAGCTAATTTTTTGTTGGTGGAAGGTGGAATTTTTTGTTGGAGGAGCAAGGAAGCATATTCAGGGCGTACAAACAGCGCAGATTATCATACTTCTTTCAAGTGCTAAAGCTTACGAATAGTATAGGTAGCTGTAAGAACAACAGGTGCCTTTTCCCTGTCAAAATCCTTGCTGACAAAATGAGGAAGCCAGCCAAGCAGAGTATAGGTAGGCTAGCCGGGGGTCAAAGCATGCTACATACTATGGAAGCTCTATGAATGAATAACAATTAATGTGATGTGTCTTCCCATAACAAGTACTCATAACAAGACAGACATGTCCCTTCATCATGATACATTCCATGTAGTAACATTTCTGTGTATAACGCTATACTCTAAGATGCCATGTGTATGTAGGTTTTCATTTCACATGTGTATGTAGGTTTTCCTGCCACATTTCAAAAGGGAGCTGTTCGTAAATGGGCTTATATTTACATCTGAAAAATATTAGTTGTGTCACAGTCTCTGTTCTTCAGGCTCAAAACTAATGCCACAGACACATGTACTCCAAATTTGCACACTGCATTAGTCCAGATGCAATATACACATCTAAAATTTAGATAATGCATTCAAAAAGATGGAGAAAGTCTATCCGTTGCTCATGTTGATATCAGGAAGGAAAAGTGTTGCTTACTGCCCAATTCTAACCTGCATTGCAGCAGGCAGGCCAGCAGGCCAACACTGCATCCAATGCAGATTAGGCAGCAGCTAGAGTTCACCTTGTGTAAGGGGATATTTTCCCTTTACCCCAGCGTAAGCCTCTGTCAGCCCAATGGGGCTGCTTATATCTGCACCAGCAAAATCAATGGCGCAAATCCAAGTGGCCCAGATCAGGCCTGACAGGCTGGAGACAGCAATTAGGATCGGGCATAAGTGCCAGATCCACACAGACACAGACACACCCCTCCCCAGACTTGCCTGCCCACAGGGCCGCCCTCTCTCTGCCCTCCCCACCCCAAAACACCTCCCTCCTGCCTTTTCCCCATCCTTCCCAAGCCCCCATACCCACTGAACTCAGCTGGCGCACTTAGCTGGCGTCTGTGTCACTGTCCCTGGGTCAGTACAACTCCCCATGCTGGCCTAGCACTTGTGGTACAGACAGCATTATAGCATGTTTGCGCTGGGCCGGCACAAGTGATGTCTGCCAGCCCAGGAGCAACTTGGGATTAACATTCTTGTTCCAGTTTCCACCCTTTTCATTCCATTTCACATCAAGCAAGTGAACTAAAATTTAAAAGTCACCAGCCTTTCTTTTAATTACTAATTTGCATTTCAAAATTCTGTTGATAGTTGGTGAATGTCATGAGCATGTGGTGGTGGAGTCTTCACATAGGAGAGCTGTTTAATATAAACTTTGAAAACCAAAAGAAATCAAAAGGGTGCATTCAGTTTATACCTGTAACAATATTCCAAACTTTAGAATTGCTTAGATATGGCTTTTGAAAATGGTAGAGAAGCTAATGCTATAGAATCAAGCTTTAAAAGACATACCTATTAGGTAAATGATGGCTTCCAAAGGCAGTACTTCCTCCAGGACCCACAAAAAGTCTTAGCCCTTCCTCTGAAAAAGAAAAGAATTTAAAATGTGCAGTGTTGTCTTTATCAGCTTGGATCTAACAATAAATGGTCTCCTTATTACCACCCACAGAGCCAAGTAAGTTGAGGGATCTCTGAGTAAAGTATGGGGTGTGGTGTGTGGATGGGAGGAGTTGGCGGAAATGTTGATGAGACTGGTCAGTGGAAAGGCTGAGGAAGATACTGTGAATTTAACAGTCCTCCAGGGGAAACCAGACTGACAGCAGAGAAAGAAGAAAAATATGCTAGGCGTGTTAACCCCTGCCTTGAGGAGGACTTCAAGGAGGAAGAGTCCCTGAAACAGCCACAGCCCTCCTCTGCTATAGTTGTGGGGAAACTCTCTTCTTTGGTCAGCTGCAAATGGTCCTTGGGCTGGTCTCTTCATCTCTTACTTCCTGTTTGGATGACCCCCACAGAGGCACATAGTGCCAAGCACTGTGTCATTTTTCCTTGTGTAATTTTAGGGTCCAGGCCAACATAGTGCATACCAGAAAAACCCATTACTTGCACTTTACAAACCTTCTGCACTTGAGTCCAAACTGAAGTCTTGACTCTGCAGTATTTTTTCAACAATATCATCTGCATCAACTCTGGTGGCGTCAACCCTCTTTAGCTGTGACTCCACAGAATCCTGTTTCACTGGGTGCCTACAAAATATTTTGATATTTTGGACTACAATGCACTTGTGAATATTTCTACAAAATTACTTTAGAAAAATTGTGAGAAAAAATGAAATTATTTTACAAGCATTTTACCTGTTTAATTTCTCTGAAGTCGTATCTTTTGTGGGGACCTCCAAATTTTCCTCAGCTCTTTTGGATTCAGTCTCTTCACATGGCTCTAAAATACTACCTATACCAGTTGATGTACTTCCCACTGAGGTATTTCTCTTATGGCAGAGGTCAGAGATACTGGATGACCTGGAGTGGCAGGTGCTATATCCTGGAGAAAAGGACAACAGTTCAGAGCTACACTGGTGTAACCAAATGATTGACATCACTGAAGTAAAAAAGGTAAAGCTTTCCCCACAACCGAATGGTCTAGTCATGACTGTAGGGGGCAGTTGACTGTAGGGAGCGGTGCACATCTTCGTTTCTAAGCCAAAGAGCCACCGTTTGTCCAAGGACAAGTTTCCATGGTCATGTGGCCAGCATGACTATATGCCAATGTGCACAGAAAGTATCACTGAAGTACAGGATCCCAATTGCCATTCCTATCTTTGGGACTTCTAGAATTATCAAGTCCCTGCAAAGAGAGGATTTGGGTAACTGAACTTCAAATCCCTGAAAGAAAGCAAGGCTGCTGTTGTAAACATTTGTCTGTTTTGACAATGTTTTTTAATCCAGGCATTTTATTATTAACCAATAAAGGGCTATAGTGTTGCTGTAATTTTAATGCTGGGACATGTTAAAATGATTCCCACTTCTAACAACTTGGTCTTCCTTCAATATTCTTCTATTAACTCTCTCTCATACACACACCCTACTCCTCAGTGTCTCCTTCATAATGTTCTTGCTCATTTCATGCTGTTCTTCACCAACATTACAGAAAGGACAGAAATTACATATTTATTTTGTAGGATTTCCAGTCCACTCTTGGATGAAATCCCCAAAGTCCCTTAGAAGATGCAAACGATGCCATTAGCATCTTTGGGTTGGTACAATTATCATCTGTGGGAATCACTATGGGTTGGTATCCATCCAGGAAGATATGGCCTTGGGTGATCATGCCTTTGCGCAAATAACAATTTTGTTCCAATGTTCTCTCATCAGAATTGCCCAACTGTGTGGGGTGATAATTGCATTGTTGATGTACTATTACGAATGGTTTGAAAAAATCTCCACACGAGCAGAGGGGAGCATACCTTCTCCAAAGCACAACTGGTGGCAGCCCTGGGTCATATGGCAGAACCAGCCTCATTTTAAATGGAACAGTCCAGCTGAACCAGGAGCAGCCATTGGATAACTTTGTTTCCCTTTGTCTCTTTATAAAATGACCTCATCAAGCTTCTGGATGACTCATTGGTGTTGGTCAGCCTTAAGAAGCACAATAACTGCTTTTAAATGCTTCATGGATAGTCTTGTTTCATTTTATCCTCTCACAATTCCTTTTACAATTAGTGTTGCCACTTTTTTTTGGTGGCTCTATTCCTGTACCTTTAATAGCAGACTGAAACCTAGAAATCTAGCTGATGAAACTTTTCCTGGCACTGTGATAAGGAGTGGAAAAACATAAATTTGCTCAACTGCTGTGCGTCAGGCTGCTGTCAGAAGTATAGGAGAAAGGCCAGTAAATTCTCTATTCAAAAGAGGTGTCCATAGAAAGATGCTGGAACTCTTACTTGCAATACTTGTGAAGGCATCCAAGCTTTTTTAAAAAAGCAAGCAATTCATTTAAGTGCTTTTTGCTGAAACAGCTGGCAGTATTAATTCACAGCCTCCTACCTGACACTTTTGACTGCTGGCTTGCATAGCTGGAGGTCCTAGAATGTCCGCACGCCCCAAGTTCATCTGGGACAGAGGTGCTCTTGGTCGAGAGATCTGCATAAAAGGAAATCAAGCAATTGCCTCTGAATTACTTCCTCGGGGGAATGCTTAATGCAGTAACAGCACAAGTGTTCATTTCAATGACTTCTTAGTTCAGCAGGTAGCTCTTAAAACAACTGCATTGCACCCCATCACTGCACACAAGGAAGTGACATGCAAGTGATATGATACTGCTAGTTGTTAAAATGTGCTTGCATAATTGAATTGATTTGTTTGTTTTCCTGATCAACTTTTTCAAAATGGTCAAGAGCTGAAATGGAGAGATTGCAAGGTTCCAAATATGGGGATAGGCTATTGCAATATACTTTCTGCTTATGTTTAAAACGAATCTTGATTGGAAAAAGCAATAGTTTGCTGCATACCTTATTAGCATAGTACAGATGGCTTTAGAACGCTATATACACCCATAAGGTTGACTAACGGTAGGTTTTCAGTCATATGGTATTACATCATTTTAAAAAAATGTACTGATCTCCACATTTAAGGTTAGTCAATTCTGAAAACAAAGGGCTGATATGAAAAAGCACACAATAGCACTTTTTTATTGTACCAACTCAGAGTACAGGGCATATTTGAATGCCAATTCCCCCACACAGGATGCTGCCTTATACTGAATCAGACCACTGGTATCATTTAGCTTAGCATTGTTGACACTATCTGGCAACAGCTCTTTAGGATTTCAGGCAGGAATGTTTTAATGCCCCACTTGGTTTACTAGAGATTGAACTTGAGGCCTTTTGGAAGTTGTACAATTTTTGTCTCAACTGTGCAGGCCAGCCCTCAGTGACACCTCTTAGTTATACCTGAATGCTTTCACCTAGAGAGCCTTAATGGGTAAGTACAAGAACCATAGTCAAAGCTATGGTTTTCCCAGTAGCAATGTATGGCTATGAGAGCTGGACCATAAGAAAGGCAGAGCGCTGAAGAATAGATGCTTTTGAATTATGGTGTTGGAGAAGACTCTTGCGAGTCCCCTGGACTGCAAGGAGATCTAATCGGTTAATCCTACAGGCAGTCAAGCCTGATTGCTCCCTGGAAGGACAAATCCTGAAGCTGAAGCTCCAATACTTTGGCCACCTCATGAGAAGAGAGGACTCTTTAGAAAAGACCCTCATGCTGGGAAAGATTGAAGGCAAAAGGAGAAGGGGGCAGCAGAGGATGAGATGGTTAGATAGTGTCACCGAAGCAATGAGCATGAAATTGGATGAATTCTGGAAGCTAGTGGAGGACAGGGAGGCCTGGCGTGCTGTGGTCCATGGGGTTGCAAAGAGTTGGGCACGACTTATATTAGCGACTGAACAACAACAACAACAAGAACCGTGCCAAAGTACGGTCTCTGCTTTGCAAACAGCTCAATTTGAAGATAAATCTTCTCAGATAATAACATTTACATTAGTTGTTTTCCCTGGACAGTTGTCTTACAGCACTGTGACCTACCTGACACAGTCAGATGTGATGATTTTATGTTATCTCCACCTTTTCGATCTTCCTGTAGGGATTCTGGTTCTCCAGCAATTGATATAGACATTCCTGTTGATGGAGGCCTGCAAATAAACAGACTGAAACTAAGGTGCCCATTCTATTGCCTGCCACTTGCACTGTTGCAGCTGTGCCATGGAGGCAGGTGATAGTGGTGGGATCAGAAGCCCTCCTTGAAGTAAGGAAACTCTCATTCCCTTACCTCCAGGTATGCCCCATTGACCTACAGATCTTCTAGAATCTGTACCAGCTATTTGGCTGGCACAAGTTCAAATAGACCCAAGGGGGTGTGGCAAAGCCAGGCAGGCTGCACAGAATACTGGTGGTATCTTTGCCACTGACAACTGCCCCTGTCCTCTCCTGACATGCCTTCCTGTGGCTTCAATACCTACAGCAATCCTACCCAGGGGATTGCCACCCTAGTTTACTGGCATCAGGGGAGCCAGATAAGCCACTATTGCATGGCCTGCACTCCTCCCCATTTTTGGCACTGTGTTGTTCAAGGGTTCCTGGAATGGAACTTTCGCAGATAAAAAGGCTCCACCTGTACTACTAATAATCCTCTCAACAAACAATGGATATGCTTCAATTACCCCTGCAGTCCAACTCCCTTTTTCTCTGGAACAGGTTGGGAAGTGGGTGCATCACAATGGTCCCTTAACATTCTTGGTTTAGGGTGAAAGCATATGTGCTAATACATATTTCCCAGAACAAGTATGGTTACACGGAATTACCATACAATATCCAACATTTGATTTGCAGAATTCCAAACTCTGAAAATGGAGAGAGAAGAGCATTGTGCCATCTAGCTGTCTTTAAAGCAGAAGAGCTGACCTAGTTAGATTGCAACACTATTACATTATATATACATTACAATTGATGTTTACGTGTTTAACTGTAAAATGAAAAATTTAATGCCTCTGCCTTTTACTTCATTTATAAATACTAATGTCAATCAACAGAAGACTTATGCTCTTCTTCCTACACCGTATATCCCCTTACTCTTTCCTTTTCATTGCTTTCTGCTAAGACAGACTCTTGGCCCAATCCTATGATGCGCTACCACTGCTGGAACTAGCATTCCAGCAGCGATATGCGGTTTACACTGGTTGCAAATATGGAGCTGCACAATTTCAGACCACTGCAGCAGACTCTGAAAGAAGGTGGAAAAGGAGCCCCACTGACCTGTTAAGTTGGCAGGATGGGCAGAAGGATCTGGGCAAACAGAGGGGAGGGCCAGAGGCATATCAGAGGTAGGAGGCACCTAATGCAAGAAACTTTTGCTAAATGTGATTCTCTCTAATGCTAGACAACATACTTGTCTCCTTGGACTTCAGCTAAAGAGCTGGAGCTGGTCCAAGGAGATCTATTGGCAGTCAAGGGGCTTACTCAGTGTTAAGGGAAGGTATTTTCTCTTTCCCCTTCCATCCACCACAGCATGCAGGGCAGACCATTTTGGCATGGTTGCATGCTATGGCAAGGAAAAGGATAGGACCGGGCTTTAATACAACAACCTCTGCATCACTAGTCAGAATATTATTCAATTATCTTTTCCATATGGCGTAAAACAATTTGAGAGGAGGGTAATATAAGCATCAGAAATCCAGGAAAAATGTCCTGCATTTTACAAGGCAGGATTAAAAACAAACAGTAAAACATTTCAAAAAAGTGATAAATAAAAACCTTACCTACTTGGTGAGTGACTATTCCAGGACTGCAAAAATAATTGTGATGTATCAAATCTAATAAAGCCCATGACCCATATACTGTGGTCTGCCAGAGGCTTTATAACTCCTCTCCCCACTTTATCATCCCAAATAGGGAACCCAAATAGGACTATTATCCCAAGTAGGACTATTAAGCAAGCACCTGAAGGAGAATGATTGCTAAGTTCTATTTTGAGTGGGTCATAACCTGTGGAAGCCCGAGCCATTCAAACACTGCAGAGGTACTATAGGCATTTGTTTTAAGGGGGTTGACACGCAAGTGGAGGTTGCGCAGCTGCAGAGCTTGCAATATTATCATAGCTTTCAAATCTGAGGTAACTTCATGAAATAAGAAGCCGATTTCTAATCAATCTGAAAATGCTTTCCTGACTGGGAGAATTAACATAAGAAAGAAACACCATCTGGATCTTCTAAAAATGTGTGCAAATTATTGCAAAACAGTTTTGTTCAACACTTGGAATGTCTAAGAATTGAGTAGAGTTGCACAGGCGTCTTGAAATAGACCTACAGTCTCACCCAAAATGTATTCTAAAGGTACATTCTAATCCAACATCTTCCCATCCAGCTCCTACCACAGTTCCTGGTCACATATTCACATGATATAAAATGGCCCCACCAGCCATTTTCTCTCCTGCCAGCAAAGAGATCTGTGTGATGGTACTGTTCTCTCAAAAACAAGGTTCTCTCAAAAACAGTACCTTGGCTAATCCACAAACAAGTCAAAACAAGCTGTTGAGGTGCCTAAAGAGAAGGGTCTATCAAAGCCAATGCTACTATTTACTGGGAAGAGAAGAAGGCAAGAACCCTTTGCCTAAGGCAGCAGGTATTCTACCTTTGTTCATTATAAATCAAGTGCTTGTTAAAAGTCAGTTGCTGAAGTAGAGGCTAAACATGCTACATCCAAAAGTAACTTTTGAGAAATGTTTGTAGAGGAACCTGGAATAGTTGGAATTGTAATTAAATCTTGGTTATCACAGTACTCATTAATACCAAATTCTGATGACAGAATTTCAGCAACTTAGCAATTTCAGATAGTATCCGTTGAATACACTGTTACATATTTTAACAAATCATAATAGAATTAAGCTGCTGTGCCTTGCTAGAAAATAGCATTGTTCACTTCCATCTTGCTGAGGAACAAAGCCATATCAAAAATATAAATCCCATTTCTAAATAAATAGAATAGCTTTTAGTGGTCCCAGTGGAACCTCTGCTGGGAGGAAAGTCAATACTGGTGATATCTGCAGACAGTAATAAATCTGACTTTGGTCCATGATCCAATGGGGCTTTAGCAAACCTGCTGCCCACTAAACCAGCAACATGAAAATAACAATTCAGGATGAACCTAGTTAAGATTTCAATTTTAATAAGAGTTGCTTTCATTCTAGATGAGGTGTACAATTAAGAGGGGACAGCTTGAATCCAGGACTGATGCTTTGACATCTAAACACTTGACATGAGAATTTAAAAATTAGTCCACCACAATCACAGAAGAAGCCATAACATGGCAAAAAAACAATGCCAGCAGTAGCATGTACTTTTTAACAAGATTCCATGACGACTCTAATGCTTTTTAACATTTGCACGAAGCGGCTGACCAAGGTCATCCAGGAATTTGAAATGACGTGTCATCACTATGCTAAAGACATCAAAATCCATCTACCTCTTTCATGTTCAGTTTGAGAGTAAGGTGGTAGAAGTGCTAAACCAAATGTCTGGAATAAATAATGTATAGCAGTAAAACCAACATGGACCCTAAATTCTAGTTCTCTGGGAGTGAGTGGGTGGTTTCTCTGTTTAGGGAGTGTCCTGGATGAGATTCAGCCTAGATTTTGTCATAGGAGGCCCAACTGGCAGAAAGGAGTGACTGTCACCACTAATATAAGGCTGGTGCATCAGCTGCAGCCCCACCCAGGAAGGAATAGCTACCATTTTCAATGTCCTGGAAACCTTCAGACTAGACCGATACAAAGCATTACACATGGGATGCCTCTGAAGACTGCCAGAGTTGAAATATAGTCACTAGGTAGCTAATTGGAAAGTTGTTGGGAACACATAGCTGGTGCCTAAATAGCTCCAAGGGCTCCCACTCCATTTCTGAGCACAAGTTTGTGCACAAGATAACTTTAAAGCCCTACATGGCTTGGAGTTTAAGTGCCTGAAAAAGGCTTACTTTACAACAACTTGTCGATGCATCAACATAATCCTCCAGTTGTTTCCACCAGGTGGGAAGAGCTGGGAAGTGACAGGGGAAGCTGACAGGGCACCCACCTGTTATGTCATTCTCCAGGTAGGTTTACTCATGTTTTTTTAGTGCCAGGCAAAAACCTCTTTATGTTTCTAGGTGTTTACGCTTGTGTTATGTTTTTAAATTTTTAACTCCACTATTTAAGGTTGCTTTGATTTTATTGTGACGTTTGCAAGCTGCCTAAGAAACAAATGTATTGAAGAATGGGGTATAAATAAATAAAAATTAAAAGGTGTAACAATGATATTAATTCAGTTACAGCAATAACATTTGATCAGTTTAAATAAACTTTAAAGGGCCTTTTTCCACACTTACATTTTTTAGTAGTATATCCAAGTTATCTTTAAATCTGTACTTAAAAACATAGGACTGTAGCAGGCACATGTGTGCAAGCATGGGTATCATACAGGTGATTGACTATAGTTTCCCGGTAAATGTGCACTTAGTAGTAAACACAGATTTGTCCTGTACAACATGTTAAATGACCCTAAATTGATCCTTATACTGTCCCATTACTGTTATTAATATATTTATTTGGGACAATAATGACTGAAGTAAAACTCTAGGAGAATAACTTGAATGTTTCTAGAAAAGTAAATTTAAAAGATAAGCAAACGTTACATGCTGTGGGCTTTTCACCTCTTTACAGTTTTCTGAGGGATCAGTACCTAGAATGTAAGGCAGCCTAATGCTGTAATCCTATACACACTTACCTGGGAGTAAGTCCCAGTGAACTCATTGAAACTTGTTTCTGAGCAGACATGCACAGGATTGTGCTGTCAAAGTCATTATCTGGGCACCATTTCTGCTTCAGGCAGAAGTGATATCTGTTTATAGTCTTCTACATATAGTAGACTAGCGCTGATATATTCTTTAGTAAGTGTATGATTGCCTAGAAACACTCACTATAAGCATTTTTTAAAAAAATCAACATTATGATTAAGAATTTATGCTTGTGCTGCAATGCCAAATAACTTCTTTCATTGCCTACATTTAACTTTTGCAGCATAGCTGATGGAAATAAAAGCTTCCCAGCTGCAGTGCTACAATTAGACCACTTGCCAAGCTGCATGACTCATTGCAAAATACCTCATTAGTCTAGAAACTCATCCTAACCACATTTTTCCTTTTGGTGCAGTGCACATATACAGCTTGCTGGGGCACCCACCCACCCACCCACCCACAATCATTTTACACTCCTGTAGCTGGAGGCCAAACACAGTACAACTACTGCATCTGTAGTCTTCATCATGCTATTTTACATCCCTAATTCCTGGGATGAATGTGTTTTCTTAGCAAATGTTTTCTTGCTAAAGATGTCTTCCAGGAAATTGTATTTAGAAGTATTGATTTTATATAAGCTGGTCTAAAACGCAACATCCATTTTCACCTTGTATGCTTCTATAGCAGAGATCAGAATTTGCCCAACATAATTTCTCACTATTACAATGAATTGTTGGGAAAGAGGGAGGGAAAGGTCAGAGAATTGCTGCAATTCAGAATCCTGCATGAACAAAATTTATGACTGCTCCCAGCTCAGAAGAGAGATCTTGGGGTGCTGGTGGACAACTCGATGAAAGTGTTGACCCAGTGTGCGGCAGCAGTGAAGGCCAATTCCATGCTTGGGGTAATTAAAAAAAGGGGTTGAGAATAAAATAGCAAGTATTATTATGCCATTGTACAAATCAATGGTAAGACCATATCTGGAGTATTGCATACAGTTCTGGTCACCACATCTCCAAAAGGACATAGTGGATCTGGAAAAGGTACAGAAGAGAGCAATGAAAATGATTACTGGGCAGGGTCTTCATAAGGGAGGTGCCTTATGCAGCGTTTGGGGCTCTTCAGTCTAGAAAAAAGGTGGCTGAAGGGGGACATAATTGAGACATACAAAACTATGCATGGGAAGGATAGAGGGATGTTCTTTTCCCTCTCTCACAACACCAGAACCAGGGAACATCCACTAGAACTGAGTGTTGGGAGAGTTAGAATGGATAAAAAGGAAATACATTTTTTACCTAGCGGGTCATTAATCTGTGGAACTACTTGCCACAGGAGGTGGTGATGGCATCTGGCCTCGGTGCTTTAAAAGGAAATTGGACAGATTTCATTAGTAGTAGGATACTTCAGAATGCCAGGTGCAAGGGAGTGGCAATGCGATGCAAGCCTCTTGTCTCATGTGCTCCCTGAGGCACCTGGTGGGCCACTGTGAGATACAGGAAGCTGGACTAAATGGGCCTTTGGCCTGATGCAGCAGGGCTCTTTATGTTCTTGGTTCAAATTCTGTAGACCCATCAAGTCAATCCACACAGCATTTCACTGTCCCGAGCTTATACAGTGAGGAGAAGGGATGATTGATAGTTGACCAACAGAAAAAGGCAAAACATACTAAAACATACTTCTCATTTTAGTGAGAAGACAACCACTTGAACATGGGTTGAAAGATTAAATACATTACCCGAGCAAAAAAAGAAAAGAAAGAAAAGAAAGATCTGCTATTGTAAATAAGACAATAAGACACACCCAAGTACCTGCTTGGAAGAGAATGAAACAATAATACTAAGGAACGGGAAATATTATTAGTTAGTATAGTATGCTAATATTTTGGCAGTCAGATGAATGTTGTAATTTAAAAGTTACTGAAAGTTTTAACACAGAAGTTACTGTGAAAGTTTTTAAATGAAGTGTTACAAGAATACCTTTTATCATATATGTACACAATATTGAGCAAGTAAATCTTTGCTCAAGCAAGGAATAGCCTCTTTGGATTATGGTCACATGATCCAATCTATGTACCAAAATGAGTCCCACACACAGATCTGCTATCCTGGGAGCAAAGTAAATTGCATCCAGACACAAAGAGCACAGTCCTAACCTGGACTTAGGCCAGTAGAGTTAGGCCAGCAAAGTTTGGTTGGCACAAGGGCCACCGTAAAGCGGGTTTGGACCACTCTCAGAGTCAGGGAGGATGGCACACGTCTGTGTGCTGGCCTCTCTGACTCCGAGAGTGGTCCAAACATACTTTACGGTGGCCCTTGTGTTGGCCAAACTTTGCTGGCCTAACTGTGCCAGCCTAACTCCAGGTTAGAACTGTGCCCTCAGTAGCACAAAATTTTCTTGTAGTCTGTTGGGACCTCTATTGCTGGGGCAAAAGTTATGCACTATGTACTTTAGCAACATGGATGTGGCTTTCTATTGCTCTGTGTTTCAATAGGGTGGGGTGATACAGCATTGTCATTAAACCATAATTTGCCCAAATCCCCTCTTCTCCCCCTCCAAATTTGACTGTCCTCATAAAACGATTTGGTGAAGGATGTAAATGTCTGTGAATAGACTATTTATAACTTGGGCACCAAATTTTATAAGCGAAGTTCTATTATGTCAAAGAAACTTTGCAACTTGATCAAAGTGCTTTTTCTAGAGGATGATTTCTACATGTGCTCACTGAAAAATTCCAGTGGCCTCGCTCAGAGAGTGTCCTATACAGTACGTGAACTTACGTTTTAAAGCATGGGTCTCCAGACATTAGCTGCATGCTGATCAGCACCTACAATTGAAAAATCAGAATAAAACCTCGTAAGTAGGAAAAAAAGAACACACATAAAAAGTCAGATACATCATGTATTAAGTGGCCTGCCTCACAAGGTGACAAAATGATTGGGAAAAAGGTTCCTGTAACAAAAGGTCTCATACAAAAGAGGTACAAGAGGAACATCAGAAATCAGCCTCTAGAAAAGATGCAATGCTGGGATGCATAGATACAGTTGTTTTCCCTGCCCCTCTAAACATAAGAGAACCATCAGCTAAAAGGTGCCTCTTTTTACAGTTACAAGTAGTTTGTAATTTTAACTGACAGTAGAACTCTACAGAAAACCCTATGGAAATTAATAAAGCAGATAGTAATTCTGTTAGAAGATGACACTTTTATTTTGCCTATCCTGTATCTTAACCCCCCCCCAAAAAAAACCATTATATAAGCTATATCCAATGAAAAGGAATGAAACTATATTATAACCCCACAACATTTCTTAGCCCAACTGTCTTTGGAACATTCAGCAGTGAATAAGAAAGGAAGATATTCACATCTTCTCTGCTTACTGTATCTCTGATGGCAAAGTTTGCAAATTCTTCTTAATAGAACACAAAGTTGAAACAGTCCTCTAATTTTTATTGATTTAAAAGATTTATATACCACCTTCCTCATGCTCAAGGCAGTGTACAATTAAATATAAAAATAGAATCAAAGTATATAAGTAACATATACATAAAAACTATTAAAAGCATTGAAGTGGTCTTGCCAGATTTGCGCTTAAGAATGAATACCAGCCTTAAGACTTGTGGCTTTTGGCAGGTAAAGGTTTGAGAATGGGGGCTTGTCACGTCTTCTGTTCAGCCCCCCCTCCCTACTCCACACAAGCAAGGGGGTGGCAAATGGAACAACTGAGGACATGGCAGGTGGGCCCAGCAAGATCCAATACCAAGATGCAAATGGAGAGAATAACCACTCTTATTGTGGCAGGTTGATACAAAGGGCGGGGATCCTGTTACTTCAGAGGGCAGTCCTGTAAACTGGATAACTGAAGCTCAGAAGAGGCATAGCTCGGCCTTGGTACCCCATGCAAAAATCAATCAAATTTCTATACCACTTTTCAACACACGGTTCACAAAGCGGTTTACAGGCAAGAAATAATTATAAAGTTAAATGGTTCCCAGTCCCAAAGGGTTCACAATCTAAAAAATGCAGAATACCACCAGCAACAGCCATTAGAAAAGACACTGCGCAGGGGTGAATAGGGACAATTCACCCTTTTTTCACAAGGAAAAAAAAAGTCTCAAAAGTAAGTCCTAACACAATCTGGCCAATAAGTCAGCGAGAAAGAGCAAAAGAAAGGGAACAGAGCCCACTCATGGAATCCTAAGCAACAGGTCGGGCTTGTACATCCACCTCTGCCATGTCTGTTCAGCAATGGCTGGGGGAGGGAGGAGAGAAATTCAGCTGGCCACTCAGTTGGCTTGCGGTTGCAGATTTGCTCACGGCCAGTCCACTTCCCAGGGCGACTTCCAGGTGGGTAAGTCCTACTTGACATTCCTTGGAAGTGAGATCAATTGTTTCAGTGGCGGGATAGAGGATCATCAGCAATCTCCTGCCAGTCGGCCGTCACACCACCCTTAGGGCTGCGGGGGGGGGGACTGTCTGGAAGAGTTAAGATGGAAAATCCCTCTGGTCTGTTCCCACAGCCTCCTTTGGGCCTGCGAGGATAGGTAACATGTCTGGCAAGCAGGTTTGCTTCCTCTCCCTCCCACCTCCTCAGAGAGCTTGCCCTTTATCACAATGGGCAGGGCAGGCTGGACAGCTGCAGCTGTAACAATTTACTTAGCTCTGCCCAATCTGAGCATTCTGGACCCGCTCTAGGTCCCGTCACCAACAACAGAGAACCACAGGGCCAATGAGAAATCTTCAGGAATTGGTCCATGTCTCAGGAGTGCTCCTGTCAGTCCACAGGTGCTCTTTGGGTGCATCCAACACCACCGGCCTTGCTTCCGATGGTATGTACGGACACTGCTCAGCATGTCCGAGTTGCAAACTGGCTGTGGTCGAGGAGCGCCGTTGCACATTCCTTAGAACCTCTGGTGTCATGAGGAATTTTTGAGAGGCCAAGGTGATGCAGCCTCTTGAGAGTCCAGAATTGAGGCGATTGCAGCAGCCTCTGCGTCTCAATTGGAGCAGTTGCACGACCCGTTGTCTGCGTCAGGCGTGTCAATTCCCAGACTCCAGGCATGAATCCCACTCAACTGGCATCAACTTCTCCACTCAAAAAGCCTCTGCTTTGAAATAACTTACTTTTATCCTATTTGCTTGACTGCATTCATATTAAGCTCCTCTAATAATTGTTCTCTGCTACACTATACTTGCACATCTGTTTCTAATTCCTCCTAGAATGCTGTATTATGTCACCCTAAACTTGAGCTGTCTCTCTTTTCGATTCATGTTTAGAAAATAGGAACAACCATGTTAAATGGAGGACATGCCCCATTTTGCCATTCAACATTAGCAAAAATGTTTTTCTAAAATAGCAAGATGGGGAAAAAACCCAATTACTTTTTATTACAAAAAAACAATTACTTTGAGAATTGAATTGTCCTGCCTTGTGTTTTTGGTATCATAACCTTCCAGTAAACAGCGACGAGTGGTATTTCCTGATCCCGCAAACTCTGCCAGGTTGAGGTCTGCAAAACCCAGCTGTAGAAAAAAAACGTAAGAGATTACAGTTAGTAGTCACGTAACAAATGAGAGATTCAACAGATTTAGACTTCTCAGTATTCCTGCTTGAGGCAAATCAAAATCAAACATTAACACAGTTAGCATCAACAAAACTTGTATATGTTACTTGTGTTAGTGACTATGTAACCAGTCCCTCTAAAGCTATTTGTGATATCCAATATAGTCCTTAACTACCAGAAGTTTGAATGGATTTGCACAATTATATAAAAAGAAAAAGGAAGTATTTCATTGATGAAGTAATATTATTTTACCTTTGCATAAGCCTTCCCACCTTTCAGTTCCTGCAACAACAAATAGTTACAGCTTTATATTACTATTTCAAAAAGCAATGGTTTTTTCCCCAGAGACTACTACGTACCTGTTAATAACATCATAACACATGACAAACCTCATTTACATTATTTGCTATATAGGTAGCAAAAAAACAGCACTCAATTTTGCAAAATTCGCTACAGGGTCTTAGAGGGCTTTAAATCAAGACAAAAATCAAGGTTTTAAGCCCCTCCAATACAGTTAAAGAAAGTTAAGACAGGTAGTTCCTTCTTTTCATCTTTAGTGTGAATGAAGCAGGGCCAAAGAAAATAAGAGGAACAGATCCCTCTCTTCACTGCCTTCTACCTTATTATATCTCTAGTCTGAAATCATAGACATCTCAAAAGGCAGGACTCCTGACCCCAACTCTTCAGAAGAGTCATGGGCCCACGCTTTGCCAAGCCTGGACAGGCTATAATCAGTAATACAAACAAAACTGTTTGTACCCAACCCACTAATATCCTAATTCCCCTACTATCAGAAAGATGGCATTAGATGGCATCTAAAGACCTGTCCAAGTTAAGTGAAACAGGCTTCTTAAAATGTTTGACTGGAAGATACGTTGGATTTAAATAAAGTAGAAATCATTGCTTCTAATCAAGAGCATAGCTAATGAAAGTGTAGCGCGGTGCAGAGGGCAAAACATTGCCCCAAAAATGATGTCACAATTGTATTTTCATTTTCAGGTTTTTTGGCCATAATGTTTGATAGATCGAAGTTATTACACTCTGATTTGTTTCATTGTATTCTGCATTAAATTACCTTTCCATGATGGTATTATTCATACATACCAAGGTTTTCACAATTTTGGCCACGAGTGTCAAGCTCAGCACACTGCCCCCCCCAAAAGCTTGTTGCCTGGTACAACTGCACCCCATTGCACTTCTTTAGCTACACCCCTGCCTAATGATTCATTGAAATTGTGGGTTCTAATGGAACCATCAGTCTGCAAGTTGAAAGGTTATCTGTGCAAAAATAAGGCATTTCTGCTGTTGGAAGGGACAAATTCCCCTAATTTCTACCTGGGCATTATTTCAGAGTTTATGAGCCCTATTTTAGGCATGTCTACTCAGACTCCCACTGTTGTCAATGGGGCTTACTCTCATGTAAGTGTTGATAGGATTGCAGCCATAAACACTTAGGTGGGCTGGCCTTGATAATGGGTGTTGAAGAATCTATTGTTACCTGCTACAGCATTGAAAATTAGACTGTTAAAGGCAAACCCAGCTTCTTTTTATCTCAATGGTAGCGTAAAGCAGAAAGAAACAGTTTTTACTGTTTCGGTAGCAATAAAATCTCTCAAGACTGGATTTTGACTCTCATTCACAAATCCCTTGTAACACGATTTAGCCAAATTTAGAAAAGGTAAAGGAAGTTTATTAAACAATAACAGGTACTTGCAATTTCTAAACACAACATAGAACACAAATATGGACACTTAATAAAGCAATAACTAGCTACAATCTGACTACATCTCATCAGCTGACGTCAATTCCTTCAATCCAAGTTCATCCTGCCTGACCCGGCAGGCTCCCCCAAGGGACACGGAAGTTGGAAGAGAAAGAAAGTGGAAGATCCCAAGAAATAGCCCCTCCTTTATACCTAGTAATCTTTACTCTAACTTACCAGGATTTAGACCTCCTGATAGCCTACGTGACATACACCACATCCCTCATGGCACAATACTTTCCTAAACCACACACAGCTGTATAGTAACCCATCTACTGGTTAAGATGACCTTGGGCTAATCAGCTAACTAGATAGCCCTGTGTAAGGAGATCTTGTACAAAAAGAAATGGTACAGCCATTTTCCACTCTGATCACACAAGAAACCCTTTAAGATATTTTACTTTAATAGTTATACTCAGCAAACACATTAATCCTTGGCAAAGATTTTCAACTAATTTTCCTCACACAGACATACCAAGAACTCAAGACTATTAATGTTTTTTCCAAGCTATCAGTTTTTGAAATATATGCTTTTAAACAATCAACAAAAGGTTTGCTATTTAGGCAGAATATTTATAGAGAATACAGTACTGTTAACTGATATTGAGATCAGTAGAAATGTATATCTGGTCATATGAGTATCAAGAATGGCACATATTACTAGTTCTTTATGGGTGCACTAATCACAGTATAAAGTCCAATGAAAAGAGAGCAAGAACTGTCTTATTTTTTTACCTTCCGTACAGATACTCTGCAGATGCAGGGATCCAAAACTCCTGAAGTTGCACTTGCGCTTATCTTACACATAAATAAGAACCTTTTCTTCCAGTGAACACAGTTTGCCTGCACAACTTCCCTGTAAATTCAATAAATTACAAAATGATTACACACTGACAAGACAAATAGAAAATTTTTACAAGAGCAAAGAAGAACAACATTGAACCGGAAACTGCTTTTCTTTTATTCCTGCAGCAATGAGGATTTTTAAGACTAAAGTTATACCACAACTTTTGTTCAGGTCACCAATTTGGATGTCTGCCTTTAATTTTGCCATGGAAAGGGTACAGGCTACCTTTCTTTACAACATATTTGCTGTACCACACTGCGTGCCCTACACAGTCCTCTGCTTGGAAACAGGAGTAATTCAATTGGAAACATCTGCTTGGTTACATTCTTTCAAGTTCTGAATTAGGGTGTGTTACACCTCAAATGACGATCCTCTCTTCAAGGGTGTGCTAACAGACTTTTCTCCACCTATTGAATACAATAAATTATGCAAACTAAATTATGCAAAATAAATTACAATACTTATGCAAAAAATCCAAACAATGGACATTGCATTAGACTCTTTAGGCAGGCTCCTAGACATGTAACATCAAGTCCTGTATGCAGCTGCTTGGAAAAGGTGTCCCCCTTATATTTTCATTTACCTCTAAATGTGTGTAAAATGGCCAATTACCTGGTTTTATTGGAAAATCCACAGGAACACTGTGCTTTTACATTGGCAAGGTGCAATGTACTCCCTTCCAATGTTTTGGTTGGGAAATATCCATCTGCACCTTATGAAGCACGGCTTTGCCCTTGTTAACAGTGGAGCCATAGAATCTTTGCCCCATATGCTGCTTTATTGTGACATATATAAGGATCTTCGTTTGCCCTTTTTAAATTCAATTCTTTTGAACCTCCCAGGAAGATCAGAGGAGGATGTTATATATGCTATTTGTTAGCGGGTGATGATAAACAACATATACTGTAAGTCAAGTTGCCAATTATTTAAACTTGCTAATGCAATGCCGTAGAGCCATTTTTGTTACCAAGGAGCTGCTACAGTAATGGGAGATTAAGGGTATTAAGTATTATCATTATCCACATTAGGCATAATTTTGGGATGGATGCACCTGCTAATGTTTCGAGTATTTTATCTGCCAAGCTCAGTATACTATTTGGTCTTAAGAGATGTTGTATTTTAGTTATATGTACATCTGTGTTACTAAACGTATGTATGTTTATGCCATTAAAGGTCTATGAATGAATGAATGAATGAATGAATGAAGGGAAACTCTTTGCTACCCATATCTCTTTGGTCTTCATTTAAAATGTTAATTACACTTTGAGATATTTTCTATTGGCAAAATCTACCTAGCACAGTTTCTGTGGAAACTGAAACATCATTTTAATGGTGGTTGAGTAGGTGAACATCCAGAAGGATGTCCCATTTGACTCTAGTAATATGCAAACATTGGGGCTTTTCAGGTGTAATGCCAGACCATGGTTGCACAGAAGAACGACCCTTGGGCTTAAGTACTTCTTCCTCCATTATGCAAGGCAATTACTAATTGCTGAACCTGGTTTTCAGCAAAGCGGAGTTCACTATTACAAACATATAATCTATGGTTTGTGCCTACCCAAAAGCCAGGATCACCCATTGCTGCCAAAAAGAAAAGACCAAAATAAGCCTAAAATATTCTTTGTAATCTGAGAAAGCTACACCCACCCCTACAGGGCATCTTTCCAAGACTAGTTTTTTTGAAGTTATTCACCAGCTTGTTACTCTCAGAGCAGTGCTTTTGTTGTTGGAACATCTCATTTTCCCGAGTGTTCATATCTGTGGTGGTGACAAGAATATTTAAGAATGTATATCCTGCCTTATCAAATCAAATACCAAGGCAGGCTACAATACATATCAGCTATGGAAAATATCCTGTCACTCTTTGAAAAGTAATCAGTGGCTCTTGCTATTTTTATCTATCTCCTCTAGCAGCAATACTTTTGCACTTTATTTATTGATTTGAAAGCTGTGCTTAAGCTTTAAACATGTTGCCCAGAGGCAACCCCAGGTTTGCCACAGAGTGCATCCAATCAGTCCTCTCTCAAGTACAATACCTGTGTGTGCCTCAGTCAGTCTTAAATGTGAAACACAGATTAAGGGTGCAATCCAAACATGCCCTAGGGTCGGCGAAGCTGCTTCAAGGAAGCTGCTGTAAAGCACTTTTGTGCCAGTGCTTCTGGTGCAGGGTTGATGCAGACAGCTGTCTCAGCCCAGAAGTGCTGCCAACACCTGCATCAGTCGGTCCCGTGCCAGCCAAGTTCAGTCAGTGCGGGACCATTCCTGGGCAAGGGGAAGGCGGGAGGGAGAGTGTTCCTGTGGGTGGGGTGGAGTCCGGATGTGGCCATTAGGCCGCATCCAAAGCCCTGTCTTCAGGCTGCTGTGGGAGGCTTGGATTTTGCGCCTGCAATTTTGTGGGCACAGATCTGAGCAGCCCTATTGGATTGCATGTGGATTACCACGGAACAAGGGGGCATTCGTCCCCTTGCCTTGCGCTAAGCTTTTGCTGCCTCCTAATTTGGGAAGGATGCAGCTCAAGCCAGTCAGCCTGCCCAAGTTAGGATTGCGCTCTTAAATTCAACACAGACTTGGCAGAGATGACTTATCTTTTCATTTTAATAATGCCTTTTCTTTGTAACAAAAATAAAATCTAAATGGACTTCATTTTTGTTATCCTCAGAAACATCAACTGCAAATTCTCTTCTCAAATTCTGGATCTTGATATAACCATTATGCCAAGTGTCTCAGAAAACTTTTCATGTGCCCCCTGTCTTTAACCAGGTTGCCTTGCCTGCATGGTCAGTGTTAGCATGCCAAGGATCTGTGGCATAAAGGCTGCTAACACTGCAGAGGGAGTAACCAAAGGGAGTGAAGTCAATCACATTAAAAAAATTTTCTTAGCCACCAACCATCATGTTTAAATCAGGCTGTGACTTTTCCATACCTAAAAACTTCGAAGTCCTGCTACAAAGTAAAACCTACTTAATTAAATCATTTTGTTCCTAAATTTCTGTTAGAAACACATAAAGTTTGTACAATGGGTAACGTATGCAACACCTATCATATCCCAATGGTGTAGCTAAGGCATCTGACATCTGGGGCACAGAAATGTTTTACACACACCTCTCAATATGATAAAATCTGGAAGTAATTGAGGTGATGCGATAATGTCACCACCAATTACTTCCAGGTTACAATGAGCTCCAAGTGGTTGTTTACTGCTCTGAACTGCCAATGGCTTTTTTTGTCTTTTCCCTGCAAAAAGTAGGCGGAGTTTTTTTTTTTTTAAAAGCACAGGTCATGCTAGAAATCAGTAACTAACAAAAAAAAGCGTCCAATTGGATGACTCTCATACAACTGAATAAGAGTTCTAGTATTAGCGCTGATTACCATTATTTAGAATTTTTCTTTTTAACAAAATTAAAAAGTGGTTTACAGCAAGCATCAGATAACTGAGTGGCTCCTTGTCCCAAAATAAAAGGGTTCACAATCTAAAAAGATGCAGAACACCACTAGGCAAAAAAACTCTGCCCAAGATAAATGCGGATAGTTATTCTCCCCCTAAGAAGAGGACCACTCGAAAAAGTGTCTTTTTGCCCAGTTAGCAGAGATAACTATTATAATACATGGAAATAAGACCTTATTGGTTCCATGCTGTGCCATAATAAACACATCATTTGCTCTCGGAACCATCAGTCTCATTGGGTAGTTTCTATCAAATAATATATAACATGCTGGTATCTATATATATAAAGAAGAGCGTGGGTGTGTATGTGGGTGTGTGTGTATGTATGTTTCGCATAGGCTCCGCAACGCCTGGACCGATCGGCACGAAACTCGGCACACATACACCTTGCGGCCTGGCAACAAACACTGTGGGGGTCGGGGGCCCCTAGCCCCCCCAGGGGTGGGGGTACGCGGGGGTTCCCGCGTGAAAACGGTCAAAAACGGCTGAAATCGGTGTCAAATCCACAGTTGCCGGGGTTGGCGAGATGAGCAGCGATGCTCCCAACACCGTTGGAGTCCGGGTTCAGCCCCCCCTCGATGTGGGGGGCAAGAAGGGGTGTGAGACAAAACATCCGCCATGCCCTGCTGGAACGCCTGGACCGATTGGCACCAAACTTGGCATGCGGAAGCCTAGCAGGCTGGCCACAAACACTGCAGGGGTTGGGCCCCTGTAGCACCCCTGGGGGTGGGGGTATGTGGGGGTCCCCACGTGAAAATGGTCGAAAATGGCCAAAATCGGTGTCGAATCCATAGTTTCCGGGGTCGCCGGGATGAGCGGCGATGCTCCCAATGCCATTGCAGTCTGGGTTCGGCCCCCCCTTGGCGTGGGGTGCAAGAAGGGGTGCGAAACAAAACGTCCGCCATGCCCTGCTGGAACGCCTGGACCGATCGACACAAAACTTGGCACGCATACACCTTGCAGCCTGACCGATTGGCACCAAACTCGGCATGCGGAAGCCTAGCAGACTGGCCACAAACACTGCGGGGGTTGGGCCCCCGTAGCACCCCTGGGGGTGGGGGTATGTGGGGGTCCCCGCGTGAAAATGGTCGAAAATGGCCAAAATCGGTGTCGAATCCATAGTTTCCAGGGTCCCCGGGATGAGCAGCGATGCTCCCAATGCCGTTGCAGTCTGGGTTCGCCCCCCCCCCTTGGCGTGGGGGGCAAGAAGGGGTGTGAGACAAAACATCCGCGATGCCCTGCTGGAACGCCTGGACCGATTGGCACCAAACTCGGCATGCGGAAGCCTAGCAGGCTGGCCACAAACACTGCAGGGGTCAGCCCCCCCAGCGCCCCCGGGGGTGGGGGTACACGGGAGCCCCACATGAAAATGGTCGAAAACGGCCGAAATCGGCGTCGAATCCACAGTTTCCAAGGTTGCTGGGACGAGCAGCGATGTTCCCGGCACCGTCGGAGTCCGGTTCGCCCCCCCCCTCGGCGTGGGGTGCGAGAAGGGGTGCAAGACACAACGTCTGCCATGCCCTGCTGGAACGCCTGGAGCGACGCGCACCGAACTCGGCATGCGCGTGCCTTGCGGCCTGGCAACAGACACTCCGGGGGTCAGGCCACCCTAGCGCCCCCGGGGGTGGGGGTGCATAGGGGGCCTGAAGTGAAGACGGCCAAAAATGGGCAAAATTGGCATCGAGTCCATAGTTTCTGGGGTCGCCGAGGCTACTGGTGACGCTCCCAATGCAGTTGGAGTCTGGGTTCGGCCCCCGTCGGCATGGGGGGGGCGAGAAGGGGTGCAAAACTCATAAACTGTGGAAGATCATTTTGTTATCCGGGCAACGCCAGGTAACAAAAAGCTAGTTATTTATAAAGACCAAGGTTCTGACCACTAGTTTCAAGCACCCTCGATGTCCTCTCGAGGCCTGGTACCCAGGGCAATGTACCCTCCACCCACCTCCTTAGCTACGCGACTGTTGTGCTCTCAGTTTCATCTCTGAATGCATTGAGGGGTGGAGTTGTCTGATTTTTTAAAAAAAAAACCTTATACTACATTATTCTGCCTTGAATTTGCTGGTAATCATGAACCAAACAGCACATGCACATCAAAACCTATCCATCCAGATCAGGACCTTCATCAGTGGAGCCAAATGGAGACTGAGAAATGAGTACAACTGAAAAAAATTATGCCCAGAAAAAACAAGTCAGTTTAGGAAAAAAAAAACAATAAAAACATCCCTTGTCTGTACAGACAGCCAGTTCATAACAAACTGATATAATGAGGCTGCTGAATTCCAGGTTATAACAAGCAACAATTCTGGAATCTGCAGCTAACGAATGTGACAGCAGGTATTGAGGTCAAAGGAAAAAGCAGAGCTTTGTGTGCACACAGAATGTTTTCTTGAATTCTTTTGCTTTGTAAGAAGCTCCTGAACACATTGTCACCGTGCATGCAAAGGTGGCATGCAAGCCCTATTTGAAATTTGTATGGAAGACAGAGACAGGAAAACAGTACAGAAATGTCCAGACTGAATTCCACTAAAAAAATTAATAAGATTGCCTAGATAAATTTACTGTTGTTTTTAGGGAACTGAAATGGAAGAGGTATATTCAGAACTGGACACTGTATATTCACAGGCTCATATGCCCTATAACCAGCCCAGGGCCCATATGAACTTGAACTTTCAGCAGAGTGTGTCCTTAAGCACTTTCAATCCAAGGCAACAAGGCACACATCCTCTGCTACCAGCCTGGGACCAGTGATATCATCCGGGTGCGCCAGGAACCAGAACGCCTGGATGATTGCCAGCCCTCCACACCTATGGCGGAGGGCTGCCACACCTCCCTGAGCCTCACAGCGCCCGAATTGCTCCATTTTAGAGCAATTCGGGATGCGAGGGAGGGTGGGCGGGCGGGCCCAGGAGCAGCTCGCCTGTCCTCCGGAGAGGCAGCGCGGCCCGGCCCGTCCGCAGAACTGGCGGAACGGCGTACCGGGCCATTCTGCCTGGATGACGCCACTGCCTGGGACCACAGCTAAGAGTAACAGCCTCTAAGAGCACTGAACACTCTCTTAACTTTCAAACTCCCCAGGCTAAACTAGCCCCAACTACAGGGACAAATCCCAAAGCTATAAAGCTTAACTAGTAGGGTACCCAAGCAGCAAAACTGAATTTAGTTTGGTTCCAAATACTTGCAAACAAAGTCTATAGCTTAACTATAATTTATTAAAACAAGCAGTTACAAAATTAGGAAGGCATAAAAGAACCAACAGAGATGCACTTTAAAATAATAAAAGAAACTAGGCTCCTAACACTGACTAGGCCCTAATACCTGCAAGGTGGTTAACCTTGCTGGTTCACCTTGCTCTTAAATCCAAGCAGACAGTAAATCCAGGCTGGGGCATTTTGGACTGATGTGGAGAAGGTGATCTGAAGGTTTGAAGATCTGAAGGTTTCTGATGGTCTTGATGGTGTGATGGTCTTGAAGATCTGATGGTCTGATGAAGTGTGTTAATCCGTACCCCCCAAACTGGGTATCTTTATACCTCTCTGGCACAATCAATTATCCAATCAGGATAAAGGTCGGCCATCTCCTGATGGGGTGATGGAATGTTCGGAGGTCACAGAATGGTCAGAAAAGGTTAGGTACACAACCTAAGTGATTGTGTACCTAACAGTTGCGTGGAATCTTCTTGATTGCTGCACTAGCTGGATGGAACCTTCTTTATTAGATTTGTGCTTCCTGACTCTAGCTATGACCTCACACCTTTCTGCAGAAACAAAGCAGATAAGAAATTATACTCCTGATTACATCAGGAAGTGATCTGATTACCATCAGCTAGTATTTTAGTAGCTTCAGCTCTTTTTTATTTTTTTAAACAAAATAGAGGTATTCTGACAAAATGGAGTCAGACCACGGCCTAGCCTTCTCTTGCTCTTTACAGACACCTTTTTAAAAGCTTGCATTAAACCAGTACATTTCATAAGACAGATATTGTCAAGTGCTGTGACTTCAGACACTTGCAGCAGCATTAATTATAATTGCTATGAGAATTGGCGATTCCTCCAAACACATAATGTGTGAAAATATATGGCATGTTTACTTTCTTTAAGCACCCTTGAACAGGCATATATTATTTAGATATGTATTTGGTGTAGGGAACAACAGGGTATCATCTTCTTTTGCAGCTTTCACAACTACGATATAAAGAAGAAGTTGCTTTACTTTAAAGCCAGTATTTTTGTGGCAAGGAGAAAAATATCAGTCTATTCTCCTTCATATCCTTCAATAAAGGATATAATGGAGATATGGAAACCTTTTCTAAAATATTTGTCCATAAAAGCTTAATAATATTCACACACACACACACACACACACACACACACACACACACACACCTCCTTTTTTCTTCTTCCATTTTTTCTTATCCAATTTCATTTATTATGATAATATATGTTGTGTTTGAATATACTGTATAAAAATGCGCTTCTGTATTATTTTTATTTTTTGTTATTAATTAATTAAAAATAAATACATATAAGAAAAGATCTGTCAATAAAGGGCCCATTCTCACAACTACTTCTGGTATGGTATCTGCTGCACATTACTTTACAGCTGCAAAATAGAACATCAGGTCTTCTTCCTGATATATTAAAGCAGTGGTTTCCAACCTGGGGTTACAATGTTTATATATTGTTTCCCCCCCCCCCAAAAAAGGTTCTCAAAATGGTTTACACAGCAAAAGAAATGAGAAGATGGTTTGCTGTCCCAAAAAGGATCACAGCTACAGTTTCCTTTTCATTGTATCTTTCCCTGTTGTGGCAATTTGTTCAAACTAAAAACCAGGCTATACATTTTTTAAAACCGTACAGTACTAGTACAAGCCTGACAACATTTTGGAAATCATGTAAAAGGATAATTTAATTTTCATGATTTGCCTATAGCTGAAAAACATTCACAAATGAATCAAGAAAAGACAGCAGCTAGAAATTATGAAGTCTACATTATTTTACTACCACCATCCCCAAAAAACCCTGATGCTCATATTGACTGGTTACCATGGAAGTGAACCAAAAGGACGACCTACTTAGTAACTGTGCTAAAGAGTATGTTGATGAAATAAAAGCTTTCCACTGTGAGTCAACTTCCTAGGAGCCTTAGACTGTAATTTTACCATGTATTATGCATAGAGTCTTTAATACTTGACTAATCAAGACACATTGGGAAATAATAGACTCCAGAACTATACTATGATGCAGCAGTTTTGTGACCATATTCCAAAAAAGTCCTTTCAGGCATTCTTAACAGATACCAGTACTATGCCTTTTTTGTTAAATGTTCAAATTTATTAACTGTTTTGTCAAATGTTTGCTCCAGAATATTGGAAATAAGGAGGAAAACCTAGTTTCCAAGACTTGGGTCAGCTTTGGGACCTTCTTCAAATGCAGCACAAGAAACTAATGGTGGCAAGTGTGGGAGGAAATGAGAACTCATTGGACTCATTCCCAGGTTGGTATTGAGTTCCCTATGCTGTGTGTGGGGCAGGGCTGGGAAGGGACCCCTTGCAGTGATGCAGCAAATTTGCACTTGGAGCAAGGTTGAATCTGTAATTTCCAAGACAAAAATCTAGGCATGTTTATCTCAAGCAGCCAGAGATAAACATTAAATCCCAGTGACTTTGTTGGTAAAGATGTGAGCATATCGTTCTCCAGTTCACACCAATGGAGTGTAAGTCTTCTCTGAATCACGTAGCAGGACTTTATCACCATGAAAAGAAACTAAGTAGTCATATTCCACAGCTGAAGCTGAGTAAGCCTGCTGTAATATATTAAAAACATAAAATAGCAAAGTCCAGTAGCATCTTAAACATTAACCATTTTATTTCAGCATAAAGATTTGTGGACCAGAACCACTTCAATTGAATGGTTATGGCCACTGTGTATATTATACAGTAGGTACAGATACACACATTGACAGAACTGCAAATATGAAGTTCAAAGAATTTGAATTCCAAATGTATAATAACGCAAAGCAGAATTATATACATTTGAAGTTTGTGCAGGAATGTGATAAAAGACAAAAACATCCACAACAGGAGTCAATGGTAATAGTACCATTCCAGCTATGCTAATTAAAACTTAGAGAAGGACAATGACCTTCTGCAGTGAAAAAATACACTCCAAATGTCTACTGGACTTCAAAAGAATAAAATCTGTTAAAAATACACTCTAATTTAGTAGTTTCATGTCAGAGCCATGATTTATGGTAATATTAGTAACCTGGATAAAGTTTAACAACTACTTATTTAAAATTAGCCTATCAAGGAGGAGCACCTTTAATGCACCTTTTCTCAAGTTGAAAAAAAAAATCTGAACTTTGTAAGCACTGGATACAAGAGTTGGTCATATTTAAGGCTACACACTTATGGTATGTCTAAAATTGTGCTGTTAGTCCCACTGAAATTAATGTGACTTAAGTTAGTAACAACTTTCTCATCAATTTAAATTGTGCTTTATTATGATCAACTTTATATGTATACAGCTCACTATATTAAGCAGTTCAATTAGGTATGATATCATAAGTCTACCTGTCATAGACATTTTCAGAAAGGAGTACCACATATACAATTAAAGTTCAGCAGCCACAAAGCACCAGTATTGCCCCAAGCAATGAATCAGGAAGTTCCTAGTATGAATCTTCCCTCTGCCATGAACTTCGTGCATAGCTTTGGGCAAATCATTTTCTCTGCCTCAACACACTATCTACTGTACAGGGATAATAGTCACCCACTTTATAGGATTTTGTGGCTATTGTTATGATAATGTACAGTAAGTACTTTTACAAATGCAGAGGATTATTATTTCTAGTTTTCAGATATAGATCAAAGAAAGATCTATTCTGGTTTAGAAAAAAATATTTATTTCTACCAAGAAGTATGACTACGGGAACACTTGCTAAAATTAGTCGTAAGCCAAAAGAAAATAGATAAGCTTGTCTCAGGCTTTATTCTCTATTAGGGATGAGATTTTCATAATGCAATATCTCCAGAATCTTTTAGAAAGGTAGCCTTTCACCATAAAAAAATGGAACCTATCTGTGTTACACTACTTTTTCAAGCTGATGCAATCATTAAAAATAAGTGAGTAATTTTGGGAGACCTATACGTAAATTCTACTTATAAGTTTATAGATGATTCTATCACAGACCACACAAACTACATCTGCCACACACACTATTTTATCATCATCCACACCAAGTAGCCAATTATGAACCTATCCTACAAGCCAGTCTCATCCAGTAAAACAACAGGCTAGAGCTTAGAACTAATGGTCAAGTTTCCAATACTTCAGACAGTGTTTTGGACAAGTAGAGGGGGAAAAGACATTATTTCTTCAAATTATGTTTGGTTGCAGTTATTCTAAAAAAGGAAGGTTGTTCAATTAACTCAAGTCAGGGAGATGCAAAAGCAAGAGCCTTTAAGAGCAAAAGGATGCTAATATAAGTACTTCAGGTCATCAGTGCGTGAAAACCATCACCTGTTCTTGATGAAGTAACAATGGTTAGAGGAATGTTAAATATGTAAGGACAGGCTCCAACTCCTTTTCATTTGCCAGCACAATATTATATTTTGTTCCAGATGGCAACATCGAGTATTTCCATCAGAGTTAAATGCAAATAATTCAATCAAGGGAGTGATAAACAGGAGAACAGAGGCTGGAGCATCTCTTTCACTTCTGTTTATATATTTTCTAAGACAACTCAGTAGCTGAAAACATTTTTTTAAATAGATTTACAAACTCTCTAGCATTCACAGAACATAAGTTGACAGAACTGAAACCATTACTTGGTTTCTTTAAATAGGCACTGAAGATTTTGTTTTGCTTTACTTTTGTTTTATATATTTAAAATATTTTATATTTTACTTGTCTATTTTGAATGCTTTACCAGTATTCTGCAAGAGTTGAGTTGACACAGTTCTGTTGCATATTATATGGTAGGAGGAATTCAGCCAAGTCCTTCACAGCTGGATTTACTCTGCGGCATGGAGTTAATCAAAGCTATTTGCCAGTAAAACGTGCCTTGACACAGGAAATATAATGAATTCTCATATTTTTACAATAAAAATGCAGTTCTAAATGGAACTGCATACAGTATTTTAAAAAATGAACTGTTGTATCACAGATATACTACTAAAACAGAGAAAGCCTTTTTTTACTACCTAAAAGGATCTATTTAGATATTTGTAAATACTTCTTACACCATACATATATAATGTATTCATATATAGTGTTTTTTTCTTCAAAAACAGAAAATAACTGCATGAGCAGAAAAAGTGACCTAGTGAGAATCTTCGTCCCTACAAATCAAGCAGGATTAAGTTTATAGGTAATTTACAACCAGTCACATAGCACTAACATTATGCTTTTTTTCCTATACTACCACTTGGGCAGAATAGGATCTTCCAAGTTCTTCTCAAGAACCACAATTACAGTTAAACTATAATCATTCATGATAGTAGAACTGATTTTTCCAATCTTTCACTATATGGTTTAATTCAGTGTTCCCAACTTTTTTAGAACCAGGACCTTTTTAAAACGACACTGTATCAGAACCTAGCTAGTTTTATGACAAAAAACAAAAACAAAAACCCAGAAGTTTGATTTTACTAGTTGCTCAAGCCTCTGTTTATATCCTTGTTTTTACTATGGTGGAGGGGACTGGCTTCTGGAGCTTCTATTGAACTCCATGTTCATCAAACTGAGACCCATCTGGTAGCCTTGCATTCCCCTTTGCCTAGCCTTCAATACGAGCAGAGACAAATTTGCCTACTCACAAGAAAATGTGCACCTGTGGCTGTTTCACTTTCCATAGGGCTCAATACATTTTCCTTACCAGCATGGTGGTGGTGCCGTCCTTCTCAAAAGTTTGTTGGGGCCTGCATTCATCAGATGGGGACCATTCTAGTGGTGACGCAACCCATAGCTTGAGAATTGCTGGTTTAATGGTTGTATAGCACATTTGAAACTAATTAGTAGATGTCTGTATCTCAGTCTGATTAATCTACAATACAATACTGTGGTTTTGTTTAAGATTTCCTGTGCTAGAAAACAAGTACTTATCAACTGCTGGGCAAAAGCCAAGTCATAAAATGTAAATCATATCAGCGCTGCAGAGCACTATGCAGTGACTGCTTCTGACATTACTTTTCCCTAGTTGTATTCTGAGAAACTTCCTAGCAGAAAAGTAACTTTAAAAAATGGCAAAACATCAATGTCTAATGTACAAATCGTCAAATGAAATCCTGAAATCTATGAATAGAATAATTGCTTTAGAATTTCCCAAGTTGTGCATTTCATGCTTCTACCTCTCCATTTGCACACACCAAAGGCCATTTTCCATACATCGTGGCAGCAATCCAAGATTTGGTCAGTTGGTACTAACTTACTAGAATGCAGTCAGGGACGGTATTCTAGGTAAGCTGTGCTCTGCGCAATTTGAAGCTTGGCTAAACAGGAAGTCAGTGGCAATGTATTAGGTCACCGCCAAACACCAAAAGATGTTGCTGGACTGCCATGCTGCAACTGAATGGGTCCGTGGAGTCCCCCCTAGCCAAAAGAACTATGTAGGAAACTGGCCAAAAGCTACAGTTTGATCCTGGTTTGTTTTACCTTACCGTGGTTGAACTAACTAAAAATGTGACAGTTTGATAAAATGGGGGGGGGGGGAGGAAGCGAAGCATAAAACAGCTCATGAACAAAGGAGGATACAGGAGAATGTGCATGTGAGCATGCACAGTAAAAGCCATGGTTTCCCATTACTTCAGAACTGGGCCAATAAATCCATGGCCCAGCTGGCATTTGAATCTCTCAGGCCCAATCACAATACTGTTGGCCCTCCTTATAGGCACATTCATCACCTGCAAATTTGACCCACGATGGGTGCCAAACCGTGGCAAGAGGGACTCAAGAGACTTCCCCTAATCTTGCTTTCTGTCAGGTATGTTTCATGGTTGTGCAATTGGTGCAATCTTAGAATGCCATTTGTATTCCAGAAGTGTCATTTGATTATGTCACAACGATGTCACTTCTTGCTTGATGTTATCACTTCTGACTATGACATAACTTCCAGGTTAATGTCATCACTTCCAGTGGGTTGCAACACAAATGCCATTCTAAGAAGTGGGTCCTGATCTAAAAGGTTTGAGAACCATTGCAGTAGATCCTATCGGCTCAATAAAAATGCAAGAAAAATTACAAGAACCTGCCCTGCTGAATTAGGCTGACAGACCGAGTACCCCATCTCACACAGTGCCAATCAGATGCCTCCTGCCCCCTCACCCCCTGCTAGCTACGCCTCTGTCCTTAATGTATCCACATGGCATGGCTAATTCCATGATTTTTGGCTTTAGAAATTTTCAACTTATACACTAGTATATACAGTAATAGTATGCAGATGCACACTGTCTCTGAATCTGCACAGGATAAATTTACATACTTATTACAACAGTAGCCTAAGCGTTGGCTACTTTGTATTTATGAAATCCACCCACATTCACTTTTTAATGAAAATTCCAAGCAGATAATTCACTTAAAACAGAAAGCCATTTAATGTTCAAGTTTCTACTTGAAGAGTTTTGCTGTCACCTCCATTCAAAGTTAAGATACAGCACTTTACTATGGTATATTCCCACACCTCATCCAACACACATACATTAAATTGCATACAGAGTCATTTGCTTGATGCAAGAATGCTCTAATTGTTCTTAGCTCTTAACAAGTTCATAATATATAACAGTTGGATGTGGGAATCAGCAAAGCAGAAGGACAGTCTGAATGTTGGGAGTACTGTATTCACTGAAACAACCATGTTGCTCAGTATGTAAAACAAGAATAATAGTAATATGGGTTTAAAAACCTCCGCATGCAACTCTAAGGCTAGGAACTCTAAGGCTAGGAACAATTGTGAAAATAATAAGAGTGATTTTTAGAGAGCTTCAAAGTGTGTTTTTAGGGAAAGGTAGTGTGCATCTGGCAGATGAGGTTAGCAAGTGCATTCCACATCCTTGCAGTTCTTCTAGCTGACCTGCACACTTGAAGACAGATATTCAAAGGGTGATCAAGACGGCCCAAAACATCATTGGCTGTTTACTCCCCTCTTTGGAAGAACTGTATAAAAATAGATGCAAGAGGAAGATATCTAATATATTGAATAGAAAGACTCCTCTCATCCGGGACATCAGCTCTTTGAACTATTACCATCGAGAAGGAGATTTAGGGTATTGAAAGCAAGGACGAGCAGATTCAGAAACAGTTTTTACCCAAGTGCAGTATTGAGTTTAAATGCGGGGTCATAAGTTTTTGTGGAATTTAAATTGCTGGGAGCAATGGGGTATTTATATTTGTATAAGTGATTGTTGTATGGTTGATTGTGCATATTTTAGTTTTGGTGTTGTCCAGTTTTACCTTGGGGAAGAGCACCTCATTTCGTTGCACCCAGTTGTGAGTGTAATGACAAATAAATTTCTTATGTCTTATATAGAAAGAAGTTTTAAAAAGCAATTTGGAAGATAATATTGCGATGAATATTAGAAACAGAAGGTATATGAGGCTGATGGGAGCAGATGTGTATATCGGGGGAATAATTAAATTGCTTTTCTTATGGAGACTTATTGGGTAATTATGAGAAGAAATGTAAAAAATTGGAGACATATTAGATAAAGATTTTTGTAGGAATGTTTGAAGACTAATTTGTGTAAACCTGTTTGGGCAAAGAAAGAAGCAGCTGGGGGGGGGTGGAGATAAGGGAGAATGGCACTCAGCCTTGTAGGGAAAGATTTCTTATGCAGCTATATTTTTGAGATAATGGGAGGGAAGAAAGATCACTGAGCTTGGAGACATATTTAGTTTCTAATTTTGTTGGGATCAAGATCATAAGAACATAAGAAGAGCCCCACTGGATCAGGCCAAAGGCCCATCTAGTCCAGCTTCCTGTATCTCACAGTGGCCCACCAGGTGCCTAAGGGAGTTCAGTAGACAACAAGATGCTTGCATCCTGTTGCCACTCCCTTGCACCTGGCATTCTGAAGTAGCATACTATTAATGTAAGGAGGTTGCACCACCCACCATGGCATATAGCCCACGACGGACTTTTCCTCCAAAAATCCATCCAGTCCCCTTTTAAAGGCATCTAGGCCAGTTGCCATCACCATTTCCTGTGGCAAGGAGTTCCATAGCTTAATGACCCACTGGGTAAAAAAGTATTTCCTTTTATCTTAATTCTTCCAACACTCAATTTCAGTGGATGCCCCCTGGTTCTGGTATTGTGAGAGAGGGAAAAGAACATTCCTCTACTGACTCTATCCCTTTCGTGCATACGTTTATATATCTCAATCATGTCCCCCCTCAGGTGCCTTTTTCCAGACTGAAGAGCCCCAAACACTGCAGTCTTTCTTCATAAGGGAGGTGCCCCAGCCCTGTAATTATTTTTGTCGCTCTCTTCTGCACCTTTTCCAGCTCTACTATGTCCTTTTTGAGATGCGGTGACCAGAACTGTATGCAATACTCTAGATATGGCCTTACCATTGATTTGTACAATGGTATAATAATTTTGGCTGTTTTATTGTCAACCCCTTTTTTAATTGCCCCAAGCATGGAATTGACCTTCTTAATTGCTGACACACACTAGGTCGCCACCTTCATTGAGTTGTCCACCAGCACCTCAAGATCTCTCTCCTGAGCTGAACCCATTAGCCTATAGGTGAAGTTTTGATTTTTTGCCCCAATGTGCACCACTTTACACTTGCCTACTGTCTTGTAGGATCAAGGTAAATTAGTAGAAAGAACATAGCTGGAGGATATTTGGAGAGATTTCCAGTTGCAGAAATCTGATATTCAGGGGCATTTGATATACAGTATTCTGGGAAATAGTATTTTCTGCTATGTTTGAAAACAATGTTATTCCAGTCAATTCAAAAGTGGCATCTTATTCTGCTTTATCAGATATTTACAACCTTTTCCATCTCACAGCACGCTTGACAAGGCGCTAAAATTGCCAGGGCGCACCATCAATTTTTGGACAGCTGACACCATGCTGCTGGTCGGGGGGGGGCTCACATCCCCCAATTGCCCTATTAATAAATAGCACTCCCCCAAACTCCCATGGCATATCTGTGAACCATTCACAGCACACTGGTTGAAAATAGAGGTCCTCCATGAATAGATGAACAAGGAGAACAAGGCGTTTAGAACAAAACAGATTAACGTGCAGAACTGGATCTGGTTTGAGATTGTAGCCATAGGAGAAGCAGCAGCAGCAGCTGCTGCTGCTGCCAGACTGGGTGGCGGAAGCACAAGAGGAGGTATTGCCAGAAGGAGAAGAGGGTGGTTATTGAGAGAGCTTCTTTCACACTTAGGGTGAACTCTCTAGGTGTGCCATGCACCTCTCTTAAATCTTTGCCCTAGCAGCCTTCCACTTCAGCTCAGGAAAGTCAAGTGCCAAGGGGAGGAGAGCTTCTTTACAGCACCTGCACACTCAGTAAGTCTACCATGTTCAATAGAACTTACTCCTAGGAAATTATAGGACTGCAACCTTAGTGTCATGAATATTAACTTTTAATAAAGGCTTTGATAAAAAAGAAGTTACATCTCTTTGCTATAACACTGACATCTGTCAAGTTCTCCTACCACAGCAGGGTTTGGAAATGTGAATGTTTGTTTATATGTAAATGTAATGTTTGCTTATATGTAAAATCTAAGTTATACAATTCACTGGTGGCACATGATTTTTTAATTTTTTATTTTTGACCAGCATCAAAACGTAAGACCCTGAAAACTGAAAAATCCATCTGGCAGTTAAATCTTTAGGTTGTCTCCTAGATTTAAGGCACATTTGACTAGTCCTGTATAGGGAATAGCCACAATCATACTTCTTGTGTTCTCAGCCAAACACATGAGAACTAGAAGCCACCAGTATGATGTGGCTACATATCTATTTTTGTGTTTCAAACACAACCTTGCGGTTGGGATACTTCAGTGTTGCTGTTATATGAGGAACTTGTGAGGCCATATGTGGAACAGTCACTGAAACCCAATTAGTGTCTATTCATAAGTAAGTTTCATTATGTACAGTGGGGCTTATTCCTAAATTAATACCCATAGGACTACAACCTGTATCAGGTTTGATCATACTCATGAAGCTTAGATTCAACCGAGGAGAAAAAGCAAAGAAGAACAAAATGATTGAGGAAATAAGGAGGAACTGATATTGCTAAACTAAGGAAAAAAGTTGAGAAGGGGTATACAGTAGTTGCAACTCACAAATATAACGCAGAAGGAAGAAATGCTACAAAGCAAGGATTTTCAACCACTGTAACATGGCACATTTAGTCTGCCACAGGAGTTTAGGAGAGGACAATCTATTCATAGGGTCTTTAGGGATGTGAGCACCCCGCCAGCAGCACAGTGTGCTTTGCCAATTGTCCAAAAACTGTTGGTGTACCTTGACAATTTTTGCACCTTGTCAGTGTGCTATGATATGAAAAAGGTTGAAAATTGCTGCTATGGAGGTTAAAGAGACAGTGGCCAGCAATTTGAATAATTCCAGTGGGATTACTGTATTGTCTTTTTTACTTTGCATGGTTAATCCACAAAGCTTTTGAAAGTCCTATTTCAAAAGCAATTTTCCATAAGGCACTGTGTCTGCATGCAAATATACATGTTTATGAATTTTGGGTTTGTGCTTCTTAAACACTACCTGTGCAGTTCTTTGGATCCTAACCTGAAGATACAGGAAGTGGTGCACACAAATTAGATTTAGGTAAATTAAGATGAGAAAAGTCCCTTATTCAAACAATATGTGTGTTTAAGAACATTTTTCTCAACAGAGTCAGGAATAATTTCACCTTAATTATTCTTCATTTGTTGGAGCATATCCCATCAACAGAGGAATATTTGAAGTGTCAGGCTCTATGATTATAGGCAGGATTTTTGGACTCCCATTAAATCTTCATTTGGTGAAGAAGAATCCAAGAGAATCCAAGACTTTTGTACTGAACACACAGTACATTTTTTGCATCTCTGCATACTTGCTCATGCTAAGAAATATTTAAGAATTTCAAAGGCTGCTATCATGCAAATAGAAGTTGCCAACTGGGGTGCCACATAGCCCCCATCTGCATATAGCTCCTCCATATGGTTTTGACAACTGCATCCATGTCACTGCAAAATACAAGAGTAAGGGAATTGCATGGTGAAGTAAAATCACAAGGACTGCCTAGATAATTGTTCTGTGTGTACATAGAATAGCAGATGAAGTGGCCTCTACATAGCTATTCTTCTAGTTACCACCCAGGTGGCACCGTGTGTATGAAATACACCCAACAGGTGATCAAATAGCTTAAATGCTGTCTTTTTCCACAAGAACACTTATTGGGGACTATCAGATAGTTTGCATGTCAGATTGGCTACCAAGGCCAATCTTATTATCCAATTTTATTTCGTTTATTTTTGTGTGTCATGTTTGGCTTAATACTCTCATTGAAATCAACAAGGGTTTTCACTATGCTGGCCTCTTGACGTGGCACGCCCATAACTTCTTCTCTCTGCCAATGACATATGGCAGATGGGTTAGTGCTCAGGAAAGTTTTTTTAAAATAAATTTATATGCTTCCTTTGTGGTCACATCCAGTCCCCAACTTCTACCATTTACATTGGCATTTTCTAAAAGATCTATTGGAGAGTATTTTAAGATCTAATATAAAGACACCCCCAATATCAAATCTCAGCATTTGTGAAAGAATTTTCAAGTTCTGTGTTGGGCTAGGATAGGAGTTTGGTAGAAAGAGAACTGCCACGTTCTGTGGGAATTAAAACAGGCATAGGAGGGATATACAGTACAGGAGAGTTCCAAAGGGTTAGCCCCTCCTTCAAAACAAGAGTTGTTACCAGTTCTGTTGAAAGAACAGGCAAATTGTGCATATCTACATATCTGGGGACTAGAGGAAATTATGAACCTCACTGAGGTGGTAGAGTTGTGTGCACATATGCAGGGTGTGTGTGTGTGTGTTTCAAGTCTGCCTGGAAGCCACACCCTACAACAACCAAACATTGTTCTAAAAGCCAGACAACATACCCCAGATAGCAGATAAGGATAGGAATGTGGTTACTCAGTGGTGAGGAGAGCCGCACTCTGAACATGCTCAGGAAAAAAAAAAAACACCTACATGATTGCTTTACAAATGATGTTCCAGAAGCAATCAGCTCTGGCACTGAATACTGTTAAGCTGCAGCTCACATGGGTTCAGATTTTAAGCCCTCGTTTTGAGAGAGGGACGAGGAAGAACTCCTCCTTCCTGTAGTGACAGAAATGAATACATTTTGCGAGAGAAGGAAGCAAGGAAGGTTGCCTGTGTAACATCACCTTCCTGACCTGAGCAGTACGCCACAAGAATCTTGCAACGCTTCGCCAGGGCAGTCCTATACTCATGTTCACTCCAAAGCAAATCCCACTGTGTTCTGTGAAAAGCCCGTGGAATGCCACAAAACACTCTCATCCGAGTTCACAACTTTCAGGGTGGTGGTGGTGGTGGTAGCGGTAGCCAACCGGGCTTGTCTGTTGCACCGAAACAACCAACGAGCCTCGCAGCACCTTAAAGACCAGCCAGTTTACTTCAGCAGAAGACGGGCTATAGTTGCCTCCTGCTCTCCAACGACGTCCATGCAAGAAAGCCGGGGGGGGGGGAGAAGTCAATTGCGTCGTCTTTAAGGTGCGAAGAGGCTGTTTCTTTGCTGCGACAGACAGACCAACACGGCTGCCGGCGCAGGGTCTTCCTGGCCAGGGTAGCGGCTCCCAAGGCAGCCAGCGGGTGGGTGGAGGCTGCCTGTCCCTACCTGGAGGACTCCCCGTTGAAGCTGCCGCCGTCCAGCAGCCGCACCTTGCAGAAGAGGATCCCGTTGACGAAGGGCACCGAGGAGAGCTCGTCCAGCTCCAGCTCCACGCGGAATTTGAACTTCTTTTTCTTCATCATCATGAAGGCCATGGACGGGGGGGAAGTAAACAAGCAGCCGGCAAGAGGACAGAGGAGGGAAGCCGCCCAGGCACCGCCTGCGGCTCAGGGCTAACCCCCTGCCAGCCCCTCCATGGCCTCCGTCGCCGTTTCTTCGGCCCGGGGGGGCGGGGGGAGAAGCAGCGGCGGAGAAGGGAAAAAACCGCCCGCCCGCGCACTCCACCTCAGGCAGGCGGCGCTGGCGCTGCAACGCGGCTGCTCAACACCCGTCTTCCTAAGCCCGCCCGAGCGGCTGATATGGCCCCAGCTGCCTGCCTTTCAAACCAGCGCGCCTCCCACCCGCTGCTCCCCGAGAGGGAGGGAGGAACTGCCGGGGATCGCTCCTTTCCTGCCCCCGTCCGGCCGCCAGTCACAAGGGACTCGTGGGCCGCCGGCTTCCATCTCGCCTTTGGCTGCGCGGGCGCCCCCCAGCGGTTCCTGTCGGCGTACAAGACCGGAGGGGGGAAAAGAATGATGCGGGTGGGCGCCTACTAGCACGGAACCCGTAAACCTCTGAATGCTACTGCTGCTGGAAGCTGTCCCCAGTCATGGCTCCGACCCTGATATGACTCCTGCACTTCACTTCGTTATAGAGTTTTATTGCACGAGAAAGTTGGCGTGGTTTTGGAAGGGGGAGAAGCACTAATTGCATTTCAGGAAGAATTTTATCAGGGGCCACAAAATTTACTTCCCAAAGGAGGAGGGGGCAAAACAGTGAGGGAGGGTGGCAACAGCTGGAGCCTGGGTCTACCTGGCCGTGCAGCGTCAGCAATTACCAAAAAACCCAAAGACATTCTCACATCTCTTTTAGATATAGAAAATGATTGCAGAAAATTAGCATCATTGTGTTTAGGGTTAGTATACTGTGCATACCAAAACTTGCTTCTACAGCAGCTGTGTCCCTGAACTCCTATGCATTCCTTCGTGGTTAGCAAATTCACAAGTCAAAGAACTACTGTAGCAGGCCAGTTTTCTCCCAGATGTGACACTGTTAAAGAGTGTCATGCATGCATTCCTGGGCCTGGTGTGTGTGACTCATGACAGTACATGTGCCCAGGGTAGTCAGCTGACATAGGAAAATCTAAGATCCCCATCTCCTTTCGCTCCTGAGCCTTCTTTTTTACCCTGGGCCCAGGTACAAATTACCCTCCTCTCATATGCCCTGCTGAATTTATATAGCCCCTTCCTCTAAACAGCGCTTGTTGTTTTTGCCCTCTCCCCTTTAGCCACAGAGCAACCCTGTGAGGTAAGTTTGTCTAAGATGGTGGTTCTCAAACCTTTCAGAAGCCCTAGAGCAGTGGTTCTCAAACTTTTTAGCACCAGGTCCCATTTTTTAGAAAGTGTCTGGGACCCACTAGAAGTGCCGTCACTATGAGCCTGCTGCTTTCCTGATAATGCAGCAGTAAGTTGGGTAATTTCTCAGCCATTTTGCAATAGCAAAGTGAATCAGAAAGGGAAAAACATCTATTTACAACCTTGACACAAGCAAAACAGCCACACAGCCCTCCTCCTTTAAAGATCCCATCTTCCCACATTTTTGATATGGCTGCTCTAGGTGCTTTGTGACACCACCCCCCACCCCGGAAATTGGCTCAGGACCCACTGGTGGGTCCCCACCCACAGTTTGGTGACGCTGCCTGGTTTATAAATGCCAAGGAGCATGGCCAGTGATGTCATGCAGGGGGTACGCGAGTACCGGTTTCTAGGATTACAGCTGGCCCTGCCCATTAGCCCGCCCACTCGTCAACTCCGCCCTCTGCAACGTTTGAATTTCCTGCATATTTGAGTTGCCTGCATGTTCTCAGAGCCAGCCAGGCAGGCAGCGAGCAAGCGGAGCCTTTCCTTGCCACTGAAAAATGAGTTGCTCTGGGGTTTTAACATGATGCCAGGCCTCCTTAACATGTTCTGGGGGTGCTGTGGAATACTGTTGCAACTGTTGGGTCAGTTTAAAATCATCTGAGGCCTCAAAAAGGGCTTTTTTCATGTCACTTCCTGCCAAGACATCACTTCTGGCTTATGATGCCACTTCCGGTGGGCGGGTCCCGACACGTGCCAATCAAAAGTGAGTACCTGTTCTTAAATCATTTAGATGACACCACTGAGCATGGCTATAATGTAGCAGCTTATTTAACCCTTGATACACATAGCCCTGTCAGATTAGTGGAAACCACTACCACCAAATTTGTGGCAAACCTCTAAAGATTGGGTCACAACCCACTGATGGGGTTCCAGACCCACTGTTAATGAACCACTGCTCTAAGAGATTATAACTGTAAGCCAAGGAACTCCTGGCTGACAGAACCGAACCCAGAAATCGCAGGTTGTTGTCTCCTGAATTGCCACATTAGTTGTTTCTGAGGTGGCACCCTACAAACCCCAAGAGAAGCAGGATGATTCCCACAGCCCAAGCCTATGCATATCTAAAGGTAAAGGTAAAGGTTTTCCCATGACCGAATGGTCTAGTTGTGACCGACTGTAGGGGGCAGTGCTCATCTCTGTTTCTAAGCTGAAGAGCTGGTGTTTGTCCTAGGACAAGCTTCCGTGGTCATGTGGCTGGCATGACTATACACCATGACTATACACATGGAACACTGTTACCTTCCCACAAAAGTGGTACCTATTTATCTACTCACATTTTTAGGTGTTATCGAACTGCTAGGTTGGCAGGAGCTGGGACAAGCAACTGGAGCTCACTCTGTTGCGTGGTCTCAAACTGCCAACCTTCCAGTCAACAGCTCAGCGGTTTAACCCGCAGTGGCACCATGTCCCATTATATTTACTCAGAAGTAAATAGTGTTGTGTTCAATGGGGCTTACTCCCAGGAAGGTGTGCATAGAATTGCTGCCTCAGTTACACAAGTTCATCTCTTTGTATTTTCTAATGTTAATCAAAAAAGAAAAACCTAGCTCTGCGTTCCCTTCTCACCTTCCCAATCCTTAATACAGATATTCTTCAAAAGGGGCTCATTCTTATAACCATTTTCAGCCATCCCAGTTGTGGCAGATACAAAATAATAGTTAAAAGTGAACAACACAGAGCATAAAACAATATATTTTATCTGCATAGCACCTTCTTTCCCTGTGAGATATTTTTGCATTATCAGATCAGTGACTTGGAACAATTTTTTTCACCCCCTTCTTATGACCTTCTCGGCCCAAAACCATGGCAGACATATAGATTTCTTAATGTATTAAGGACCTTCAATCAAGGAGAAATGTCTTAAAATAGCAAGAGGCTCACCATTTTAAGCATACTCGGCGAAAATATAGCATATTAGGACACCACTGCTATCAGAGCTCATTTAATTTAAAAGATTGGCTTTGTTCAAAATTGCCAAGCAAGCCTAGTGTTTGAATAATATACTGGGCAGCAAACAAGAAAATATTTGTGTCTAGCAAACGTGTGATGATTTCAGATATGCACACTTATTTTCATTAGGTTAATAATGTATACCTTAAATCAGAGTATAAGTAGGAGATTATTAGCCAGATAATGGTCTATTCCCAATACAGTATTCTATGGCCAAGAAACAGACCCAGGACGGAGGTCCAGTACAGCAGCAGCGATGTGTGGCGCGGGAGTGACAGGTGAGGTAGAACTGCCCTGCCAAAGTGCTGTGCACACCACTGCTGTGATCACACAAACACTTACAACTCAGGGGCTTTGAGCAGTTGGAGTCCGCTGGTTGTAGGTGTTTGCAGGATCACAGCCACAGCAGCAGCAGTGGCGGCACTTTTCACAGAACTAAGGCAAGGCAATTCTGCCTCACTTGCCCCACCCGCACTGCAGATAGCTGCAGTACAGTATACAGTCAGGGACAGGACTGATTCTTAATAGGTTACTGTGTCACCAGGTTCAGCGAGGAGATAATCCTTCAGTGGTGTTCTCAGTGGGAGCAGAAAAGTGCAAAGGATGACAGTGGCATTCCTGGGGGTGGGTAATGCTAAGTGTTGCCAGAGCCTGAGCTCCTGTGTAAAGCAGCCCCGCCCCCTCGTCCCCAGAGCCAATAGTGGCTTGGCTCGGAGAACAAAGCCAATTCTGCAAGCCGCATATGGCTCTAGAGGTAAGTGCTACATCACACAGAAGCTCAGGCTTCTGCTACACTTAGCGTTCCCCACCCCCAGGAGGGAGCTGGGAGAAGAAGTACTCCAGGACCATGGGTCATGCCTGCTACATCAAAGTTACAGCCCTGTGCAAATTTACCTGGGAATACATGTTACGAAGCACAGTGGAACTTCTGAGTCTCTGTGCACTCTAATATACCTCTTATCTTTATCTGAGATTTTTTTAAAATTTCATTTTATGGTGTTTTTTTAACTATTACATTCAACTCCAAGAATTTTGGATGAAAGAACCTGGATCCTTAAATGAAGTACATATGCATTTTAAAGTAGAAGATATTCTAATGAAGATATGATATTTAAAGTTGATTTTGTTGCCCCCGCCCCGCCTTAGTACAGTACAACCTCTATTCTGAGGTAAAGGAACTGGTAAATGCTTGCAGGGCTGTATAGAGTGGTGGTGACTCGCGCTGGTGATATCATGTCCAGATGTGTGCCACCTGGACATGATATGGTGCCACCGCTGACTAGGTTAAAAGAGGGGGGGTTGCAATTATGCTGCAGCAGCAGTAGCAAGAACCCAGGTTTTACAGCATCTCCAACTGCTGCCCGTACTAGGTAAGTGTGAAAAACAGTTTTGTACCTAGTTAGCAATGGCACAACCTGTATGTACAATCATTGCTATTGTTGCCACTACCCTTAAGGGGAAATTCAGTGTTTCCAATTGCCCTGGGGGGTTGTGACCCACCCAGAATGGGGAATTCTGCTTTAGTAAGATGTGGCTCTGGGGACATGGCTGGGGGTGGCAGGGTGTAATGATGAGCTCCTGCTCTTCAAAATGTACCACTGCATCCCTGATAGGGAAAAGTAGTATGTTGCATAGTGTGGGTAAAGCTGTGCCCCCTTCCCTCCCGCTAATGGGTAACCCAGCTTGACAGAGACCCTGAAGAGGGGTTGTGTACCTACTACTTTATGGGTCCTTGCAGTAAACAAGTTCTCTTTCTGCACACATGAGAATGGGCATTTTACCCGTTTCATAATAATTATCTGCCATGAGTAGGATTGCGAGAAAGATTGCATCTTTCTCTAGCAGAGCTGCAGCTGCAAAAGATATTTCTCCTTCCTTATCATGTTACTCACCCTGCCCTTCTACCTCCTGTGAAGCTGAGTCTTTGTTGCTCCAGCAGGTGAGAGGAAGGAATGGGCAAAGTTGCTGGGGATGTAGAAGTAAGAGAAGTTGTGGCAACATCATCTTTCACAGCTGCAATTGCTCTCTGAAAGGAGTCATACGCAGTCTCTGGGCTGCATTCACCATAACCAGCTCCTGATTCAGAGATAGCAGTTGCTGCTTTCAGCAGTTCTGGGCAGAGACTTGATGATATTCCTTTGGCAGGAACCATGAAGGCACAGAATGTGAAGGGGTTGTCATTCTGTAGCAGCTGGCATTGTGTTATGTTAACCATGTTAGAGGAGCTGCAATTCACATGAGGCGTGCACTTACAAAGGATGCCCAGTTGGCATTAAAGTTGGAAAAACTGGTGGAAAATCTTTATGTCCACAAATCAGTAAACAATATATGTGCAAACATTTTTGGAGGGTATAATTTGCCACTGTACACATAACTCAAACTGTGGTCTCTCCACATTCCTTAGGTCGTTTGACTTAGGGTGCAATCCTAATCTGGAATTAGACCAGCAAAGTTTGGCCGGCACAAGGGACACAGATGTGTGCCATCCTCCCTGACTCGGAGAGTGATCCAAATGCGCTTCATGGCGTCCCTTGTGCCGGCCTAAATCCAGGTTAGGATTGTGCCCTTAATCTCTCTGTAGAAAATGTATCTGGGATAGTGATAATGTCCTTGTATACAGTAGTGTCCTTGTATTTGGAATAGTGACTGCCATCTTCATACTCTTGCAGCATTCCCCAAGTCCTACAATAGCAGGAGCTGGAAACCTAGGAGGACAATACCAGAATATTGAAATGCCAAAGTTTAAATGATCATCTTCTGCATAGTAATTGCTTCTGTATGGGGTCCGTAAGGTATGGAGACATTATTTCACAATCGCAATTTTTGGAGCAGACAGCAAGCAAAGTCCACAGAATGCAGGGATGGAAATTTGGCACCGTGGCAAGACAGTAGTTGAGTCCTGAGCCTCTGCCCTCCAAGACTTGGGCATGAGTCCTAGTGCATGCCCATGGCGACATGTACAAGTTACTTTGATTTAAGTAGTCGCAATTCTTTTGACATGGGTCAGCCACACCAGGGCATGGACCAAAAGGGACTGAGTACAACGGGTCCAACAGCATGACATGACAGAAGTGGCAAGCGGGGGCAGAGTCGCATGCAGCAGCCCTTAACTGCTATTTGAAGAAAAGCTTCAGGAAGTCCAGAAAAAAAAAGTTAAGAAAAGACCTGCTGTCTTTTCCTGATCCCAGGACACCATCTTCTCCAGAAAGTCTTGACCCAGGAGGAAGGCAGAAGTAAGTTTGGGTAAGCATTTTAGGGCAAAGGAAAGCTTTCAAAACAAGAAGATGGAGAGCAAAATAATAATAATAATAATAATAATAATAATAAAAGCTACAGCCAAAAGCAAGTAGAGGCCAAGAAAGGGGGCAATACATAGACAGAGATTATGCAGAAGAAGGATATTTTATAAGGAGAATAGTGAGCAACCGTGCAGTGCAGGTGGCAGGGATGGAGCAAAAATGGCCGAGAAGGCTTCTTGGGCCTGGAGCTCCCAAAACCAGAGAGGATGCTATTTAAGGCATACGACTCCAAGAACATTTCATTCCCCATTGCCCTACAAGATGTAAATTCAAGGTCCTTCTTCAGCAATGGATCCTAGCATAAGCATTCAGAATATTCTTATGTGCTTGTATCTCACTTCTCCAAATTGTGAAAAAGTTTCAGGGGTGCAATGTTACCTGGATTCTAGCTTCCCCAGAAGTAGAGATCACTGGAGGCTTATGGTATCCAACCTACCTCTTATCCCACTCAGGCTGCAATCCTATCCAGACTTCCAGGGGAGTAAGTCCATTGACTGAAATGGGACTTACTTCTGAATAGGCATGCATAGGATTGGGCTCTCCATTTCTGTGTACAAATCTGTAGATTTGTAAATCAACGAACATTATAAAACCTACAGGCTGAGCATGAAAATAGAGTCAGGTAGGATGTACTCCTGCAAAAAAAAAAAAAAAAAAAAAAAAAAACCCAACCGCCAGCTGGAAGCTTTGCAGTCCAAAAGGTGCTTCAGCTTTGACAAAGAGATGTCAAAGCACTTTACAAAAGAAAGTCAGATCCTTGCCCCAATTTAAAACAAACACAGGGCAACAACATAGGAGGGAAAAGGAAGTGAAAGTGAGGCTAAATGGGGAGGGTCAACACATTTGTAGCAATATCGATAATGGATGAGAAAAGGGGGCAACCCTTGCTTTCATGACAGTCATGATGTGGCAACTCCCTTGTGTCAGACTTAGAGGAAATACCCCACCCACCCAGAAATGGCCTCTAAGGCCAGGTGTATTAAATGTTCTTGGGGGAGGGCTTTTCTCATCCTGTTCTTGATGGAGGAAGCATCTTCTCTTCTCCTTTCTCCTGCCCGGATGGCTGCTGCTGCTGCTGAGTCCTTGCTCTAATGGGTTGCATGTTATATATTATATTAAACCAGAAATTTTCAACCAATGTGCTGCAACACACTGGTGTGCCATGAATGGTCTGCATGTGTGCCACAGGAGTTTGGGTCATTTATTAGTAGGGTCATTGGGTGATCTGAGCCCCGCCCCCAGCATAGTATGCGTTGCCGTATTAAACTTTTCTCAATGCACTTTTTTAAAGCGAGTCCAGCAGCACTATGGTACTGGCTTTACTTCTCTTGAGCTAAAAGGAAGAATTTGTTGAGGTGAACTTGGTCACTGCAACAGGAAACATTAGCAATTGTTTGAAGTAGTGCACCTGGTACAGACACTACATCGTAAAACATAGCTGAATTGCCTTTTCTCTCTGAGGCTATTAATAAAATATATTAAACAGCTTGTGCTCTTAGAAAAGGAACTATAAATATATTGAGACATAAGTGGGTGGAAAAGTGGAAGGCTGCAACACGCTGTCAAATACATTTTCCTCTCCAGCACAGTCAGTGGGGGGCAGGGGGGGATACAGGCAGTGGAGAGAAATCACACAATATCACATACACCCACCACTTGCATGCGCGTGTGCACACACACATACAAACACACACTACCTTCAGTGGCCCTAGTGCTTTGGAAAGACTAGAGGGTTGCCAAATGATTAAACACAAACAAACACACACACACACACACCACCACCACCACCACCACCACCACCACACTGAGCTTGGCCAGTCTTTTTATTTACTTACTTACTTACTTACTTTATACATTATTATGCTGCCCTTAAATGCAACTATTTCCAGCTCAACTACAAATATTAAAATAAAAACAGTTATAACACAATAAACCAGTGGATTAAAAAAATATCCTCACAAGAAAAAAGTCTGGGAAAATTGAAAAGCGTTTGCCTGGTACAGAACAATCAAACCAGACAAGCTCCCTAGGAAGAAAGTTCCATCATCAAAATTCCCCTGACTCAGCAGCTGCCTCACCTCTGATGGTGGAGATGCTTACAGAAGGGCCTCTGATGTTACTCATGGGCAGGTTGATGTGGGAGAAGTTCCCTCTGAAAGCCAAGCCCAAGCCAGATATGGTTTTAAAAGTAAGCACCAGCACAGGGGTGTGAAATGTAAGGCCCGGAGTTGGAGGCGGCCTCCAGAAGCTCTTTATCTGGTCTTTAGGCTCTCCCAGCACCACCATCTCTGTTGCTGAGCTGAGGTGTCACTGCTGAAAGGGCTGCCCACATGATATTTGAGTTCCCATATCTTGAAAATATGAGCAAGACGTGCTTATTTTCTCTTCTGTCATTTGTAGTTCATTAGTTCCTAAGTGAGATAAAAAGTGCTTATTTCTGGTCATGACCTGCTTAATGATATCACTTCCTGGTTAATGACATCACTTCTGGCCCTTAGCAGGTAACATGCGTCCCACTTTGTGAAACAAGTTTGACAGCCCTGCACTAGCATTTTGATGGAGAGAACCCTGTGGAAACAGACTGGTAACCAGTGAAGATCTTTAAAGATTGGTGAGACATGTTCCCACCAACAAGTCCTGGTTAAAAAAGCATTGCAACTGTTTTTTTTTTTTAATAAGCTGAAGTTTCCATATAGACCTCAAAGGCAGTCTCGCACACAATGCATATTAATCTGTTTCCAGAGTACAGTATAGATAAATGTGGCCAGGCTGTCAGTCCAGGAGAGGCTACAGCAGGTGCACCATCCTCAGCTAGGGGAAACTGCTTTGTGCCACTGATGTCACTTGTGTCTCTATTGACAAAGCTGGATCTAACCGCAACTACAATCCTGATCTTTATCATGTTCATTATGGCAGTCTAGCTCAAATATATTGTTGCACTCAAAACCTCTTGCATACTTTCTGCCATCCTGTATTATAGTTCAGGGATTGCCTCTAAATTTTAAGGCGAACCATTTCCGGCATTTACAAGATCTGGCAATTGCCGGCGAAACCAGCTTAGCACACCCTTAGGATTGGGCTGTTAGAAACTCAATAAATGTCCTCTCATAGCACTTCTTTAGTTTCTACAGCTCTGCCATCTGCTGGCATACAAGTGAAGCACTTCATGGCCTATGTTCATCCATTTCCCATCAGTAACACGGACACTCCCATTTTCATTTGTGATTGTTGCTTGAAAAACAACAACGATCTTTCATTTGTGATCGTTGCTTGAAAAAAAGCAACTTATTATTTGATTAACATAATAAAACCAAGATTAGGATAATAAAAGCAAGTTGTTAAAAATATGACACGCACAGCAGGAGCCTCAGCAAGATACCTAATAAAAGTAATTAGCAAGCTGTTAAAAGCACAAGGAGCAGCCAAGATAAATAGTTAACGTGCAAGTGCAGAGTGCCACGGCAGAATTGCAGAGAATAATCAATAATTCAAGAGCAAGTTATTAAAAGTGCAGGAGTATGTAGGAGGATGTCCCGCAATAGGGGATCATCATCCAGCCTTCTGCTGGGTTGCCTTCACGTCATGCTGGGTAGGCAAGACAGGATTGGGATGCTGTTGGTGTATTGCCTGCCTAGCCGCCCAGCAGTCTCTCTGTCCGATCTGACTAGGGTGATCTTGGCAGTGGCTTTGGAGTGCCCCCAGCTCTTGGGGCTGAGGGGCCTCAATGTCTATTCTGGGGGCCCCAGTCGTGGAGAAGCTCATTTCATGAGTGCATGGCAACTATGGGTCTGTCTCATTTGATTTCTGCACCGACACATGTGAGAGTACCCATTCTGAATCTAGCATTTACTGCTGGGCAAATGGATGGAGATTTGGGTGTGGAGAAGATTAAGATCACTCTTCTTGATTAAGATATATAAGATAATATATAAAGGACAGATAATTAATTGGGAGGTTGGGCTACTGGCAGCCCCTTGCCTCTGCAGAGGTGGGGGGGGCAAATTGTATGGTCAGCTCCCAGAAGCTGATGGATCCAGATAGTTTTCTGAGGGGTCTTGGTTTTATTCCCTGCTGTTAGGATCAGCAACTCATCTGAAGCTTTGGTCAGCCTCTGGAATGAAGAAATGACCAGGGCAGTGGATCAGATCAGTCCTGTATTGCTGCGTCATAGAGCCAAGGTGGCTCCAAGTTTACTGGTGAGCTTCAGTGGACAATGAAGCAACTGGGCAGATGCATTAAGCAATGATGGAGGGTTGCCTTGTGAGGTGCCTGACCAAACACAGGTTCACGCTCATATAAGAGCCTACACTCTAGTAGTCATGTCAGTGAAGAAGGCTTTTATTATCTGACACCAATAAATCTGCAGAGAGATGTTCAACCAAGTTTTTCTATTATATGTAGTTCTGGGCCTGTTGTATCCAGCCCTGGAGGGGATAGAGGAAGAGTGTATGGTTGCTTGCTGCTAGGCAGTTCACAGATAAAATCTCTCACATCTACCACACCTTGGACTCCACGTTGACAGTATCTGTTGATATTGTCCTGGCATCTGTTGTACAACCTGAGGATATGAACAGAATTCTTTGGAATGGGAGGCTAGCTGCTTGCTTGCTTTACCTTTGCCTGGTGTGACTTATGAGATCTGCCGGGGGTGGGTGGGGAGGGTAATTAATATGTCCCTTGAGGAAAGGTTTTTTTTGATGGCACTGAAAATCAGGTGCGCCCGGAGGCCCAAGCGCGCCCCATGGCAGGTGCTGAAACCGCGCCCCCCACGTCACCCCGCCCCAGCACGTCACTCAGACACGCCTCCCTTACCCTGGAAAGGCTCTATTTCTGAGCATAAGGAAAGCGTGGGCAGGCAGGAGGGCCAAAACCTGCGCGGTCTCTCCTGGACTGTGCGCACTGGCGCCCCGCTGCTGCCTGGCGCTCCATGGCTCGCGCCATGGGGTGCTACAGATAAGAAACGCGCCTGCTGAAAATGGCAGTAGTGTACCCCCCACCTGAAGACATCCCCCCCCCAGATCCCACTGTACTGGATAATTTCCAGTCAATTCCAAACCTCCCTTTTTTGGGCAAGGTGATTGAGTGGGTGGTGATGTCTCAGCTCCAGAGGATCCTGAATGAAACAGATGATCAGGATCCCTTTCAGTCTAGATTCATTCCAGCCCTGGTGGATGACCTATACTGGGACTAGACAGAAGTAATGCACTCAGCTTTTGACACCATCAGCTATCCTGGGTTGGCTGGCTGAGTTGGAGCTTGGGGACAGTGTTTTGCAGTTGTAGCACTCCTTCTTGGTTGACAGGTCCCAGATGGTGCTGCTGGGGCATGCCTGTTTGGCACCCTGGCCATTGGCATGTGGTGTGCCACAGGGTTCTATAATGTTCCCACATTGTTTAACATCTACATGAAACCCCTGGGAGAGATCGTCTGGGGATTTGGAGCAGGGTGCCATCAATACACTGAAGACACCCAGCTCTATTTCTTTTTTCAACCTCATACTGGAGTGGCACTGTTGAAATATTGGAGCGCTTCCTGGACGTGGTTTGGAACTGGATGTGGTTAATAAGCTACAATTAAATCCTCTTAAGTCCGGAAATCCATGATGGAGGTGCTGCACCATAGATCTGAATGGGGTTGCCCTCTCTCTGCAGGAACAGGTCCATAGTTGCTCAAGGATCACCAGGTGGCCGCTGTGGCCATGGGGGCTTTTGCCCACTGCCCTGTTTCTGCGGCTGTGCCAGCTATGGCTGTACCCGAGTCAGTTCAACCTGACCACAGGTTGACTCAAAAGTCCTGTGATATTCAGTGTTCACTCTCAGCCCGCCTAAGCACGCACAGGATCGCAGCCTTAAAGGGGAGCCGTGACTCCCTCCTGAGCGTCTTACGGATGCCAGCCTCCGGTCGGAATCCTACGCACGCCTGTTTGGCACTATGCCCTACTGAACTCTACTCTAAGTAAACGTACACGGGATCAGGCCGGCTGCAATCCCCCAGCTTGCTCTGGAGCCATCAGCAACTTGCCTGCTTTCCCCATGATCAGGCAGACGGGGGTTTCCTAGCAAACTGCCTGAAGCCCGCTCCCTGCGGGGCGGGGGGAGGAAGGAAAGACCAAGTCCCACCCAAGTCGTGACCAGGCAAGCCCGCGGAACCCAATGAGGACGAGAACGTGCTCTTCTCCTCCCTCCTCCCTCACTGGGTGTTGGCTTGTGAATGCGATGCCTCCAACGTTTCCTTACTCCGCCCTGTATGAGCGATCGCAACCCGGAAAGGGGAAGACGGTCGTGCTTTTTCAAGCGTGTATGAAATTGTAGGGATTCCCTCCTCTCCCGCTATTATTTATCGCCATTTTTTTTACGGCCTGTTTCTGTGTGTGCCTTCCCGGTTTGTTTCCCTTTCTCTTTCCCAAGGCTGTACAATGTTTCGCTTCTTCAAGGGGTTTGTGCTGCCGGAAGCTGCCTGTGAAGCGACCGAAAGTAGTTCGAGGTACGAGAATCTCTTCAAGAAGCTAGATCTCAATAAGGATGGCCGAGTGGACATTGCCGAGCTGCAAGCTGGTCTCCAAGCCCTGGGCATCCCCCTGGGTGATGACGCAGAGAAGGTGGGTGCAAGGCTTGATGATGTGACAAAGCCAATTTTCGTCGTGTAGACACAGCAGTATTTTGCAGAGGGTAATGCAAGGCAGGGCCATAAACCATGTATATTAGCCATGTGATGTTAGTGGGCTTGGGTTTGTGTTCATGTCTTTTTAAAAAATATACCCCTCGTGGGTATGATGTGAAAGATATGTCCTTAATCATTTCCTTAATTATTTCCTCTTTCCCAAGTTGGCTTAGTGTAGAGGTTTGCCTCTACTGGTCTAACCTAGGAACCAGTTTCATTGATGTGGTAATCACCAAGGTGATTACTAAGATGGTAAGCACCATTCAGGTGCATTTGAATGGATCAAAACAGGATCAACAACACCAAGTACAAATGAGTGCCAGAGACCCAATCTACAACTTGATCTGTGTTTATCAGGCTGCTACCCAAAACCAATCAAAGCAGGAAGGAGAAAGCCATAATGGGATATTTTGATGCCCCCCCCCAGGTTAGAGATAGGGGTAGGACAAATTATTTTCTTCTTAGTGAAATTTTAATTAAAAGCCCTCATTTAAGTCTATTGCAGGCTTTAATATCTCCCTTACTTCTCAGGTAGCTCCTAAAACCCTATAAAAGGGGACAGCCCCTCCCAAGAGGGAGGAATCACTCATCTTCCTACTTCATCCTATCCTCTTTTGCTAAAAATGCTCCTGGAGACTGAGAGCACAATCTACTCAGAAATTAGACTCATTGTGAGTGCAATCCTAAACTAGAGTTAAGCCGAAATAAACTAAGCCAGCAAAGTTTGTCCAGCACAAGGGACACCGTAAAGCACCCTTGGACCATTCTCAGAGTCTGGGAGGATGGCACATGTCTGTGTGCTGGCCTCTCTGACTCCGAGAGTAGTCCAAACACAGTTTACTGTGGCCCTTGTGCTGGCTAAACTTTGCTGGCTTAGTTTATGCCGGCCTAACTCAGTTTAGGATTGTGCCCTGTGTGTGTTGTGACCTGCTCCCAGGAAAGGGTGTTTAGGATTGCAGCCTCAGGATCCTGCTGCAGTTAGCATCCCTGGATTTAGAAGGGGATAGACTAGATTTGGAAAGACACCCCCCCTCGGTTCCTTTGGTACTCTCTCCTTAATTGACTCTGGTGAGCCTTCTGGGCTATGTGGGGTAGAGTGAGGTGCTGAACCAAAGGAAAAAAGGTGGTTCTACCTGATGCGTGAGCAAGTAATATTTGTCTCAAACAACTCAGTCTTTCATTGCTGATTGCAAAGGAGGCCTCAATATTTTCCTCCATGACCCTATTCTTTCAGGACCAGACAACAGCCTCAGCTTTTGACCACACTGGTGGTCTTTCCTCTTCTTCTTCTTCTTCTTCTTTCCTCTTCTTCCTAGGACTTTATGCTGAGTTTCTAAACATCATATCTCCCTTAGAAACAGTTTCTGTCAGGAGTAACTTCCTGATTCCTCTGCTTTCCCTCCCCTTCTATCTAGGTCTGCTATCTTGACTTGAGATTCCCCAGTAGACTGTCAGTCTTTTCTTTTCCTTCTCTTTGATCAAGCAACTCCAGACTTTCTAGTTAGGTTAACTTTTTGTTTTGTGATGTTCTCCCCTATCTGTTGGATAATTGTGCTCCTTTATATAGACAGAAATAGTTTAATTTACAGGCAGCCTAATCCTAAATTTGGCTACTGCTGCATCCTACAAGAGCTGGGCACCCACTGCAGGTCCCTTGGGAGGACGTTCATCCCCTTCCCTGGGAAAGGGTGCAGGCCTGCCAATAAGTTTCCTCAAGTCTGCACTGGCTATTTTGCCGATGCAGACTTGAGGGCCTCTGGGTCAGGCCACGCAGCCCTACATGGGGGTTAAGATCTGGTGTTGGAAGCCACCGCCAGTCCCAGCCACGCTCTCCCCCCCCCGCCCAGTTCCACCCTCCCTGCCTGTCTGGAAAGAGTGCACTACAACAGCAGTGTCACCGCCCTCCAGCTCTGTGGGTGCTAGCTAGGGTCTGGCACTGGGCCAGTGCTAGTGGTAAGGTTTTACCACTGGTTGTGGAAGTGCCCAGGTACTTTCACAACGCTGGCAGTAAGCCCTTACTTACTAGTTATTACTTACTAGTTATTAACAACTTTATCACTATCTTTTTTTACTTTATTCCGAGTCTCTATTTTTATTATTGCTTTTAGTTAATTAGTTTGAAACTGAATGGACTCTGAGTCACTTCCTGTTTTCCTTCTGTTCTTATGGTGACTGTTTGTGGAAGTGTGCATCATGATAAAAGACTACAAGATAAAAGATCTCTAGACATTTATATGGGGGGGCATGTGTAAATGCACATGTCTCCAGAGCATGAGTGTTAACACTAAGCATTCTTATGACAGAATTTTAGTATATATTGCAGCAGATGCATGTCTGTAGCTGAAAACAGCAGTCCTGAAACTCTTCCTTTCTCCTTGGGTATTGTGTAGGAAAAGAAGAACATGTGTGCAAGCAAATGATTACACTCTGTATTTCCACTTCAGAGTGCGATGTTCATCATGCCACTACACGTTACTATTGGAGACAGACAAGAAAGTGCAGGGCTGTTGTGTTTTGCAGCAGTTGCACATCTGACTTCACATGTAGTTTTGTTCTCAAATTCACTATGTGCGATCCTCAGAATGAAATGGTATAAAGTTTTAATGGGGAAGTTCTAGTAACTTGGTGACTTGTCATGGCTTTTTTCATATGTTGCAGAGAGGCAAAATCAGGTGTGCCAATTTGGGTGTACACAACAGGAAACTTTAACCAATTGTGGCCACTGATAAGTGTCTTTGTATGACCTTGCAAACACTTTTATCACATCCACTCTCTACATTTGTATGTGTGCATCTTAAGTATGTGGGACGTGATGGCACAGTGGGTTAAACCGCTGCTGCTGGGCTTTCTGACCAGAAGGTTGGGAGTTCAAGATTGCGCGACCCAGTGAGCTCCCGTCGCTTGTCCCAACTCCTGCCAACCTAGCAGTTCAAAAACACCTAAAAATGCAAGTAGATAAATAGGGACCACTTCGGTGGGAAGGTAACGGCGTTCCATGCACTATGGCATATAGTCATGCCGGCCATATGACCACGGAAGCTTGTCCTTGGACAAACGCCAGCTCTATAGGCTTAGAAATGGAGATGAGCACTGCCCCCTACAGTCAGTCACGACTAGACCATTCAGTCGTGGGGAAACCTTTACCTTTTATCTTATACAGCTAAAAAAGTCACACTTGCTACTTTAAAGTTCTGAAAGAACATGTATGTTGTCAGACTGTAGTAATCACTAGGGATGGGTTTTTTGGTGATCAACACAGAATGCTAAATAATGAGAATTTCCACTGAAAACGCTATATAACGACAAAATTTAGGCCAAAACCCAAAAACACCACTTTTGCTTATTTTGACAGAGTTTGACACAAATTTAAATCAATTTCACAAAAATAACACCACTTTTGTTTATTTTTGACACAGTTTTGAGGAATCCACAAATGGTTTTCAGTAAGGGATCAGGAGGAGGAGTGGCAGAAGCAGGAGGAAGCTTGCTTAAACTTGCATGAACACGCATGTCCATAGTTTACAGTGCACGCTGGGGCAACTTTAATGGAATGTGGAAGTAGTAAGCAGCAGTTACTTGATACTCCAAGCAGCAACTTGGGTGCAGCTTGGGAATTTTTGAGCAAGTTATTTTGTGTGTGTGCCAGTAATTGCTTGCCTTTGTAGGGGCATTCACCCTTATTTATTACATTGTTTGTACAACTTGCAATAAAAATTTGGATAAAACACATAACCGCAATTTGCTATTTTAATCAAGACATTTTGGAAAAAATATCACCAAAAATACCCATCCTTAGTAATCACCTAAAGGAGTGGCCCAAAGATGATACAAAGTGGCCCAAAGATGATACAAAGTCCCAAAGATGATACAAAATGTTTTGGTGACCCAAAGTGCAATTTTGAAGGTTATCCTTGATCATGGTAAAATATAATCATCAATTTAAATAAATTACAGTGTGCTGCCCTTTAGTTGTAACCCCTGATCTGTTGCCTAATGGTATACTGATCTCGAGTGATAGAACTGGTTTAAACTGTGTATCTACAGAAATCTTTCATTCCTAACTTATATATTCCTTGCCAAACCTGTTGAGCCACTTAGCCCTTGACAAACACATTTAATTTAATTTAAAACACACATAATTTAGTGTTAGACCTAAGACCTAAGGTTAGACCCTGCATGTTTTACATTTCTGTTTGCATAATGCGATGCAACCATCCGCCCTCAGATCAGGAATAGCATCTGGGCTGGAGGACTAAGTAATAGCAATGCCCAAGCTTCTTGACCAGTAGGTGGGTGGTAGGGATAGTTTGCATTCAGATATGTGTGCCCATGTGAAAAATGTATTTGTTTTACAGTGCATTGGCTCACTTAAAAGCCTAATATAGTTTTAGTTTGCTGAAAACATGTCACTGATATTCACAACTGACTATACTGAGAACCTGAATTAATAACCTTAGGAGGGGGATATTTGTGTTTCCATTTCTGCTTGAGAATTCATTAACATTCTTTAACCAAATAGAAATCTCTTTACAGTAGTGTGCATGTCATTAAGACAGCACAAGCATATCATTAGAGCTGCTAACATTGACCTTTGCATCATTTCAGCACATGCTTACATGATCAGTTACTGAAAAAATCATTGCCTCGGGCTTCCTATCCCGATTCAGCAGTTTATGTGAACAAGGAAATTTGGTGCATATCATCTTGTCCATCCCTGTGTTGCCGCTAGCTAAGCCCTGACTAAGCCATCTATGTGAGCTGCAACAGTTGTTTTGCTGTGTGTGCCACAGTTCAAGTTCTGCGTGTGAGGAAGTATTAAAACAGAGCACCCTAGGGTAAATACTGGGCTTCCAATGTGCCAGGAGTACCTTCTGATGCCTGCATTTCTAATGGGTCCTTCCTAGTAATGCTCTGTTGTGTGGCCTGGTGTGGTGAGAAACGAAAAATGGCACCCCACCACCACCACACTGGCACTGAGAAGAGTGCCATCATTGCTTGCTATCAGTGCCAGGTAACTAGGCTCATCAGGTGAGTCCTTCCATGTGAGTGGGCCCTGGTGGACTTACTGGGCAGTGGTGACAGGAGCAATAATGGCAGTGCAGCTGGGGGGGTGTCATTTTAATTCCTCCACAGGTCCCTGTCCCCTGGCATAGCATTTCCTCATTGAGAACTCGGACATCATGGATACAATTGAAATGGCATTTTGTGTCTTCAATTTCCTCTCTTGCCCCCAACTCCACCTTTTCTTTCAAAAGTCTCCACTATCTTAACTACCATGCTAAAATAGTAGCAAAGAGTGACTGGAAGCATGAGAACTTCCAAGGAATGCCAAGCATGAGAATGCCAAGGAAGCATGAGAACTTTTCAGCAGCTTCTATTCAAGTATTCTGCATGCTGAGGTTTTGTGGATGCACAACTCTTCACCAGAGCCCCAAGAAGACCACCATCTGTAGATGCAGCCTACCACTCCCTCTTGCTTCTTCTTCTTTGCCGATAGCTCACTTGGCACTATAGTTCCTCCAAATATAGCTGAAGCATTGAGGAGCCCTCACAACCCCACAAAAGGATTTCCCGAGTGCCTGATTTTTTTTTTAGTTATTACTGGCTTTGGGTTTGAACTCCTTTTTGTGTTTAAGGATTCAGTTCTGGTTCAGAGCATTCAAGATATTTTAGTTCCTTTTCCATTATGATTCACTGAAAAAAATATCTCTGAACTAATTTTGGGGTTCAGGTTTAGTTCAGTCCCCTACTTTTATCTGTGCTGTAGTTAGTCCATTTGTGCTCCTGTGTCAGAGGAGGGCTGACCTCCTTTTTATCTTTATTTTGTAAATTGCAAAACAAGGTTGTTGCACAGTTTAAAAATGAAAAAAAAGGAAATCAGGAATTAAATTAAAATGCTGAGGGGAACTGACTAATTAAGGGACAGTAAAGAGGGTACTTATCATACAATGATGTTGCTACAATATGCAGGAAACGATGAAAAGGGCTGAAGCTGCAAAACTTCCACCTCTTGCTCCGAATGCACCCAAAATTGCTTCTGACTCCATGACTCCAACAGCCCTGCTCAGTCAGAGTCAGAGTTGTAAAGTCAGAATTGTAAGCAATTTTGGATGGAGTCAGGAGTCTGTTTTGTGTACTGTCTCCACAGCCCTGTCTGTCCCAGAGATGCTTGCAGTCTTACATAGGGACCCCAACAATAGCCACTGGGAGGGACGCTATGGTGGGGGTGAAAATGAACACCTGTCTAAAAAGGAAAGTCACTAAATATAAAAAAAAAAAACCACAACTTTATGGGCACAATCCTAACCTGGAATTAGGCCAGCACAGTTAGGCCAGCAAAGTTTGACCTGCACAAGGGCCACCGAAAAGCACGTTTGGACCACTCTTGGAGTAAGAGAGGCCAGCACACAGACAACACCACCCTCCCTGACTCAGAGTGGTCCAAACGTGCTTTACGGTGGCCCTTGTGCCTGCCAAACTTTGCTGGCCTAACTGTGCTGGCCTAATTCCAGGTTAGGATTGTGCCCTAACTTGGTTCTTGGCCCAGTTAGTAGAGAGGATATGATCTTAGCTGTGGTATGGTAAAAAGCTTTTCAAATTGCAAGAGAGATTCTACTTCAGTGGATATTATACCCTTTATTCTCTGATTGTTTGAATGCATGTCTATGTTCTGGTATGCCTGAGCACGTGTGCTCTCTGACTGGAGAACCTTTTCTATAGCTGGCATCAGCTTACTGGTAATTACAGAGCCTGACTAATCATGAAAGAGGCACTTTGTGTAATAAAATACACTTCATACAAGCATACAACAGCTTTCAAGAATGTAGAAGTTGGCTGTCCCTAATATAGTACGTCCATATTTCTTGGGACAGTAGAAGAAGTGAAAGTGTCTTTAGAAAGAAATGGGAAGAAATTGGAAGAAATTGGAATCTAAAAATTGGATTATGAATAATATTAGTTTACATTGTAGCAGAGCAGCCAGAGGCAGAGATTGTTCAGATGTTGTTAGGATGAGCCTTCTCAGCTATGTATTACCTTCTGGGATGCTTTTTCTTTTTGTATGTAAGGTAGTAGTAGTTTCATTCTTAACATGCTTCTAGGTAGTATTGGAAAAATGCAGTATAATACAGTAGAAAGGCAAGCAGTGGGGAAAGTGGATGGGAACAGACAGATATGGAGTACAGGATTGACAAAGGATTAGGTCTTCTGATACACGTTATCATGGGAGAGTATGGAGTTAAGAGCCATCCTACTTCAAAATGCATGTTACCCAGGATTGAAAAGCTATGCAGATCTACAAGGAAGATTAGAGAGCAGGATCCAGAAGGAAATTAGTGTCCTGTTCTTGAAACAGGTTTATAAAGTTATGCATGGTCTGGAAAAAGGGAGAGGAACAACTCTCACATAACAATAAACCTCAGGTCACACAATGAAATGTGTTGGCAATAGGTTCAGGATAAACTAAAGCAAGAACTTCATCCCAATGCGCAGTTAACTCACCATGTGGTGATGGCCACTAGCTTAGATGTCTTTAGAGTGCAATCCTAACCTGGAGTTGGGCCGGCACAGTTGGGCGAGCAAAGTTTGGCTTGTACAAGGGACACAGTACAGCGTGTTTGGACCACTCTCTGAGTCAGGGAGGATGGTGCACAACTGTGTGGTGGCCTTCCTGAGTCTGAGTTAGGATTGCACTCTTAAAGAGATCAAACAAATTCATGGCAGGTAGTACTTTTGATGTGTCCCATGCCATAAGGATTATTCTGAAACCACTTTTGCTGAAGAAATGTTATATCGGAACCAAGCATGGAAAATCCTTTATGGGCAATAAAAATATTTAACAGCGTTAATCTCTAAAATGCTTATTGTATATAAGGAAGGTGGGAATAAGGAAAATGTGAAGGGTGTGTGCTTTGAAGATTTTCTTCAGAGCACACCATCTTGTAGGTGTTAACATCATGCCTGAAATCCAGCTCATATGCTATTGCTAATAGAGGAGTAGGTGAGCATCACCGTGGGCTGGAATACAATAACTAATTTTTACATGGTTAAGATTCTATAGCCCTTCTCCAAGGTATTCTATCTTTAATGTACCATATATTGTTAAATATGTGGTTAATTTCATTTGTCCGTATGAAAGTCCTCAGAAACAAATCTGTGAGGAGGCTTCCTCTTGGAAGGTTACATTGTATAGGCACCATTGCTAACATGTTTCAATGTGTCTTTTTTTAAATAGAAAATTTTCAGAGCTGGAGACACTAACCAGGATGGAAAGCTTGACTTTGAAGAATTTATGCGTTATCTTAAAGACCATGAGAAGAAAATGAAGCTAGCATTTAAAAGTTTGGACAAAAACAATGATGGTGAGTTCTTATATGTGTTTCTGTTTGTTTTATTAAAATAAAATTTTTATTTTTATTATAATTATATTTTTGTTTTTATTTTTATTCAATTAGTAGAAACATTAAAAACATAAACCATACATACATCGTTCATAAGACACAGCAAGAGTGAAGCTTCTTACATCTAGCACAATTACTACCAAATCAAAGTATGAAAATAAACACAACGTATCTCTGACAGTCCTTCCTATACTATCCAGTTAATCCCTCCTGCACCAGTTATTTAACCTATTTCCATTAGTTCTATTCACCAAACCCACATATCATTATTCACTTTCATATGCACGAAGTCAATAAGAGGTTTCCAGTTGTTCACAAAAAAGGTTTACTGACTTCTCTTTAAGTAGAATTGTAAGTTTGTCCATTTCTGTAAAATCCAAAACTTTTATCCACTATTCTTCCCCTGAAGATATTTCCGTATTTTACAAGTATTTTTAATACTGGATTAAATATATATTTTATTAACTTTATTTTTTATTTCATTTATTAACATTTTCTGCCCTGCCTTTCCGTCCTTACAGAAATGTTAGATGGCTCCCTGCACAAGCATGAGGCAGGAACGGGCACTCTTTGTGTTAAGTCACACCGAAATGCTGCTCTGTGAATGTTTGCTAGGAAGCCATTGGCTCACGACTTGATTAGTTTCTTGAAATGACTCGTGACTTGACTTGAAATGACTCATAATTTTTTGTGAGCTGAGTTGTGACAGGCATGTGCTATGATGATAGGAGTTGCAAGTTTAATGACTCAGGACTCGACTCGCAGCTTAACTTTAGTGACTTAGGCACATCTCTGGTATTAAGCAAATACAATACAAACAAATCAATAAACAATCAATGCACAACCAATAATAGCAGGAGCCAGTAAACACCAGAACAGAGCTAAAAGAAACAAATAACCAAAAGCCTGGTGGCCCAAGAAGTTCTGATGGCCCTTATGGAAGGCCAGCAGTGATGGGGCAGTTCCAATGGGAACACTTTCAGGCTCCTGAATGCCTGTGTAAAGCTGCTCCTCTCCTTCACCTTCAGAGCCATTGTGTGTCTTAGGACACAATCCACCCCCCCCCTTTGGCTGATGCAAGACACTTGCGTTTGCTGAGTGCTGTCACGAATGTGCCGTAAAGCACATCTGTGCCAGTGCTTCCGGTGCAGGGCCAACAAATGCCCTTGCCCCATAGAGGCTCCAGCGCAGCTGCCGCCACCAGTCTGCCTGATCCAGTGCAGGTTAGGATTTTGCCCTCACTGGCACACAGCATCACATCACATCCCTGTAGTAGACCCATCCTGAGGGGAAGGCTCTGCCTGCCACTTGAAACAGCACCCAGTACTACTTCCCAACTGGCAGATCCAGTATAGCTGTTCACCCGAAGAAAAACTGCTAGCTGCTTTGTTGAGATCCTTGTGACATTGCCGAGACATTGCACAGAATAACCCAGAGGAAGAAGTAAGAAGGAACTTTTTGTTGTTACAACCAGATCTAGAAGTGGAGCATTTAAAAGTGATGCCACCCAGGATGTGGTGTGAACACAAGCATCTCCTCTCTATTCAAACATTGCTTTGTTTGCTGTCTTACAGTCCAGCCCAAAATATTTATGTTCCCCTGTCAGCTTGAAACAAAGCTGTAATATCACATCGGCAGTAGATGCTCTCAAATATTTGTTGGTTGGTAGAGCAAATATTAGGATTGGGTTGTTCAGATATTCAGTTCAGTTTTTTCTAAATAGATTATATTTTCTAATATAGAATTTGAACTTAACCAGCTACTTGTATCTTTCCGTGGAAACCTTCACTGATTTCAGTAGGAATTATAGTGAGATTCTGTTATAATGACGGATAGCCATACTACAATTACAATACTATTAATGCTACAGGAAAATAAGCTCTGTTATGAAAATTAACAACATCCGGATGCTTGTGTATTGTATTATTTGTTTATTGTAAATATTGTAAGATCTGAGTTGGTTGGAGCTGTTGATTCTTTCAGTGTGTTTTAGTTGTGTGTGTTCTATGTGTGTTTTCTTTCTTTATAAAGGAAAAATTGACGCATCAGAGATTGTTCAGTCCCTCAAGCTGTTGGGTATAGATATTTCGGAGAAACAGGCAGATAAGATTCTACAAAGGTCAGCAAGTATTACTATTTGTGGTTATTACAGTGATTTGCAAAGAAGAGTAGCTGAGGTGTGCCTTGTAAATGCATCGAACACAGTGTCTTAATTTTTCTACTTTCCGCCCATTTGAGTCGACTAGCAATAAGAGCAAATAATATGGGAAGTAACGTCACTCAGAGGGAAAGATTAAACTGCACTGGTTTCCTGATGCAGGTTGTGCTACATCTGATAGGCATTGGTGGTATATCATTATTACCTGAAACAGTGCTGGCTGCAGGAGCAGTGGGACCCAAGGTGGGGCATTCCTGCAGGGCCCTCCACTCTTACTGCTGGCCTCCCATTCACCAAGAAAAGTGCTTGTGCCTCTGTGCATGGCACTTAGAAATAGTTAGTGGTGACATGATGACATCATCGCCAACTGCTTCCAGGAGGTGCATTTTGGGCGATTCTGAGGCAGGAGCTGGTGGAAGGGCCCAAGGTAAAGCTGCCCTTGGAAGGGCCCAAGATAAAGTTCATAGAGATCCTAATTGCAGCAGCAGGCAATATGCTCACTGGGCTGGTGTGGGACCCCCCCCCCGCATTGCAGGGCCTAATGTGACGACATTGGCCATACTGGCTTAAGGCTGGCTATGGTGTAAAAGGTATATTCTCATCCCTTAGGCCTCACCAGGCTAAATGGATGATGGGAGGCAATATTAACCAGGGTAATGTTATGCAATTTGTCATCATGTTCTATCCATGACTACAAACCATAAATTGTTTGTGAGGAAGTCAGGAGATCAAAGTGTCAGTGAAATTTCTGTGATCCATTTACTTATCTATAAAAAACAAAAATGGGGTGGGGGAAAACAGTAATGATGATCTGCCCCTCGGGATTAGTTTGAAGAAAAACAAGCTAATGTGTATACGTTAAAATATTTAAAACTGATATATACTATAAAATGATATATACAATGAAATGAAACAAAACAAATTTAATGAGATTTAAAGATGAGAAAAATACATCTAATTAGTACTCCAAGTCTGAACCTTACAAACTTTACATGCAACTTAACCACTGTTACAAATATGGCAAAGTATTATCTAAAGCACTAACTGTGGTGCTTTGAATTTCCAGCATGGATGCTGACGGGACAATGTCAGTGGACTGGAATGAATGGCGGGACCATTTTTTGTTTAATCCAGCTGCAGACATTCAAGGAATTATCCGTTATTGGAAACATTCCACGGTGAGTGTGGTTTGCATTTTCATTGCAGGCTTATTGTGAACAGTTTGTGTATTTATTTAAATGTTGTTCCATGGTTTGGCTCTCAACTGACAGAACTGTTTGCAACTCCAAGAAATTATGGCGTGACTGAAGCCAAACTAGTATACTTATGTAAAGCATTGCTGCATGCACACACCCACGCACGCACACACACAAATCCCCTAAATTCTCAAAAGAAATGTTTTATGTTATGCTTCTAATTTTCTTTGTAAAAAAGTGAGCAAAGAGTTGTTTAGGGAACAAAAGCGAGAAGTAAAGCTGCACAAGAAACAGTACACTTTATTAAAGCTGAGCACATTTTTGAAGAGACACTTCCTCTGGGAAAATGAGGGAGCTGAGTAAACCAGTTGTGTGCTCTCATTGTTAACCTATAAATCACCTCAGAGGAAACTTTCAGCCTCTGACTTAAAAGGCTAAAATACACCTTGGGCAAGGGCTATCGCTGTTTCTTTCCTCAAAGTTTGGCCTTTGGTCTGTGGAATTTGATAAGACATTTGAGATAGCGATTTAGAGGCAAGCAATACAGTCCTGATGACAGTTTTAGGTGAATGTGGTTGCAAACGTTGTCACTAAGTAGTTAAGGTTGTGTTGGTGCTTTTTTGTAGGTGTACCATTTTCACCACTCACAGAAAAGAGAATGAGGGCTTTTGTGTGTGTTCACAGTGTAGCCTACATATTTTCTTGGTTTATCTGGCTTTGCTGAACATGTAGTGACATCTAACAGTTTCCTGCTTTTATGTTGTTTAAGATAACATGTGAACTATTGATTGGATCTCTACATGGTTTATGCCAAAAGTTTGAATGTGGATGCCAAATTTGCCTCTGTGCTTGGAACAGAATTGTTCCACAGGTTGCTGAAGTGGCAAAAGCAACAAGTTTGTAAAATTCAAGCTTGCATTGAGCAACATGTGCGCAACTGCCGCACTGAGATCACTCAGGCTGCAATCCTATATATAGGATTGTGTAATGATTGGGGAATAAGTTTTATTGATCTCAGTGGAGCTTGCTTCTGAGTAGGCATGCATAGGCTTGGATTCTTGCTGGGCTTTGAAGTTCATTCATTTTACCCTGACAGATCTTTGCAGTCAATACAATTGAAATGCTATTATAATTGTGTGATTGATCTGCTGTATTATCAGTGAATCTGATTTTTTTTTTTACCAGAGCCCAGGTTGATTTGAGAATGTTCTTGTCTACTTATTGAAGTTACTGGTATTCATTTAACTGCAAAATTGAAAGTGCACATAAAATGACAAACCAATGTTTAGAAACCAAGCACTTCAGAATGACATATGCTTAGTATGCAATACATGTTATTACCAAAGCTGTTCAAGATTAGAATTGGCACTGGTAATATGTTATCAGCTGGCAAAATGCTAGATTTGAGCAAAATCTCTACAACCTTAACTGGTTGCAGGATAACCTCTTTTCACATTATGCATGAGAGTGTCTCTTAGAATACACTTTCCCAAACCAGTGCAAATTAATTATCAGAAGTGCAACAGGTTCAGTGTAGTTTATTATATTACTGTTTTAGTTTTCACTCAGCCATGTATGCATGCTATTATAATTAATAGAAGATTTGTAAAACTGTAACGTAGACACAGCCCAACCAACTTGGAGCATTGCACTTCCCACAGTTAACTGGTACAGGATTTTGTGAACCATTCTTCACCATTGTCTTGCATGTATCAAACACAACGTGACTAGAGTTCAGTTGAAGTTACTTTAACACAGCTTCCTCCAAATCCACCAGTGCTGCCAAATGATGCCACATCTGAAATCGTCCCTATACTTCCAGTTGATTGGGTTATCAACTTTCATGATTCTAGTCTGAAGTGCACATTTTACCACCTTAACAGCTACCTTCTGTTGGTATGTGTTGGCTCATGTCAAGATCAGGAGAGTTCTGTTATCTTCAGAAGTTGCAGTTGGCCTTCCATGAGAACTGAGTTTATCAGCTGAATTCCAGTTGCCATAGCAACCTAGCTAGTGTCTCTTTTGAATCAGCAATATGTTGATGATCATAAAGAAGGCCCGTGCAGTAAGAGTCCTTTTTTGAAAATATGTCTACTTTTATGTGGTATAACCAACTTGCTATCATTGCACATCAGCTTAATTTCAATTCAGATTTTGAGGGTCAGACGCTATCAGCTTTTTATCCATTGTGCCCATGACATTTTGCAGAGAGTGTGTATAATCGTAGATTTTGTGAAGATGTGTATGTCCCATCCCCACATAGCCACCAAGAGTTCAGTTTTCATAATTCGTTTGGTTACTTGGAAGTGAGCAGGAGAAGAGAGCCTTATAGTTTGTGTATTTGTTAAAATAATGAACTAGGAAGTATCTGATTCGAATTTCACCATGGCCTGTGACCTAGAGTAGATGATTTTTGGTATCTCTCCATCAAGGCCTTTATTAGTAATGTAGGGATAATACTACTTGTAATTAATGTCCTATCCTGTAAGCCAGTGGTTTTCAAACAGGGGTGTCACTCCAGCCTGAAAAGCCCTGCCTGTTTCCCCTTTAGAGGCGGGGGTAGTTGGGGAGCCCTGCAGGGCTCCCTGTGTGTAGTTAATCTGTGTTAATCGGCTAATTGGGTAGTTAATCGGGTAGTTAATCTGTGGAACTCTTTGCCACAGGAGGTGGTGATGGCATCTGGTCTTGATGCCTTTAAGAGGGGATTGGACAGATTTCTGGAGGAAAGGTCCATCGTGGGCTATAGGCAATGATGGATTGTGCAACCTCCTTACAAAGGTGGTGGGCTACTGGTACCGGGTGCAAGGGAGTGACAACAGGATGCATCTTGTTGTTTCATGCCTCCCTGGGGCACCTGGTGGGCTGCTGTGAGATACAGGAAGCTGGACTAGATGGGCCTTTGGCCTGATCCAGCGGGGCTCTTCTTATGTTCTTATGTTCTTATGTGTGTTAAAAATGTAAAAAAAATTGCCAACCACTTCTGATTTCGTGATCGCAACCAGGAATCTCGCATTGCTGCGATGCCCCCACACCCACAAGCACTTACAGTGCTTCTTAAACTCCCAAAGAGTTTGAGAATTGCTGCTGTAAGCTGTAATAAATGTGCCATGAGGGGGTGGCAGGTGAGGCAAGACCGACCCACTGGAGTTCTTTGAAAAGTGCCACCATTGCCGCAGTGGCTGTGAGCGCCCAAGTCACGTGCTCTGAACAACGTTGGTGCTGCACACATGCGTGGGAAACACGTGGCATACTTAGGAATATGAATTCAAAATGCATGCTCCTGCAGGGTCCATCTATGTGGATTCCTCATCCAGTCCTCCTTATCACATCACTACAAGTTTACTTGTGTTTTGAAGCTCAACTTGTAATTCTCTTCTAACTTATTTTGTTATTGGTAGTTCAGTTAATGTTTTAACCCCTTTCTTGGTTTACATGCTTTTGATTGGTGTAATAAAATGGGACCTCAGTATTCACTGATTTGGTAGCCGCTGATTTGACTAACCACTGCTACCAGGATCCATCTTTAAATGCCTTGTAACAAAAAAAAAAAAAAGGCCAAAAATCCCATTTCCTACCTTCCTACATTCCTTTAGATTCCATTTTTCACCCCATCTGGTGGCTGAATGTGGTATAGCGTGTATACGAGTGCATTCTAGGGTGACAATGGAAGGACAAGAAAGCTAGAAGTGGGTCTTTAAAGCTATTTTCCCATTACATTAATTTTCAATACCCACTGATTTTGGTATCCACTGTGGGTTCCAGAACAGAACCCCTGTGGATAACGAGGCACAACTGTACTGCATTATAAATGTGTGTGTGTCTAGATTCTCTCTCATGGGCTGGTTGGTTGCAAAAGCTGTATTCTGAAAGATTTGCTTTTATATGTACCTTCCTTAATCATCCCCCTAAAGGGGTCTTCTGTCCTGGAAGAGGAACAGGAAATATAGGGGAAACCCAGGGAAAGAAGTCTTAGAACAGGTTTGTGATCTGTAACAGGCTTGTGGATCTGAATCCACATAGATCCTGCAGTAGACAGGAGCATGCCTTTTGAATTCATATTCCTAAGTCTTGGACAGGTTTGTGATCTTTCCTAAGAAGTCTTAGAACAGGTTTGTGATCAGTTTGTGAACCTGTCTTAGAACAGGTTTGTGATCTGGACATGATTAGCCAATAGTTTTTGAAGGATGCCTAAAACTACCATTTTGTTTATCAGACTTTAGAAAATGCAAATGTTGTGTGCAAATTCTTGGTACACAGTTTTATTTTGCTGATTTCTGGAATCCCAGTACACAAGTCACTATAGATGTACAGCAGTGTCAACCTTAACTTTGTTTAGACGAAAGTGTCTTTTTTCTTCTTTGGTTCTTAGAATCATTACTTTAAAAGCCAGATGCAGCTTGAATTGTCAAGGTCTTTAAAATAGGAAATCCAAAGCAGAAAAAATATTGATATCTAAAATTAAAATATCAGTAGAATTGATAGAGGGATTTGCTTAAATACATTCAAAAGCATACATTAGCAATAACTGCTCCAGTTTATTAGAAATGTCCTTTGGGGACTAATGAATTCTATCCTAATATAGAGTTGTACAAATGCATTCTAGTTCATAAATAATGGAAAAGGAAAAATGAAATTAAAGTCATTTACTAAAAATACAGCCTGTAGAACCATATAAATGATATTTTAAACCATTTTATATAGTACAACTAACATTGCAAGTTACTTGGAACAGCTAGAGTGAAAAAGAACCTGCTTTTCCTGATAATTTTCTAATCATACTTGTAATTAGTGATCCTTTTCTGAATTCATCTCGCAACAATTCATCCAGGCCTGGATGAATTCATAATCCATGAGACCAAATGAAGTAGTTTCCTTAGGTAGCAGACCAACAGGGGGCGCCCACCTCTGGCCACTGGCTGGCCCCTACAGATCCTCTTACTCTCCTACTCTCTGGATTGGAAAAGGAAGAAAGGGACAAAAGGGAATTGTGGAGGGAAGGAGAGTGGTGGGCTAGAGCAGCAGGCACCTAATCCCAGCCTGTGGGCCTGCAGAAAGTCTTCCCTGGCATGAACAGAGCTTACCGTTCTGTGCTGCTGCTGCACATCTTCCTCTCCAATCTCCGTAAAAAAAATGATGCCGGGCAGCTGCTCCCAGGTGCAAGGGAGTGGCAACAGGATGCAAGGATCTTGTTGTTTATTGAGCTCCCTGAGGCACCTGGTGGGCCACTGTGAGATACAGGAAGCTGGACTAGATGGGCTTTTGGCCTGATCCAGCAGGGCTCTTCTTATGTCTTATGCTGCCCATGAGCTCAGCACGCTCTATGCCCAGATTTCCGGTAAATGCAGTGCAGAACAAGAAAGGGATTTATTAGAAACACAGTGGTCTTGCAGTTTGGAGACTGTGGTGTTAGAGTTTCTGGGAGAGTGGAGGCTGGCCTGTCACCAGATGAAGGGGGCAGCATTTGGGAAACTGCCTCAGGTGTCTGGAGGTCTTGGGGTCAACCCTGAGTTCATACTCTTCATTAGTTGCCTGACTCTGTAAATGTAAAAATACTAAAAAAAATAATTTCTGGGTAATTCAACTTGTTAGATAATTGTGGTAAGAGAGGAGAAGAAAATGCATAACGATAATTTCTAGCTCCAGGTTGCTGAATGCCCTGGGGTTAGACCTAGCACTGTGTCCCCTAAGTAGTGAACTACTTAGTGGCTTCTCACCTTCCCCATTGAGAGGGGAACTGTGGCAGCTTACCAGCCTGATTCAGGGCTCACTCCTGTCCGTGCCAATCGGTCATGTGCTGAATCCTGCAGTGAAGGCTTCCTCAAGGTAAGGGAATATTTGTCCCCTTATCTCGGGGCTGCATTGGCACTGCAACTTTGGATAGAATGGGACCTGCACTCTGTGATTGGCATGGGCCATTGGCTGGTGCCTGATTTGGTTGCTCCCTGATGGTCGATCAATAGGTTGATCCTGTCATGATCCCTGCTCATGATAGATTTGCCAGACTCGATTATATCACAAAATAGTATATACAATGCTGCATAATTTGCCTTCATTAAAAAAAAAACACCTAGCATAATAATTTATTAGAAGATTTAGCCGAGAGGGTTAATGCCTCCGTTTGCCCGAAGATAACACCTGAAGATCTCAAGGTTGTGAGCTCGGGACTGCCGGAAGTCTCTGCGAGCAGCAGACCTTGGAAACTGCGGCTGATCAAAAGCTGAGTTTCAGCTGCCTCGTGGGAGGAGGAGTGTGCTGAAATCAGCTGCATCTCTGGTGGCAGCAGGGAAGCCTCATCAGCCAGCAGACGACAGATGGGTGGCTAAAGAAAGAAGGCTAAATCCAGAAAGAAAGATCTGTATGAGTGTTGTTCTTGGAAGACAGAACATTCTGTAAATTGTAAAAACCTTCGGGTTTGTGAGAAAGTCTGCCTATGTAAACCACCTTGAGTTCAATCATTAGAGAAATCTAGTGATCTTAAGAAAGACGGTATATAAATAAATGTATTATGTATTATTTATTATAATAATAAACTCAATGGATACAGAAATACTTGGGTGAATTGCTGTGGTTGATGATCTCTTTAGGAAGTTGTTAAAAGGTTAATCTTGGTAATCCTTTAAAGCTGCCTGGAAGAAAGTCTGACAGTGCTTTGGGACCAGTTGGATTTCAGCACTGCCTAGAAAAGCTTTGCGGACCCCGATGGCTTTATTTCAGCCATATACAAGGCAGAAATTTATTATTATATTTAATGATGATGGTGCAGTTTTTGAAATGGTAAGTTTCAGATTCAGTAAGAAATAAAATCATGTGTGCTTCCTTTGAAAAAAAATATATTGTAGAATTGTTCCTTCATAAGTTTTACAACAAGAGGGCATTCAGCTGAAATAGAAGCCTGTTGCACAGAACACATGTTCATCTCTCTCTCTCTCTCTCTCTCTCTCTCTCTCTCTCTCTCTGCCTTAACAGGTCTTGGACATAGGAGATAGTTTAACTATTCCAGATGAATTCACAGAAGAGGAGAAAAAATCTGGCCAGTGGTGGAGGCAGCTTTTAGCTGGAGGAGTCGCTGGTGCTGTATCGCGAACGGGCACAGCCCCGCTGGACCGACTGAAAGTCATGATGCAGGTGAATTGTGCTCAAATGTATCTGAATGCCCAGGACTCGAGATTGATGCTTAAGGGCTTGCAATCACTTTGTAGCATTTTAGACTTGAGAAAAAGCAGATTGCCATGTCATTTCGCAAATTTCTTTCAGAATTCTCATCTGTTTCAAAAGTAGTTTGTGCTGAGTCATGGAGGGCTGATATCTGAGAAAATGCAAGTCCACCCTTTCCCTGGGACACACAGACCCAGTTGTGCATGCCTTTCTGTCGTTGCCTAGGAATATTTCTCCCTGTCCCTTCCGAGACATCATTCCATAGCAAATTATTTAATGAAGAGCTCCATAAGCAAAGAGTTTAGTTGTAGGAACCTACTTTTAAAGAGCTTGCTGGTGCTAATAGCAATGAAACTGTGTTGTATGAATTAGAGGAGATATAAATATGCATGAAAAGAGCAATAGTCTGGCTCTGTGACTGGAGTATTTGTTTCATTTTAATATTAGCACGTTTGGCACATCTTTCTGTTTTTTTCCAAGAGCTTAAATGCTTCTCTTTTAATGAACCATTACTGCACTTCTGCGTTCAGTAAAAATGGCTTAATCAGCATGCTTGCCTTCATAAAAATAATGGGAAATGAGAAGACTGGGCATTATAGAATGTAGCCCACTCCTTAAAGATCACTATTATATGTGTTAATGGAATTGTTACAGTGTATTTTTAGGATCATGCTGGGATATTTCTTTCCTAGGTAAGGAAAACTTGCCAAAAAAAACACCATTGTGCTTTTTCTCTTTCTTTCTCCTTCCCAACCCATATCTTTTCTTTATGTTTAAGAATTGGTCATTAAATGACATAACAGAAGGAACATGAATGCAGATACTTTATTTAGGTTATTTTCCCTATACTTCCTTCCGAGAAAGCAGCAGAAAAATCACCAAGGTATTTGATGTGAATATTCATTGGTAGTATGGGCGGCCGAAACAATACAATGATTTACTTGTGTGGTACAGCCCAAAAACATAGTGCTTTGGAGAGTAGCATAAGTAAGAAACGCAAACATGTATGAGTCCTAGAGCACAATCTTAACCTGGAATTAGGCTGGCACAGTTAGAGCAGCAAAGTTTGGCCGGCACAAGGGACACCGTAAAGTGCTTTTGGACCACTCTCTGAGTCATGGAGGATGGTGCACGTCTGTGTGCTAGCCTCTGTGAGTCCAACAGTGATCCAAACATACTTTACAGTGTCCCTTGTGCTGGCCTAACTTTGCTGGCCTAATTGTGCCGGCCTAACTCCAGGTTAGGATTGTGCGCTTAGTTCCTTACGATGTTCCTTAAGATGCAAGATGTGGAAAGCAGCATCCATTGCAGAATTTGGAATGATTCCAACTCTTCCCTTGCAGAGGTCTGCTCAGTTTAAATGCGGTAAAGCATTATTGTTAATTATGCTTTATATTCATATCAAGTAATTATGTGTGTTTTCTCTTTCTGTGCTAAATATAGGTTCATGGCTCCAAGTCAAAAATGAACATAGCAGGTGGTTGCAGCAGATGGTAAAAGAAGGAGGTGTCCGCTCGCTTTGGAGGGGAAACGGTGTCAATGTTGTTAAAATTGCACCTGAAACAGCTATTAAGTTCTGGGCATATGAACGGGTAAGATGTTTAATGAAGGTGATTGACGCTAAATGCCAATCCCCAAATGAATGCAAAAGAGATTCTGTAACGTGTGTGAAGAGATTTTTCTCAATTAGGGTTAAATGCAGCACTTTAAAGAGGTTTTTTTTTAACAATTTAAATTTGATTTGAGTGGCAGTGACATAACTAAGGAGGGTTCAGCTGGTATCGGAGGAGCCAAGCGCTACTTGTAACCACACCAAGCCACTCCCAGGGAATGGATTCAAGTGTGCCTGCCACCTCCTCTTATCAGATGCCGCTAACAGTGGCACGGAGCAGCTACCTGGGAGCAGCTTTACACTGCTACAAGCGGTGCCCAGCTCCTCCAAGTATCAGAGGGGGCAGTGCCGCTTGCAGTGGTGCAAAGCAGCTCTGATGGAGCTGCATTGTGCCTCTGTGGGCCACCTCCTCCTTTAAACAAGAGGGAAAGAAAGGAGGAGGTGTAGTGGTCCAGAATGCTGCTGAGTCAGGACGTAATTGCAGTGACATGATGATGTCACTGCAATAACTTCTGGAACAGGGGGTGGCAGATTGGGGTGATGGTGGCCCCAGGGCACCCAAACCCCAGGACTGCCACTTTCAGTGGAACTTAAGCATGGTTAATTATAGATTTCAACTTCAAATCCACTTTTGATTTTATTTGGCATCCCATTTGTCAAACAGCATGCTTGATGAGTCCTTTTTGCACTTTGTATATTAGGATTTTTCTGAGGTCAACATTCACTGAGCTTTGACCCCACAGTGGATTTCAGAGTTATATTTACCTCTGAATCAGCTTTAATAGGTTATGTAAATGCCTAATCCTCCTCTTGGAGAAAGTGTCCTCTTGAGATGGAACTGAGCCCTGTGAAGGTAGGAGTAGAGAAGAGCTGAGAAAATAGCTAAAGACCAGAGTCTCTGTAATATTGGAATCACTGGCAGCCAGTGATGACCACTGATGAGAAAACTCCTTGGAACTGGTCTGGCTGGTCTGGTCAGGCTCCCTGCTACAGAACATTCTTAATGCTGCTTTTGAAGTACACTAAAAGCTGAATTGCACAAATGCATGTTTCAGGGGCATGTTTCTAACAAGATAGCCATCCTCGTTTCTTTAAAGTGTTCATACATGGAGGCAATCCCTGAGTGATGTTTTTCTCCTGAAAGTCACCCTGATTATTTGCCCCTGGAGCAACAATTTCACTGGGGGGGGGGGAGGATGCACTTCAGTGGAATGGTTTTCAGGAGAAAATTTGATATTCCTACATGGTGCAGTTGCTGTTGTCAAGAGTATGGGTATGCTCAGTTGATTGTGGGGGTGGGGAAGGCAGCCTTAGATTTAGGCCAATAACAGGCAAGTTCAAGGCCCATGTGACATAGCATCATTGTTGGCAATGCTCCGCATAGTGAGCTACTTGTGTGCTGGAGCTTTCCGTGGTTCCTGCTGATGTGGCTTTTGTTCATTCTGCTGCAAATCTTATCAGCAGTTGGTGGTTGAGTGGAGAAATTAAAACCCAAACAAATGCATTATTTTTTTGCCTCTTTAAATATGCAGTATAAGAAAATGTTTCTTAAAGAAGATGGAAAAATAGGAACTGTAGAAAGATTTGTATCTGGTTCCCTTGCTGGAGCAACTGCACAGACTTCTATTTATCCCATGGAGGTAAGTATAGAGGACTTGTTTGGTTTGGAAAAAAAAATGCATCTTTGTCTTCATTCTGAGAAAACAACAACACCGCCCTTTGAGGAAAGTGTGGTATGGACAGTTTTGAAGTCTATGCGTTCTGCAAACTTTCTTTTAATTGCTACATCACCCAGCGCAAGCTCCTTATAAAGTGAAGATGGTATCTGTTTTAATCTTGCTACTCATGGAGCAGGGTGAGAGCGGCTTGCATAGATAATTGACATTCTGATTTGCTTGCAGAAAGGACCAGGGTCAATCCCTGGGATTCCCAGTGAAAGCATCTTAGATAACAAGGCTGGGAAAGATCTCTGCTTAAGATCTGGGAGATCTGCTCCCAGTCAGAACAGACAATAATGGCTATTATCTGGTGTAAATGGACTAATACTTGATACAAAGTAGCTCCAAAACAAAACTGAGAGGTATGCCCTGTTCAGTTGTTCTTCATGTGGCCACAGTCAGTCTGCTTGCAGGGGTTTATTTCTGACTTGTCATTATTCATGGGAGGTAGGTGACAACATCCAAAACTATTAGGCTAATAGTTTTTTTTAAAAAAGAAGCAATAGTTCATTCTCCTGGACAATCAACTATAGAATCATAACAGCATAGGCTTGGTTTAGAAGAGAGCTTCTTTTTTATGTCCCATTATCTTTCAGAGAGCCCCCATTCGCTGATACCATTAATAGTCCAAATGACAAGAGTGGTCCAGAGTGAGGAGTGGCATTTTTTTGTTATAAAACAAACTCTGGAACACTCCCCTATAGCCTATGGGTAAAATGCAACTTCACTGGTTGATTTTCATAGTCTGCCCTCTCTCACACCTCCTTTTTTTTTTACAGCCTAAAAACAATGAGGTGACTGAGGGAATTAGTTTGCAAGGCTTGCTGACCTGCTGACTGTACAAGAATTGCCAGAGAGATTCTGCAAGAACATTTTTGGAGGCCCAGCTCTTGGCTTGTGCATTGCTTTCAGCAGCATGAGCACGCTTTGGCATTTTTTACATCAATATCTAGCATACCCTTGCAGTATGGGCTATAGGCAAAATGCATGCTGCATTCAGGGGTGTAGCTAATGAAAGTGTAGCCCAGTGCAGAGGGCAAAATGTTGCCCCGGAAGTGACATCACAACAGGAAGTGACATCACAGTTGTATTTCCATTTTCTGTTTTTTGGGCCAACCCTTTTGGTAGAGTAAAGATATTATACTCTAGTTTGTTCCCTTGCATTCTTCATTAAATTACCTTTCCAATGATTTATAACATAATGGTATTATTTATGCATATTAAGATTTTCACAGCTTTGGCTACTAGTGTCAAGCTTAGCTTGTTGCCCCCCTAAAGCCTGTTGCCTGGTGCAATTGCACCTCCCTGCACTTCTCTAGCTATGCCCCTGGCTACATTACCTGTTAATTATAATAAGATGGGCCCTTGGCATGGATTGAGTAGTGTACATACACACCCATTCCCCCCCCCCAACCTTTACCTGGGCATCTTTCAGAGACTTTCTTAGTTCTCTTTGGACTTGCATTTGTCATAGATTAATGCTGATGGTGGTCTGGATTTTTAATACTTTTGCAGAGAACAGGTTTTAGTAACTTTTTAAAAATTTGAATAGAAATGGATTAGCTTAAATGTTTTCTTAATCTTTAGGTATTAAAGACCAGACTGGCTGTGGGTAAAACAGGACAGTACTCTGGGATGTTTGACTGTGCTAAGAAGATTTTGAGAAGAGAAGGTGTGAAAGCCTTTTACAAAGGTTATGTTCCCAATATTTTGGGTATAATCCCTTATGCTGGCATAGACCTGGCTGTTTATGAGGTGAGTTGAGTTTTGTGGCATGTCCTACAACAGTGTAGAAAAGAGCCACTGTGGTATATTGGATAAAGTATCAAATTTGGGCTGGGGAAAGAGATTTGGGTTCATATGTCTGTGTGGCCATAAATCTCATTTCCCTTTGGCAAGAGTAGCCATGAATCTTGCCTTTGGCAAGTTGACAGGGATGTTGTGAGAATGAAAAGGGCTAATTTTGATGGTGGGTTCTTATGGATTATTCTCTTGCTGTGCTCCATCTTCTTTCTGACAGCTAGTTCAAATGTGTGCAAACAGCATGTGGTTCAGACATTCTGGAATGAACTGCTTCAGCCTGGGGCTAATCTACGTTTGAGGGGGGTCCTAGGTAAACTGCTCTGGCCCCCTCCTAGCTGGATAGGTCCAAAAATGTTTTGTGCCGCCACCACCACATGAAGACTGTGGGCACAGAAGTGGTTTTCGGAGATCATTAGTGGGCCCTTGACAACTGCCCACTGATGCTGTCCTGGACACAGCCCTGTCTATACCTCATTTTGCTGCATGAGTAGGTGAGCTCTCTTTCTCACTAGGCAAAATTATCTCCATTTTATCTTCAATAATTGTGCCCATTTTTATTATTGTATGCAAGGGCTCTGCACAGAAAGGTGAGAAGCCAACACAGCTGCTCGGATTGCTTGCATTTCATGGTGGGCTTTTTTGGATCTACTGTATAACTCTGTGTATGTGTGTGCACACACATATCCCTGCCAACCCGAGACACTACTCCATGAAGCGAGCCCTAGGGTGCCACATTAAACACATTGATCTAAAAGCTGCTTTAGGACCCAATTGTGTTGCCTGACTAGCGCAGCTCTCCTTCTGAATTTCAAGTTGCGTTACCTAGGCCACAGCTGCTATAATTTCTAATGCAGCTACCTCTCGATAAGACTGCAATACATTAATCTTAACAAATTAAGTGTGTTTCATGCTGAAATAATTTTATGCTGCTTTTTTGCAGCATATGCTACCTGTCAGCTGTCTTCTGTGTTGGCTCTAATTAGCTAGTGTTGTGCTTTCTTCTTCTATAAATTTCTAAATACGCTTCACTTATTACTGCTTTTCTCTCCCTACACCAATGATTTTTTTTTGCGCAAATGATAATTAAGACGTGCTGTCACTTGCAAATGATAATTAAGATGTGCTGACGTGCTAGGCCAAACAAACATCTTTATGACTTCATTCATTATGCCAGTCCAACAGCCATGAGCCTACACACTTGTGTTTACACCTAATTTACCCTGGTAGCAGGTAGTAGGTTTCCCCCACAGAGCTGGAAGCAGTTTGACAGAGAGATCACTGCTGGTGGTGTGTGCATTCATCCTTTTTTCACCTCTAGCACATAGAGCTCTGTGTTGTTTCAAAAATCTGTTTGAACAGAGGTGAGGGTCAAAAGAAATGTGTATGCCCCATGGAAAGTGAAACCCTTGCAGACCACTTTGAACTCTCTGAAAATAATCCTCTCTCTCTGAGTCTTCAGTCTCTCAGAGCGTAATCCTAAACTGGAGTTAGGCCGGCATAAACTAAGCCAGCAAAATTTGGCCAGCACAAGGACCACCATAAAGCGTGTTTGGACTACTCTTGGAGTCAGGAAGGATGGCGCATGTCTGTGTGCTGGCCTCTCTGACTCTGAGAGTGGTCCAAACATACTTTGCAGTGGTCCTTGTGCTGGCCAAACTTTGCTGGCTTAGTTTATACCGGCCTAACTCAGTTTAGGATTGCACCCTGAATGTGTGACAGCCATGCAGAAAAATTGAGCTTATTTTTTCCCTATGCCACTGCTACACTGTTAATCCACAGCTGTGAGGCTGCCTTCCTCCCAAGAATTCAGAAATGTTTAAGTCTTGACAGCCCTTTGAGGAAGTTTGTGTCAAAAGTCACCCAGTAGTTAACTGTGTTTTCCCACATTCAAATTCAAGAGTTTTAGGAACAACATCATGCTGATGTTTCTAAGATTTGCCATAAATCTTTTAAGCTTTTATTGACAAAAGAAAGTTGCATCAATGTTGCATCAATGCACAAGTTGTGGCATTATGCTGACAATGCAGGTAGATTACAAACATTTGAGAACAGATATAGTGTCATATCTAAGAGTGTCATATCTGAGAAGGCCTGAGCCAAACGTTATCAGTAGAAATTTTATCTCCATAAACTTGCCTGGCATCCTTTGGCAAGCCATACTATCCCAGTCCAATTATGGCCTGGGTAGACATATTGTGGGTAAGGGTCTTCCATTTTTGTGAAGGACAAATTTTCTTGTTTACAAAAAATGTAGAAGTGAAGTGCTAAAGATGAACAAACTTGTGTGAACAAGCTCAGTTTGAACTTTGCCATCTTCTCATGCAGGTATGAGTGGACTGTATACATAACTGCGAGTTTGCATGATAACCACATAGCAATGCACTGATAACTAGTGATTTGGAGATATGATTTTTGGTGGGAAAACAGTGTGTAGGTGAAGTGCTAAATGCCCTCTATCTCCAAGCCACAGCTTGTGCCATCTCCCCTGCTTATGAGTCAGCAATAATTTAATTACATGTAACATGTTATATGGACTGTAATGTATAGCTTTGATCTTAGTCCTATCAACCTCAGTGGGTCTTAGTTCTTTTTTACTTGTTTACTTGTGCTGAGGATTGTAGCCTTTGGGCCCAATCCTATCCAATTTTCCAGTGCTGATGTGCAGCTTCAAGGTAATGGAACCACCATTCCCTTAGCTTGAGGAGGTCTCCATGGCTGTTCCCCCTTTGGAGGATGCAGTGCATGCCCCATTGGCAGGGCTGCATAAGCCCTGCAAAATTGGATATAGGATTGGGCCCTTAGTATGTCTGATGTATGTCAAAATGTCATCTGCAAAGTGTGATGCTACGGGCATCAGTGATTTGCTTGGCATTGCTTGGAATGTTCTGCCATGTCCTTTTTGGCTTTGAAGAATATCTCGGTTAAATGCATCGTTTTTTTCTTGACAGGCTTTGAAGAAGACATGGCTAGAAAAGTATGCAACAGACTCTGCCAACCCCGGTGTATTGGTATTGCTGGGATGTGGCACTATGTCCAGTACCTGTGGTCAGTTAGCCAGTTACCCTCTTGCCCTTATCCGAACCCGAATGCAGGCTCAAGGTGAGTAGTATGGATCATAGGCTCCACTGGTAGCCATTTTGGCACCGCTAGAGTCACAGGCATCAGGAAGAATAAGATTGGGCTGCCCGAAATGTAGTCGGGGGCTACCTACTCCAGCGCTTTGGTTACGGAAGAAAGTTATACTTTACATTTCTGTACATAGTTCCTGGGATATTTTAATGTTGTATGGGAAGGGGGTGACACTCTCAGGTTTTTGGGGGGAGGAGCAAACACCTATGTTATATTTTAATGAATGTAAACATAAATGTTTTATTGATGACAGTTGGTATTCTGAGTGACATGTCTTTATTCTCCCCCTGCCAACTTTTTCCCATAGCCTTGGTGGAAGGAGGCCCCCAGCTAAACATGGTTGCTCTCTTGCAAAGGATTATTGCTAAGGAAGGAGTCCTGGGACTTTACAGGGGCATTGCTCCTAACTTCATGAAGGTGCTTCCTGCAGTCAGCATCAGTTATGTGGTGTATGAGAAGATGAAGGAAAACTTGGGGATTGCGTGAAAGAAAGAAGGGAATGAAGTGAGAGATTATTGTGGAGCACGTACACCAAATGACAACTTATTGGATGCTAAAATTATTTGCGTTTACAATTGGAAACTGGTCCTCTGGACAAAGCTTCTGTGGGGTTATCTCTTGACGGAGGAAAAAGCCCAACTTCCTGAAACAGCTGTGAGCCAAGTACCTTAAACAAACCAAGTCCCTTGATCTTAACAATGGGAAAATATTTCATTGCTAACATGCAACTGCGTGATGGAAGACTTTCAAGAAAGAGTATGCAGGCCCCAAGGGTTAAAATTTCTCATTTTTCAAAGGTATATATCTGTCATTCAGTCAGCTATTTTAAAGCAGAAGATAACTGTGTTATTAAGATTTGCAATTGCTAGTTCAGTGCATTGTGCCATCTTGCACCTATCAAAAGGAAATCTGTCTCTACATGTATGTTCCACAATGGGAAAATTATATTAATATGATGTTAACAGTATGGTGTTAACACTTTTTGATAAACATTTAAAAAGACACCCTGGAAGAACAATGCAATGAAAAACAGCATGAAACAGGATTCCCTCTTTCCCTTCTGAATTAAAACATTGAGCAAAATTGGGCACAATCCACCAGGAACAAACTGTACTCAATGTTCTGGTGAAATTAATGTGACTTGGGTGAGTAGTGTTTGCACAATTCTCAATCATTTCAGTGGAGCTTGCACAGGTGGACCCTAAACCACCTAAAATTTATTATTTGGTCACATTAAAACAAATGAAAGAAACTCGTTATAACCGACTTTCAACCTTGTGTGCTTTCAGTGGGATTTGGTCATGACTAACTTAAGTTGTTTCTGGCAAATTGCACCTGTTAGTCAAATACTTCATTTAGGGTTGACTACAAAGTTTAAGTGGCTCGTGACTTTCCTATTGCTTTTTCACTCATCTGCTTTCCATTAAATTTCTAAATTTTGGCACCTTTATGCTGATTGTTTGATTAACATAAACTGTCCTATGGGTGTATGTATAGTATCATTTTTGTGCAGATTTAAATTTTAGGATAAAAAACATATTTTGTACTCAACCAATTCTTTGTTATGTTTGCTATTTTGGTGAGAATGCTTTGAGATAAGTAATTAAAGTGCTGATTATGTGAGAGGTTAAAAATGCAATTCAGAATTAGAGTACATTTTTGCAGATAGAGTATATCTTCCTTGATGATGAGCTGCTTTGTTCAACGATGCAGTGGAGGCTGTTGATTGATAATTGAAAAATTCCTTTCTCTCCTTTTTTGTGCTCAGGATCATATTGCTGGGTATGTTGGCTGGGAGGGGAGACCCATTACATGGAAAATACAGGAATAACTATTAATAACCTTCCCATGAAGCCATTGCATTAGGAGAGCAGTGTCAGTAAATGCAAACATGCTATGGACTTTGGTAATAACAAGTCACATGACTAAGATAAAATTCTGTTGAAACTTTTCCTGCATACCTGTTGCAAGATCTTTTAACTATGAATTTTGAATTAATGAATTTTTTTGGTTTTACTTGTATTTGAGTGACAGTGACAGTGGATGCTGCATGATTGATATTTACGCACACCACTAAAAGCATGTCCACATATGTGCAGACACTCCTTAGTACTTTAGTAGTAGATCCTTGCATGGCTCTTGCTATTTCTTTAAGAATTGATTCTTTTTAAGTAAAACTTTTCCGAGTAACAGTGGCTTGGAAAATTGCACAGATTATGTGATCGATTTGTGGTTTTGAGCTTTTAGGACTGAGTCTAGGAAGCAGATTACACATGCCAGAGAATTGGTAGTGTAGAGGGCAAACACTAGGTGGAACTAGCCCATCTTGTTATTCTCAAACCTCTTTTTGCAGGCACTTTTGGGTATATGCAGAACTTCATATGAACAGTCCAAGATCCGTTACAGGAGTTGCCTGAGGCTAGCTAGCTTTGTCAGTTTTTTTTCATGCAGTTGTGTGTGTGTGTGAGACTATGAAGAAAGTTTAGTGTATGCAGAATGCTAGCAGCCATTTTCTTGATGGTGATGGCCCTTTTTTTTCTAGCCACCATGATTTTAAAGATGGCTGGTAGCTTCATCAGTGTCCAGGATGGTCATGCTCAACACAGTTAGATACCCATGTGGACACCTTTGACAGTGTGAATTGTCCTAGAAATGGCAGAGATTAAAGTGTATTTCTCATCAATATGTCTGTCATCTCCTCTTTGGTCTTTTTGTTCCCTTCTCAATGTTGGTGGGATCTGAGGATAGCACTTAATATTGTCACCACCAATTTCTGCATAGTAAGTGTTCCATTGATTTGTGTGGGACCAAAAGGAGAAAGAAAGTGGCCCTATAGTATTTTTCTTATAATCCTTTTCTCTGTTTTTAGAAAATGGGACTTTTCCTGAGTCACAAAGATTCCACAAATGGGCTGGGAGGTCTTGAATAGTTAGAGGAGCTAATATAAACTTTGCAAATTAATGTAGCCCACAGAAGAGAATCCATATTAGCATTTTTAAAAGCTGAGCTGCATTTTCAATCAGTGGTTATGCAGCAATTATCATCTTAACAATATCTTTTTATTGCCTATGAACTATGAGCACAATCTGTAAAGCATTATTCCTTACATAACTGTTGCTAGAGATGTGATGCCCCACCGATTGTGTCCACTATTATGAATTGCAATGTTTTCTCTGAGTGTGTCTTGTCTCATTATGGAAACCTTCATTTTTTTGCACTTGATCAAAACCAAAGAATTAATTGCTTTAATGTAAAGAGTCAGTAATAAATGCCCAACTTAAAAAAAAATCTGGTATTGCATGCTTATTATGAGTTGATCTGTATATGTCACTTTCTCATTATATATTTCTTTTATTATAACCTAAACACATGCTTGTTTTCTATGTGGTACAAAGATGATCTAAGCAGTGTATGAACCAGACTCAAAGCATTTTCTTGTATAAGTGCCCTTAGGAAAATGTTGGTGATTAGTCCTGACTACTGGAATAAAGCATGGAATAAAGATTTAATTCCATTGCTATGTGCCTAAAGAAGTCTGAGTTCTAATTGTGATGCTTGTTCAGTTAAATGGAGAGAGAAAAACTGAATCGTTTTATAAACCAGTGTATAATAAAGGAAGTTTTCTACAGGGGTCTGTGTTTTTTTATTTAATAAAGTTTGTTAGATATGTATTTCATGTATCCTTCCCTTCTTCCATGGAAGTCTAGACAATTCAGGTAGTCTCCTGTCTAGGAACTGATCACAAAGACTTGTTTAGCTTTAGCAGGGTTGCTCTGTTATGTGCAGACCATATCCTTGGATATAGAAGTAGAAAAGTCTGTTTAGGTTTGCAGACTAGTATAGCAGTTCCTATAAATCTTCAGCATAAACAGAGCTGTTGCAATGTACTGGCTAAGAGAGTGAGCTACAAATTAGGACTCCCCTGCTCAAATCTCACTTCTGCCTTGAGCGCATTTGGTGGGCTCTTACCCCCAGCTACGATGGGGGATGATGCAGGGATTGTAAGGATAACATCAAGATCATATACTTGAAGCACTTGGCATATTCAATGGGCTATAGAAATGCTTAGTATTATTATCATAATCACTGAATGTCCGATTTAGGAGTATACTTGAGTACCTTGTACATTGTTGGCAACTAAGTCCTACGCATGTCCACACAGAAATAACCCCCATTTATTTCAGTAGAACTTGTGCCCAGATATGAGAGTTTTATATAGGTTTGCAGCCTTCATCATTTGTGCAAACAGTAACAAACAAGGCTGGCCTTGGGCATTTTGGCAAAACCACTCAGTAAACTCATGGAATTGGTTCACACCTTGCCTGATGTTGTAGTATATCAGGCCCCAACACACAATAAATCACAATCGTGCCACTGAGGAGCCTTCTGTTAGACTTATAGCACAGTCCTATCTGTGTTTACACAGAAATAAATCCTCACTATGTTCAGTGGGGCTTACTGTCTGGATTTTAGCCTTCTCTCTTAGCCCTGTATTCTGTCCCTCTCTCTTTTTCATTCTAGTATGCATGGTGACATTGGCGATGGATGGCCAGTGGTGAGATTGCTCATCCTGTCAGGGCAGATAATAGGGACTGTGAGATAGTGAAACAGGCCTGGTCTTAGCATAGCTAGTGCTATTGGGCTTAGCAGTAAGCACGTTTACCAAATGGTAGGTTCCCATGTTGTGAACAGAATTGCTCCATAAGGTGATTGCCTCTAACCATCTTGATAATTGGTGAGAATGTTGTCTTGTTTGTTTTTGTGCGCAAATCTGGGAGGGCAGGAGGGTTGTCAAATTCTTATCACTAGAGAATTTCTGCCATGAGCCACTTATAGCTGCAAGACCTCGCTGGGTGCCTGCAATCACATGTGTGGACGAGCCCTATGTGTATGTTTAGGACTGTACTGTGAGCACAATCCTATGCACGTCTACTCAGAAGTAAGTCCCATTATAATCAACGGGCCTTGTTTCCAGGTAAGTATGGATAGAATTGCAGCCTCAGTGTCATTCAGGTAACACCATCAAGTGATGACTGGGTCATCAAGTTATCAAACATCATCATCAAATATATATCAAACATCAAGTCTTGTTTGAATGGGCCATCACAGATACAATATCACAAGTAGCAGGGCAACCTTGTTACTTTTAGTCTTTTACCTGTAGTGTGTAGTTTGGTTGCCTGCGGGTTGCATTCTTCAATGAAGTAAGAATGTTGCTTTGTTAAGCAAGAAACACCTGTGTTTGGATCGCTACCTAAGGAAAACAAAGGAAATGGGCGCAAGGGGACCCCTGAATCTATGGATAGGTGAAACAGAAAATACTGGATCTGTGGATTTGGGAGGAAGGGTGGGTGCCTGTACTGTCTGAAATGAGGAAGAACCTCTGGCAGTTTTCCAGTTTACAAAGCGTCCCTGTATAGTCACCAAGACTCCTTGTCACAGGTGATCAGGAATGTGTGGCTATTTCCAGGTTTAGACGAGATGAAACTTGATGGTAATCAGATTAATGAATGTACCGTATATCTGTCAGTCAGAAAGAGAAAGACAATGCCCCTTCTAAGCCTTTATTTACTAACAATTCAATCTGAAACAGGTCGTATATCTGCTGTAATTCAATTGGTTTAAATGGCTTAGGGATACAGAATTTCATTTTGCTTTGCTCACTTTGCCTTGTAAATGTATTTAGACTCCAAAGCTTTGCATAGCCCTCCCAACGAAATGATGTGGAGCTGGCACATTTATATTTGCCATTTCTTCTGTTTTTTGGATGGCCAAGCTTGGAATGCTGCTCTGATATAGCCAGGCTGTAATGTCAGCAGCACCACCTGCTGGTGCACTAAAGCAGCTTCACACGAACTGTTTGGGACTGTGCTTGTCGAATTATGAATTTATTCCATAATATTCCATATATCCATGGCAGCAGCTGTGAGGGTCCCGAATAGCAGCTAAAGAGACAGCAGATCAGCTGCCAGCAGAACAGTAGGGTGACCAGGTTCCTTGCTAATTAAAAACAACAAAAGTTCAAAAGTTCTTCACACAGCAACAGATCTAAAAAATTTTTCTTCCGCCACGCTTGTGATAGCATGCACTAGTTCCTCAAAGTGACAGTTCTCTCAGATCTGAGCTGCAGGAAAAGGGTTAAGTGGTAACCCGGATGCAAGGCAAGTGACTCACAAGGCAAAAGTTTTATTTTAAAAGCTTCTATTTTTCTCCTATCAACTCAAAGTAGCTCACAATGAGCACAGCAGAAAAATAATCCAGAAAAGAAAATACTTGAAACAAATGTAAAAATCCATTTAACAATCACTGGAGCCCAACCAAAGGCAGCGCATCACATTCTGCATAAACAGCACCCAAAGAAGAAGCACCAAAAGTGTGGTGTAACGGCTTTCGGTTTTGTTTTTTCTATGGAGCAACAATGCAATTAATATTTTAATTTTTCAAACTGGGATGAAGTAGTTATACAAAGCAGTTCTAACTAACTTTCCATAAGCCATAATGCAGCCCTGAGGAACAAACTCAGAGTGCAATCCTATAACGGTGTTGCGCCGGTGCTACACTCTTGCGCTCCAGCGCTCTCACAAACGTGCCATCAAGCGCATCAGTGTCGGTGGTATGGCACTGGACATTGCTGATGCTCAGACGCCGCAGTGACCATAAGCAGCACCGGCCTTGTGCTGGTCGAGCGTCGGCAGCTCTTGGTCGGCTCAGGGCCTTGCGGGGGCGCCCCAGAGGCATGCCAGGTGTGTAACTGGGCGGCACAGTGGGTGGCGACGGGTGGTGATGCAGGAGGGCCATAGTGCCAAATCCTAAAGTCCAGCCCCAGCCAGGGCAGTCCTGATTTGGGCCACTCTTGCTCACGTTGACCTATACCTGCAAAACAGCAGGTGCAGATCCAAGCAGCCCCATAGGGATGACTGGGGCTTATGCGGGTGTAAGGGGAAAACCTCCCCTTGTCCTGCACTTTGCTGCTGCTGCTGCCTCCTAATGAGCTTAGGATACAGCCCTGCTATGTCGGCCTTACTATGTTGCTGCTGCTTAGGATTGGGCTGCCCGTTGCTGTTATGTTCTCTTATCTTGAGGCCTCCATGACTAGCCCCTATCACCACATAACGCAATATACACCCTGTTGGCATGGCTGCATCAGTGCTGGAAAGTTGGTTAGGATTGGGCTGTCATCATTTTGCATTTACAAAAATAAATAAATTAGATTTTGCATGTAAACCGCTTTGTGAACTTTGTGTTGTAAAGCGGTATATAAATGCGATTGACTGACTGATTGATTGATTGATTGATTGATCTGATGCAAAGTAGTTACAAAGGTAATTGCAAAATATTGTTAAGCAATTAAGGGCGCAATCCTAACCTGGAGTTAGGCCGGCACAAGCATGTTGCACCACTCTTGGATTCAGGAATGCCAGTGTACAAATGTGCACTCTCCTCCCTGACTCAGAGAGTGGCTCAAATGTGCTTTACGGTGTGTTGGTGACCCTCCTGGGGTGGCGTAAGTGACTTGTGCAGGCCTAACTCCAGGTTAGGATTGCGCCCTAAAACTTTTTAGGTAATAGTTATAGTTAACTACTCTTAGAGGTTAGTGGCATCAACTAGCTCTGTCACACATGCAAGTCCTCAGTTGTTATAGTTTAATTAGCTATGAACATGGGTGTGTAAAGAGCCTGTTTGTCCAGTAGGTGGCACACCATGATCAGAACAAGAAGTAGCATTCAGACATACCATGTAGACAAGCGGTTCTCAAACTTTTTAGCACTGGGACCCACTTTTTAGAATGGCATGTTTTTCAAAATCCACTGGAGAGATATCATTAACGTGGAAGTGACATCATCAAGCAGGAAGTGCCATCATGGTAATCAAATGATGCTCCTGGAATCAGTGGTGTCATTCAAATGATTTAGGAACAGGAACTCACTTTTGATTGGCACTTGTCAGGAAAACCAGAACCAGCCACGGAGCCCATTAGGATCCGGAACGCCTGTTCTGGTCCATTCCCCCTGAATGACATCACTGCCTTCCCCCCCTAGGAATCCGTAGTCGCTCCCTTTAACCCTCTGAGTGCCAGCCAACCAAGAAGAAAAGCTCTTTGCAGAGGAATTGGGAGGGGGGAGGAGGGAGAGTGAAGTGGGCGGAGTCAGCCCTAATTTTAACTAGTGGAACTGAGTTCCCCCGCGTTCCCCCTGCATGACATCACTGCCTGGAATGCAAACTGGCATTATTGGACTACAGCAATTGCACAACAATGAAACATCCCTGACAGAAAGCAAGATTAGGACAAAATATTATGTAAAAACACTGAACTAAAAGGAGAAGCACCCCCATACCAGATGTATGAGAGATACATCTCATAGTATCTGCTTAGGCTAGTTTGTGCAAATCTATGTATATTTACAAGGGAGTACGGTAAGTCCGACTAAATAGAAGGACAGACTCTCAACTAAACATATATATGAAATTGGGCTTCCAGGTGTTAATTCTGTTATGTGCTCAAGAGAATGATCCAATGCATTAGTTTGCAAGCAAAGTTGTTTTGGCAGTGAAAAACAATTTCTCCCCTTTCCTTTAGACTTCTAGCCACCAATAGTGATGACCACCCAATCTGTCCTTACAAGCACCTCTTTTGAGTTAATGTGTGTGTTCTCCAAGTTGCAAGCTTTGTTATAACAGCTGTGCAATACAAATTTGAATCACTCTCTAGAAGGTAGAAGATGGAACTCTACAGATGCATGCAAGGCAGTGAGGCTGAGATGGGGTGCCTACTGGCAAGTTGATGCAAGGGTTACTGTACTTTAGAAGCGCTAAGGATGGCTCCAGCCAAACTCTCCATCAGGGTTAATTAGGAAAATGCATGGAAATGAGAGAAGCAGGAGCAACTCATACTTCTTTCCCTGCTTTTGTGGCAATTGGCAAATTTAGGTCTTCTGAATCTTGCCAGTCGTGAACAGTTGTATTCCCAAATACCAGCTCATAGATCTTGCTACTGGGAGTTTACTGGTGACTTTACTTTACGACACAGACCACAGACTTGACTTGGCAAAGCATAGATGGTGTCCCTGAAATGGAGCTGCTTCATCATTGTTGTCAGTGTCGTTGACCATGTGCCCCAGTCCTGTTGACCTGCCATGGGGAAACCCCCATGAAGGCCATGCCTTGGTCTCTCTGCTCCTTGGTGAATGTATTTTGGTGATTGGTTTTAATGAGATTTTGTTGCTTTGTTGCCTTGTTGTCATTCAGAGTTGCCATTGGTTTCTATACCACAAAGGCTTTTTAAACCTTTTAATTGACGTCTTGTGTGACTCCCTCTATGCACACAAGCAAGCAGCGCTGTATCCCTTTTGAAAAGCAAGCTTCTAGGACACAAGGAACCCATTTTAATAGACAATTTGTAAAATGCATACTGTTTTTTCAATTGTGTGTACTGATTCAATGTATTGATTCAATGTGTGTATCTGGTTCATTCAATAAACTAGTGTGACTTTACTTTATCCATTTCTGGGAATGTGCCAACTGGTCCTCAGGCAATCTGGTTACTCATGAGACATGACAATTATCAGGAGGTTGCCTTGTTGTCGTTCTGAACATGTGATAGTTTTCCGTGTGACCATCTACCCACACATGAGGCAAGTAACTGTGAACAGTAGGGAACTTTATCATATGTGATGGGGTTGTTGTCATCTGAATTCAATGTTAACTGGTCGTATCATTCAAACCTCAGTCACTGCTGGTCTGAAGTCACTGAAAAGTCTTGGCAGATAGTAAAACGTGGCCCTTCATGCTGAAGTTCCTAGATGTGATGTTCCTTCCTTGCCCATGTCAGGCCTTGTGACTTGTCTGTCCCCGGTGGTGCCACATCTTTTCTCAGGCTATGCCCATCTCATCTAAATGAGCTTCAGTCTTGGGCTGCTAACTTGTCCATCTCTTAATTCAGGTTTTGTGCTATTGATCTCCTTGCCTGCTTTCCCTTTCGCCCTTGTTGAGACTGCCTGGCTTTTTCATAGTTTCCTTGAGCAGAAGGAAACCCAACTTCCTTGGGTTCACCCAACTTCTCACCCAAGTTCTTTGTTCCTTGCTACAGGAGCATTTACTAATTCATTGACACCAGAAATGGTTAGCTGTCTCATTCTATAACAGTCATTCTCTTTTGCCTAGCTGTTTGCCGTTTTCTCATGCTCATTTGTCCTTTGCTACAGGTAGCCCAATTCTGTCCTGCTCTTGAACAGGCAGGCCAGCTGTAGCCAGCACAGGGTTGGAGGTGGCTGTAAAGCAACTTGGATTAAGGGGAATTATTTCCCCTCATCCGTGTAATGCGGCAGCCACCCAGTAGGCCTACTCAGATCTGTGCTGGTGATATCACTGACATAAATCTGAGCAGCCCAAGTAAGGCCAACTGGGCAGGGGATGGGCGTTTGGATCCAGCCTGGGTCACACAGGCTGGTCCCATCCCAACTCCCCAGGCTGATCCACCCACTGGCCCTCCATTCCTCACCTTGAGCCACCTTCATTCCACCCTTTCCCCAGCCCTCCCCAACCTCCTGCGCCGACCGCCCTTGGTGCAGAAGGTTGTCTAGATGACGTAGGACCTGGATTTGGCCTCACTGGGCCAGTGCACATATGTGTGCTGGCTCAGCCTCCTCCTGAGTCATCACAGATATGCCTTACAGCATGTTTGCAACACTTCTTGGCCTGCTCAAGAGACCTGCACCAGCCTAGTGAGCATTCTAATGCATTATGTTTGCATTCTAAGTAGTAGCACCTTCTTATGGGGACATGTAAAGATTGCCGGCACACCCTGCTCTGCTCAGATTTTCTCTCTCAATCTGATTTCAGTTCAACTGTATGTTCTCCTCCCTCTCTACTGTGCGTTTCTTTCCATGCAACAAAAATGGATTAGCCATGTTAGCTGCGCACCTTATGAGGTAGTGATACGCATACATTGCAGCCTGTAAAACCCATTGCACACTAAAACCAGCATAGAAATGAATATTGATAAGTATAATAACACAAGCAGAAATCCTTCAAGAGAAGACTTTTTTTGTGTTCCAAAAGAGAATGTTGGAATTTTGCAAACTGATATTCAGAAAGGAAATAAGAGCTATTTAAGGTTGATCTTTACACAGCATGCCCATCACTCAGTGGCCCAGTTCAGATGTCACAAGGAGCCAGGATTCATTTCACATGCAATCTCTTGGCACTAGAGACACACCTTTCCCCTCCTCTTCGTTCATTTCCAGCCCTGGTTTGGGATCTGTTGTTATTCTCACCAAAGGATCTGTTGTTTTTCTCATCAAAGTTTACAAATCCACTGGACTTTGAAGGTGAGATACTATCTCAGTTTCAGATCCCTGTTTATTTGCAAATTTGATTAGATGAAGTCAGGATCACCCAGTTTGGATGTTATAACAGATGCTGGCTTCTTTAAAATCACAATAAAAAACAACCATTCCTCTTTTTGTCTGTGAATGGGGGGGGAGAGTATGTGCACAACATTAGATATTGAATGCAACCAGGATTCAGCTGTGGCCCTGTGTGACATCTGAACTGAGCCAATTATTCCCAGCTGAATGTAGGAACCATCACCATTGTAAAATACTATTGTGTTCTGTGAAAGCTGTGGCCTTTGATCTAAGGATGTCTTTGGTGTTGGCTTTCACCTTGGCAAGCCATTATGCTCTTGTAGTCATGGAAAGATGAGCATGCATGCGTTTGCACACCTTAATTATCCTGTGTATTAGAATTTTGAGAGCACCTGAAACAAAAGAATTGACTAGATTTATTTCTAGCCCTACCTCCTTGCTCCCCCACCTTTCCTCAAGTGTTGTGACTTTTGTTGTTGAGCCTAGAAAGAGAACCTTTGACTCTTGTGCTTCCCTCCCTCTTTATATAACAAAGGATTCTGGGGAAAAGGTATACCTTATTTCCTACCTGCTCATCTCATTAAAACCCTTCAGATTTTTTTTTCCCCTCCGGGGAACCTCACATTGCTGGCTTTACAGTTTAACATGGATAATTGTATTACTGGAAACTGTGCATTGAATTAAAGAAAAGGATTCAAACCAAATGTTCTTATTAAAAGCTCCTCACATTTTAATATATAGTGTGGTTTTACTATTTAACTCAGGCTAATATCTGATCAGAGTAATACCTGGAGGATGTTCATTTAGAAGTGGTAATAGTCTGGCATTAAAGAGGTTATTTGAATAATGAATGAAACCTGACCCAAGTCGTAAATGTTAGCATTTAGTGTTGAACTTCATTAAACTGAAGTTCTCTTACTAGTACGACAGCGAAGAGATGACATATCCACACAAAAGATGAAGGGCCTTTCGTGCCCTTTGCCCTAGTATTTACTTCCTGTGTCATAGGTTATGTATCTTGCTCACTCATCAAAACAATATTCCATTTTTTACTTGTTGTGGAGATATGTCCTTTCTTAATTTTGTAGTAGTTTCAGTCACTTTTTAATAGGTCATGTTCTAAGCATAGAATTTAGGCTCCTGAATATAGTGGGAAGGCAGTTTTGTGTGGTGGGGTGAATCTTATTAGCGAAACATATGCTCCAACTGTCCCTTGTGATCAGAAAGACTTCCTGTTTTCTAGCAACTCTTACTCATAAATTGCTATCTGTGTTTTTGCTGTGTGGAGATGACTTGTACAAAGTGCTAGTGTATTACTAGGAAAGGATTGTAATTCTTCACAGCTTCACTCCCTCCCCAGGGTCTTTCGAAGCTGTCTGTTTGAGTGGGTGATGGATACATCTTGCCTTTAGCTCAGATCTGTGTGGATACATGCATTCCATGCACCATGTTGTGCACTGCCTGCCATTTTACACACCACAGCTGCTAAAGTATAATTTCAACTGCTGATATATATTGTTGGGCCTGAAGTTGCTGTGGCTTAATGCCAGATCAGTTAACAATGTCTCATCCTGGCTTGTTGGTCTCTGTGAAGAACAGGTTAAAAATCATCCTGACACCATCTTGTAAGCCTGCAGCCATTTTGCAGCGGCAGAGGGAACAGAGCTTGAGAGGAGGGGATTGGGAGAAGCATCTTGAATCTCATTTCCACCCAAGTGAGAGGCCTGATAGCATGCTGGATCCTCAAGGTCTCACTAATTGGGAATTGGCTGCAGCTGTGATTCTCCAGTTTGGGGAGGCGGGGTCAGAGCAAGAAGGTTATATATTGACTGGAGGGAACATGACGTCACATTCTTGAAGCCGTGGGTATAAACTGAGATCATCGCCGCGAAGAAGGATTGCCGCCGCGGAGTCACGAATCAAAATCTCCCTGCCCGTGCGTAAAAGTTAATCTCAACGTCTTTAATCATGCCTGCGTGTTCTGCATACGGGTGCACGAATCGCTGTACGAAAAATGGGATTACTTTGCACAGGTACTTAAAATCATTGTGATTCGTTGCTACAGAAAAATATTACTTCATAAAGTATGCAGCCCTTCACAAACTGAAGTAGATATGAAGAAATAAAATAAAAATAAAAATAATAATATGTAATATTTTTGAAACTCTGAACATTAACAGAATTTGTTTTGGCGGGGGGTGAGTGTAGAAGTTTAAAAAAATACTCTTAATAGCCTAGAAGTAAAAAGAATTACTCTCATATTGACAACTACTTGTGTTATACATTGAGAGATTTTAATGTAATTTTCCTAAATATTTATCTAATTTTTGCCCACCCTCCCCTTTTTTTTCTTTCCTTCCCATTCACACTTTATTTTTGGTTGTGTAGATTTCAAAAAATGAGTCTGTCAAAACAGTGCAATCCGAGTTTAAATAGACAGCAAGTGGCATTTCGTCCGGTGTGTTCAGTAATATAATTACGCGGAATTAAACCTTGGAATTGCATATTAACTCATAATTAGGTTACCACTGATGTTTCTACACGATCACACGTTGTTATTTTGGTAAGTTTTTACTTCAGGAGTAAACTATTAAGTCCTAAACATCACGCGCAAACCAATCTGAAATGCTTGGAATCAGCAATGTTTTGAGTATAATGACGTTGCCGCTAAGCCCGCCCCCTGGCTTCACTTCGTTCCTATTCATTTAACAAGCAGGGCCGGGCCCTGGGTCAGAGTGAGTGACGACAATAACCTCAGGTGATGAGGTAACTTTCCAGAAGCTTCAGCAGAATTGCAGAGCTAAGTTTAAGGTGTTAAACCCTGTAGTGGGGAAAGTGAAGAGTTCCTCTGTGATATTCTATCATGGATGTCTAGTTGTATCAGCTGTGGTATGACAGGTAGAAAAGCTTGCCTATGCTGAGAAGCTGAAAAGATGCAGGTGAATGGTAGAGACAAGTAAGTCTTGGAGCTTAGTTTTATTGTTTTAGTTGTGTGTGATGTGTTTATTCTCTGAAATACCTGTATGCCTTTAGAAGTACCATATAACCTTAATTCTATTCTTAAATAACCCATTATATTATTATAGTACATTGTGTACATTGAGTGCCGCCTTGAGTGCCTCGGGCAATAGGCGGGGTATAAATTCAATAAATAATAATAATAATAATAATAATAATAATAATAATAATAATAATAATAATAATAATAATAATACATCATCATCATCATCATCATCATCATCATCATCATCATCATCATTATTATTATTATTATTATTATTATTATTGTGTGAGTATAAAGGAACTGGATTCATCTAAATCTGGCTAAGGCCACAGACAAATGAATCCTAACTGAGCTGGAATACGGCAGGCTGGCTGGACTGCACCATAGCTAGCCCATTAGGAGGTGGATGTGGTGCAACTTGGAGTAAGGGGACATATGTGGTATGAGTAATGCCCCAGCCAACCTTATGGGGCTACTTGGATTTGTGCCAACTCAAATATTGAGCCATTTTAGGCAGCTGGTTGAGTGCAAACATAAGATACAAGTTACTTTACTTCCTTGTGCATGGTTTAGACTGCAGACCAATGTGATAAACTGTGATGGTACTAAGATTGTTTAATACCTGACTTGTGCTGATTTGGTCCAACTGCAGAAGTTTTGTCTTGCTTATGCCATTGTGATCTAGATGTATAGAACTTTGTATTCTGTGGCAAGCACTAGATGTGGGCTCAAGTAAATCAATGGCTTGTACAAAGGTTTAATTCCATCTGTCAAGATATATGGAGAAGTATCCAGAAGTGAACTTGTGTGTCCTGTCATTCAGGCCTGTGCGTTAGCCATGAGGCCTTCTAACAGACAAAAGCACAAAGTCTGGACAAAATGTCATACTGAGTGTTGCTCTTTCAGCCGGAGGGTGGGTTATATTCTGCCTTTATCTGGTCATGAATGATTTTCTACAAAACACAATATGCCTTTTTCTGGAATTTTGAGTGCATTTATTGGGTGTCTAGTCAGGAATTGAATGGAAAGCTGCCAAACAATTTTCTCTCTGTCTTAGGGAGGCAGCACTGTGGGTAACTAATAGTATTTGCCTATTTGACAGTGCTACCTAGGACGGAGAGGGGATATTCCATGATTGGAAGTTACTATTGTCCAGGAATTCCTGGCAGATGAATGAGAACCATTCTGTAGGATTGTAGTTCTCATGAATTGTAGTCTTCCTGTAATTGCATGTCTAGTTTTCTTGCTGGTTTTTTGTCTGGGGAGGCATATACAGGAATTTGCAAAGATGTAGCCATTGAAATAGCCAGGTGCATACCTGCCAACACTTGTAAATGCCAGGGAGAGAAATTTACAGCACAATCCTATGAATATCTACTTAGAAGCACCATTGCATTCAGTGGGGCTTACTCTGACAACAAAAAGTATAAGATTGCAGCCTTAGAATCCTCCTTACCCCCAGAGGGAATAAGTCTTGGTGCCCTCTAGATCCATGATTAAACCTGAGAAAATTGAGGTGGATTTCCATATTTGAATCCTATTCCTAAATCATTACTAAAATTTATATTTATAATATCATTTACTCTCTATTAAATTTGTACACCAACATGTTGATGGTCCTTCCAAAATGTTGCACCAGGTAGCTTCAAATGGCATACACACAAAACATTAGATCCAACATATCTGGAAGTTCAGCTCTAGCAAAGCTTATTTTAACTAATTTTCACTATAGAAAGGTCTTGTAAAGAGTTCTAGTTTGAACTAGCAAATCAAATTCTTCGAAGCTTATTAAAAGTCAAGGGCTGACTTGGCTAGTTTGTTTTGTTGTAGTGTTAAATTATTTTGTGAAGTCGTTAGCAAGCACAGGAACTGAACTGTCTTGTCAGATGTTCAGTAATTTACAAAGGACCTGAGCTGAAGAGAGCAGACTGAGAGCACAGTCCTAACCTGGAGTTAGGCCAGCACAGTTCTGTCAAACTTGGCTGGCCTAAAGGCAACTGTAAAGCATGTTTGGACCACTCAGGGAGGATGGTGCACTTCTGTGTGTTGGCCTCTCTGACTCCCAGAGTGGTCCAAACATACTTTACAGTGTCCCTTGTGCCAATCAAACTTTGGTGGCCTAACTGTGCCAGCCGAACTCCAGATTAGGATTGCTCTCTTAGAGCGCAATTCTAACTTGCACTGCAACAGGTAGGCAAACTGACCTGCGCTGGATACAGTGCAGGTTGGGAGGCCTTTGGAGCCTCCATGGGGCATGTTTGCCCCCTTGCCCTGGGGTAAGTTCCAGCTGGGCCAATGAGGCTTCTTGGATCTGCACCTGCTGTTTAGCAGGAACAAGTCCAACGAGCTGCAGCGGCCAGAATTGCGGTTGCAGAGCCCAGGGACAGGGATTTGGATGCAGCCTAATGGCTTAAAAAGTAATTACTGCAGATACACAGTGAGTTGAAGTAGGTGGCCCCTCCTATTTGGCATTGGAGCCATTTGAGGCAGTGATGGCAACATGAGGAGATGCCATCTGGTTCGCCAAGCACTGCCTGTTGCCGTCAGTGCCCAGAATGTCTCTGATGGTGAATGGGAGGGCTACTTACACGGCTTGATGCAGAGCCTTCTGTGTTTACCATTTTGCCTCCTCTAGCTATACTACCTCTCAAAGGATAACCAGGATTCCTAGGTATAGTTTGCTTCAAGTTACCTTTGCTCAAAAACTACTTGTCCTGCGTACCTTGTCTGAAAATCACAAGATTTTTCTCTATCCAGAAGCAATTAAATGCAAGCGTGACTGTTCCAGTGCACTGCTCCAACAGTTATCAATAGACAATTCCCTAGAAAGTACAAGAGGCAGTGAAGGAAGCAAAGCAATCCTAAAGTAATCCATTTCTTTTTCAAAGCACATGTTTAGTTAATCCATGGAAATAAAATGCAGTGGACTGGAGCAAGTGCTCTGGTGCAGAAGACAAGCTATTATTTTTACAGCTCCATTAGCTGCGCACTTAAAGGCCACTGAAACTACTTGAAAGCACACCTTTAAATATATTGCTGTCAACTGTCCACAGACAGAGAAAGGTTGATTTCTGTGCCTCCCCTCTTTTTCAGGGAGAACTGCATAGAGAATATGTCGGAAGTGAAGCTTTGTGGAAGCTTCTGTAGTGAACCTGAACCTTCATACCACAGTGTTTGGGTTCCTTGGTTCTCAAACTTACCTGAGTCACGTTGCCCTCGCAGCTTCTTCTACCCAACTTAGCCATGTGCCGCCATCTTGGATCTCATGAGATCTAAGACGGTGGCACTCAAATCTTGTGAGATCAAATATGTGCAGGAGAGCACATAGGAGGGGCCTGGAGACATCCCTTGACTCTTCTGAACATTGTTCATAAACTAGAGGGTTCGTGTCGGAGTTTTCTTACTCTCATATCATGCTGGAACAGTGGCTCATGGAAATAGGGTAATTCATAGTAGGCTGGTTCAGACAATATGTCCAAGGGTCCCACCTGTTGTTAGGGACCGGGTTGCACATAGCCCACTCTCACTCCCAGTGTGCTTTCTCCTCTCATGTATGCGTAAGGTGACTTGCCTGAACCTCCTCTTCACATCCCAAGCTTTAATACAGTATACCAAGGGTTTCCAAATTCCAGCCTGTGGGCTGCAGCCAAACTCGAGAATCTGGAAAAACCCTTAGAACATAAGAAGAGCCCTGCTGGATCAGGCCAAAGGCCCATCTAGTCTAGCTTCCTGTATCTCACAGTGGCCCACCAGGTGCCTAAGGGAGCTCAGTAGACAATAAGATACTTGCAACAAGATGCTTCCTCCATGTGAGTGACATTAACTGTCCCACGCAAGCGCTGCTCCACTTCAAAGCTGATCGGTTGATGGATGCTCTTGGCAGTTGCGTCTATGCTGTGCAGCAGGATGCTGAGCAAAGACGCGACTGCCCAGAGCGTCCTGCCAGCTGAACGGCTTCAAATAGCGTGGCACTTGCACAAAACTGTAAGTGCCACTTGGGATGGAGAAGGGCTTTTTACAACACAGAGGTCACATGTTTTATGACTGCTACTGTATACCAATGGTTTCCATACTTTTTTGAATCGTGGTTCTCTTTACGTACTAGACCTTGGCTGTGGCTACCCATTATGGCTTCAATCCTATACATTGCAAGGTTTTTCACAAGAATTCCGTAGCTTCCCTGACTGGCTATTGGGGAGCAACGAACCTCCGTTTGGGAGCCCCTGCTGTAAACTGCTATTTAGCTGACACTTCAATGCAATTAGGGGCCCAATTCTATTCAACATTCCAGTGCTGATGCAGCTATGTCAATGGCCATGTCAGTGGAGGGCCAGTCATGGAGATGTCCCAGGCAAGGGAATATTTGTTCCCTTATCTCAGGGTTGCATTGCAGCGGCATTGGCACAGGAAAGTTGGATAGAATTGGGCCCTAAGAGAAGTGTGCATTGAGAGGGGAAACAGGATGTGCTTATACAGGTCTCTAATTGTTGGGGATGGGTGGGATGAGAGAGGGCTCAGACGGTATCATCCAAACTGGCTGTAAATGGTGTCTTTAATGTGCATGGCTATTGCTGCTATGCTTTTCGGCTGTGAGTGGATAATTTACCACAGGGATGCTAATTTAAATGGCAATTATAGTACTTAGTCGTTATTAGTCAATTCCTCTTTTGGACAATTGGACAATTTTACATAGAATTGGCAGTTATCTGCAAAGCAATTGTGGCTAATGGTTTCCCAACAATGTTGCCACTTTTTAATCTGGCAAATTATGGGCAGTCGAGCCACTTCTGTCACAAATGGGGCAAAACCTGTAGGACATCTATTTTACTTGAACGCATAATGCTTTCAACATCTAGAAACCATATTATTTTTCAAGCCTATTCTTTCAAGTTGAAGACAGGGTGAATGCTGGGATTTACAATTCTGCCTTCACATAATACATATCAATTGTTGAGCAATCTGCTCTTCCCTTTCCCGAACTACCAGATGTGGTGATCCTGATAATCAGTTTAAATAGCCTGAGGCATCAGGGAGGAAAAAGCAGCTGCATTTGTCCACTGGATTCTTCGCCCACAGTCCTTCTCCACCTGCTTCAGGGTAAAACCAGAGTCTTGCTTTTAGTCACTGGGGGAAGAGAGTGGGTGAAGATCTCAGTTGCAATCTGGCAACCCCACATACACACTCCCTACATCTGGAGTCCCCCCTTGCCTCCTCCATGTCCAGCTGAGATTTTCCATGCCACAATCTCTGTTTTTCCTTCGAGGCTCAGCTGGACAAGAGCCTAGCTTTGGAACGAAACCACAAACCTGTGCTGTGTTCAGGACTAGACATCTGCCTTTGCTCAAAGCCTGAGGCAGCTGCTGGCCCTTGGATTGCAATAACCCTCCTACACATGAAGCTGGAACAGTTTTATGTTGCATCATTTCAGCCACAGCAAAATAATTTTTGTCATTGAACACATGTTCTCTTTTGTGGGTCGCTTATAAGATTCAAGGTGAAATCCTATCCAACCTCCCAGCACTTGTGCAGCCTTTCCAACAATGCATCTACTGCATCCTGCAGTAGGAGTAGAGGGCAGTCACAAAGGCCTCCTTCACGTAAGGGATGCGTCCACGTAAGGGATTTGCTCCTCAGGGCTATATTGCAGCTGCACCAGCACTGGAAAGTTGGATAAGATTGGGCCCTACGTGAGCCGGCTAGTGCAGACATTCCTCCATATTCAAGCATTTTCCTTTTGTACTTTAAACAAGCAACACAGAATCCCATTCATTTAGTCATCTAGACTTCAGCAGAGTGCCAAGTCTGTGCTGTAGTGTTCATATAAACACATGTGTCTTCAGGTGGTGAGCACACACAGTTTATAAACTGGACTTGTTTCCCAAGAGAAGGGAGAGGAAAATATTGTTGCTATCATTACAGGGCAGTTGACACGGTTCTGTTCTTCCAAAAAAGAAAAGAAAAGAAAAAGAAAGAAATATGAAAAGAATCTGGTTGTATTGAAATTGATGGGTGAAGTGTTTGAACCCCGACTTCTCACTCATATTTATGTCTTTTGCTGCTCAGCAGCGGCCTGGGCAAATGGCAAAGAGGGAACTCTTACTTTCTGGTTTAGCTGTAGGCATGAAATGTTTCACTATTATAAAATTGGTTTCTGGTGACATTTTACTTTACAGTAATAACTCCAACAAGGTGGGGGATCAATTCCTTAGAAGCCAGGCACTGTCTGAAACATCACTGTAGGAAAGCTATAGGAGATAAGACAGCACTCTGGCACTGATTGGCCAGAATATGCTGCTCTTGTTGGTTGCAATAGCTATCAATCAACCCAGAAAAGATGGCGAAAAGATGAAGCTTTTCCAAGCACAACTGAAACACTGTCAGAGTTGAAGGATCTAAGTTGAAGAGTGTTTACCATCTTGGATGCCACAACAGAAAAGGCCCTGTTATGCATCATTGCCACCAATAAAATTTCTGACAATAGCAGCACTAGCAGGAGACCTTTCCCAGCTTTAGGGATGGGCCATTTCATATGCGGGGAGGTGATTTCAGGTACCTTGACCTCAGGTCATGTAGGTCTTCAAGGGCAATCATTGTCACCTTGATTTGTAGCTGGAAATTGACTGGTAATCAATGCAGTTGGTATGGCAGTGGCATGACAAAGGGTGCAATCCTAACCTACTTTCCAGCACCGGGGTAATGCAGCTGTAAGGTACAAACATTTCCTTACCTTGAGGAGGCCTCTGTGATGACTACTCCACTGCAGGATGCAGCACATCATTGGCACAGCTATGTCAGTGCTGGAAAGTTGGATAGGATTGTGCCCTGAGTCAAACTGCCTGGCCCGGATCACCACAAGTATAGCTGTGTTTTTCAGTAATTTGATCAGATGGTCTCATGTAGAGCATCTTACTGTAAAACAATCTTGCTGTAGCCAGTGCATGGATCATATCAGATAAGTGCTTTTGTTCTCTCTGTCCCCCTCCCCTGCATATGAATCCTGAGTTGACACAGTGTTAAACTACTAATCCAAATTGAGGAAGAGTAGTTGGGTTTCTTGTGAAGAACACAATCTGCAATGGTGGAGGAAAAGAGTGATCTAAAAAAACACCAATCACTCTAAAAATTGGAACCACCTTCCCTGTGTGGAAGAAATGAATGCAGGATTCACTCTTTTGTGATCCTGTAAAAAAACTCAGCTCATTTCATTTATCAATATGTTATGCATAATATAATGTGTCTATTTAAAGCTTTAGTAGCTTTAAAGATTTGAAGCTAAATTTCAAATCTACTTTTTAATGCCAAAAAGTTCTTGCAACATTTTTAGGAGAGGCTGCTTAAACAAATGGAGCCCTAAGACGCAAGAATGTGTTTGTGTTTTGCTCATAAACACAATTCCCCTCCCCATGGAATGTAGCAAAACAGATTATATTGCAAGGAGAAAGGGACTAAGGGTTGTTTCAAATTATGGGAGTGGTCGTTAACCTTTTAATGCATATGCATGCTTACTTACAGGACATACTGCTGACATACTGCATTTTAACTGGAGTAAAACATGAAGTTTACTATATTTGGAAGTTAGCCAAAGCTTTATTTCTCTTGCATATTAATAAGCTAATTCATATTTTGCATGAACTATAAGTCTTCTTTTTGGTCTTGGTTTGCTGTGCATCCTTTTCCTTCATCTCTGACATTCAGAGGTGCTGGAAATGTGCACCCAAGCAGCTGTTTGAATAAAATACTAAAGAAGTTTTGATCCAGAAATTGTCTATGTCTTGTTTAGCTATCAGCTAAGAATCTGGGGAGAAGGAAGTCTCATTAATTTCCTTCAACACCTGCAATAGCAACATGGGTAAATACACAATTTTGATATCAAGGAACATTGCCTTAGATACGTACGTTGGTAACTGTTGGTAGAAGAACAGAGAAGCCAAATACATTAGGAATTGATTATTTGTTGCAGCTTTTGCCATTTGCATGTTTCATCTCACTTTTTTTGTTTGTAATTAATGGACTTGTGGATTTTGGATTTTTGGATTTGGACCAAAGTAGATGTGACCCAATCTCCTCAATCTTTTTCTTCAGTTAAAAGAAATTTGTATCAGGTTTGCACTGCGGGGAAAAAGAATTTAATGTTTTCTAGGACTGTCCCAAGACCTCTTGGTATGCCATGCTAAATGCTAAATCTTCTTATCCAAAAATTTGCCACCTATGGTCCTTCCACATTCCAATGTTTTAGCTCAGCACTCTCCTTCCTACTACATTCCCTCTTCCTCGCTATCCCCCTCTTCCTTTCCAATCTGGGGAGTGGAAGGCAGAGAAGGTGCCCCTCACCAGCCTCCTGCCTGAGGCTGCCATCAGGTCCCATGAATGGGCTGGCCCTGAGTAGCTGAGGGGTGGGGACATTTCAATCAGAATCCTGAAACAGGAATAGAGATGGGGGAGCAGTCAGTGCCTGTAGGACCAAGGACAGCTCCAGCTAGCAGATATCTTGTTCTGACAAATAATGGAGTCTTTGCATCTTCCATACCAGCTTGGCTCTCTGATGAAAATCTTAAAGGGGTGGTGCATCAGTCTGGTGTCTTGACATTTCTTGAAATGTTTGTATCCTGATCAACACATTAATGAGAGGTAACAAATGAAGGTTGGTATATACTATACTGCATGAGAGTTCCTCGAGGAATACAGGCATAGAGAATTCAGGTGGCCTGCATATGGAATCCGGCTGGGCTATTGGATCCTGGTTTGTTATTCGCCAGTGGGATCTCTTCTGTATCAGTGTCTGGACCTGGCTTCTCTGTGGATACAGTTACATGACTGTAGTTGCACCTGCAGCCTCTGATATATCACCTACAGGGAATCAATATTGTGGTCCATACTATAGGTTAGAGTCATGACAAGTATTAGCCACTCAGAATGATGTTTCTTCATTACTAGGGTATTTGTATCCTGAATGATTGTGTCCCAGTCAAATGCATCCTTATCTTTGGCTTCTCTGGGTGTGTGTGTGTGTGTGTGTGTGTGTGCACGTGTGTGCGTGTGCGCGCATGCATCCCAGTAATTTGTATCGCATTACAACTAGGCAGCAAATAAACTATAACTGGGTAACAAACCCCATGTTGACTACCTTATGCCTCTTATTCAAGTCTAAGCCTTAAACCCACATTTTGTGTTTTAAAAATGTACATCTTATTCTCTGTCTGTCTGTCTGTCCGTCTGTCTGTCTGTCAATCAAAAAGAAGGGATGCAAATGTCCAATGCAGGGACAGGTTTGAAGGGACACAGTTGTCCAGGATGCAATGGTCCTGTTACTCTTCCTCCTACTCATTTCCCAAAGGCTTGGAGATAGCTTTTGAATCAGCTGTGCCTGCCTCCTACCATATGCTATTAAAATGAAAAGCAATTACTTTTGTTGTCAAGCAGCCACTGAGAAATGTGCATCCTAGCCTTGGGGAATATGACTAGCCCTTATCATACTTTCTGCAAATGGGAGATGGAATTCAGACTGTCTGAAAAATAAATCCATGATGATGTTGAAAAGTTGGATTATTAGAAAAGCAGGAAATGTAACAGACTGACCCCATAAACATTCGGACACTTTGTGTTGCCCTAAATCGAGGGTGAAACATAAAGTAACTTGTGGTATGGCATAAAGTAACACAACCTTTTCAGGCTAGCGGAGGCAGTGTCACTGCTACCTAAATAAAAGTCAATTACTTTCTCTTCCAGAAGAAGCCTCTGTGGACATGCACTGCAGGATTGCTTTCAAGGCAAGAGTGGCCTCCAGCCCAGAGATCCTGCAGAGCAAGTTAGCCTGTATAGGGGGCTAGAGGGAGGTGAGGAGGGGATTGAATGGGATGGGGTGGGTGGAATGGGGCTAGAAGCAGTGGTGAAATTCAGCCACTTCTCACCAGTTCTGCAGAACCGGTTGCTAATTTATTGATATACAAAAAGTAGTGCTGTAGTAAGAAGCAGTACAAAGAAAGGAGGACATAGAACCGGTCGTTAATTTATTTGAATACCACCACTGGCTAGAAGGAGTGCAGAACAGGCCCAGGAGGGGAATGGGAGTGACAGCAATGGCACGCACAAAATCTGAACTCCCATTCCAGGCTTGGTCCACTTTCTTGGGTCAATGCACCACCAATTGAGCTAGCACAAGTCTGAGTTGATCCATAGTGGCTGCTGGGGCTTGTGCCAGGGCAAGGAGCATCATTGGTCCTTATGCCTTACCCCATGGAGACTTCTAGGAGCTGAAAACCCTACTGGGGATACAGCGGTAGCTGCGTCGGCACCGCTGTATCATCATGTGTGGTTTTAGATAGGATGTTCGTATTCTTCCAGCAATGCTGAGAAGTCTCAAATAAATAAAGCCCATTTCTTTCTATCAATATTTCTTACCTCAAAACTCTTAATCGGAATGCCCATCCACACACATTTCCAAGAACAGCTTCTTCAGACATCTCACCAGACGTCAGAATGTATTTATATACTTGTCATGAACGAAAGGGAGATTGTAACCTCTGACCCCCCCCACTCGCCCACTTGGTTTGAACCCGCAGCTTAGTGGGGAACCGCCTTGGTAGTTCCAATCCGCTGCCACCAGCCCAGGTACCAGGTTGCCAGAGGAGTTTCCTGGGCTAAACTCCTCTCCTAGCAGAGGTTATTACCTCAAGGGTCTCTACACTCACTCTTGCCAAGCGAGGAGGCTAATCAATCGCTGTGAGCAAGAGGGGCAAGAGGGGTTTTTATTAACAGATAAAAGGTAAAAGAGGTTGGGGTGCCAGAAATAACAATAGGTGAACAATATAGAACAGTCTAACTGCTTCTCAGGGCAAGTGGCCGGTGGGTGGAGCTGCCTCACACAGGCCTGGCAAGGCCCAGCCCAGATTGCTGTGAGGGGGAAAAACGTGTAAAACACACGGCCTGGGAACACACAGGCTGAAAACAGCTCACAATCTAACGCGTGCTCACTAATACTGGGGTCCTTCCTAAATCCTCTCTCCTGGGCTTCTCCCAGCAACCGTCCACTCTGCCTCCCCACCGAGCGGCTCTCCCTGCAACCATCCACAAAGCCCACAAAGCCCACAGGGGGCGGAGAGAGAGAGAGACTCCGCCCATCCCCTGATCCCCAGCTGTACACTCCTCTGATTGGCCAGCAGCCACTCCTCCCCCCCCCTTGCCCCGGCCACGGCATCTCTAACAACAACAGACCAGGCCCTTGGAAAGTAAACAGAAAGTATAAAATAGAAATAGGTACATGAAACAACTGTTTCTTCAGAATACTGATAATAGTTTTGCTAAATTGGAGTCCTACAGGACAATGGGTATTAATGTAATTAGTGTGCTTCCTGAATATAACTGAAAATTGCTCTTTTGAATTGGTTATAAAGCCACATTTTGGGGGTACCCGAACACACCTCTGGCTCAAGGAAGTGCCTGGCAGGCATGGTGCACAGACCAAATGTATAACCTTTGAGGCTAGTGGGCCTTTCTCTGAATTCCAAAGGGCAACATTTTTCCTTTTCAGCTTCCCCTCTTTGTTTACAAGGAGAAGCCTCCTGGAAATAAAAGAAATTCAGAAATATATACCTGTCTGCAAAATGCTTTTAGCTATTAATATGTTACTGTATGTGGTTCATTGGTTATATGGTTTCCTGTTTCTGCTCCTTGTCCATCTATCAGTCTATGTTTCCCCACCCATTTCTAGAGTCTGTGCATTACCATTGTGCATGTATTTGTTTTTTGTTCATTCTAGTCATTCATCAGTAAAGGCAGGAATCTGGAGATTAGCACTGGCTTTTCTTTGATATGATTCCTTTTAATCAATCTCTCAGGTGATCTCAAAGTACAAGCAATGATAGATTGAAATATTTAGATGCAGTATGTTCTGCAGCCCAACTGATATATTGGTTCAGATTCAACCCCCTGCTTCCCCAATTTCTCTTTTGTGCACCCCAAACACATGGCTTTCCCACCTGTCCTTTAGTTCTCTATAGCCTCCTAATGTTCTCAGCTGCCCTCTGTATACATTCTGCTTTTCCCATGCTCCATTTGCAGCTCCATGTTCCTCTCCTCTTTTAAGAAATTAGGGTTTTCCTTCTCTTCCTTGCAACTTTCACCATTTTAGAGCTAGTTCTCTCTCTGTAGTGTGTTCAATAGCCTTTTAAATCATTGATAATTTGCGTTACTCCCAATTTTCCTCCCTCTTTTTGTATACATAGCCCCATATTAAATTATCATATTTACACCTATATCACCCTTTCTCGTGTCTTTGGTAAATCCCAACTTCCACTGGGGTGTGCCACAAGCCAATGGCTATATGTCTGTTCCCTGCCATCACAGATGTAACTCATCAGAATGCACATATTAGCTCACACACAAGTCTTTGCAGTTGAATTCGTTACACGTGTTCAGTTGCTTGCCATGAGGTGTGTCATAATCAAGCAGTGCACATGCTTGTGTAAACCACTCCCTAGAGAAAGTGGTCAGTATTTCCGTGGCTTTGAATGGATGTCCTCAGTAGCATCATTCACTACACACCACCTTTCAAACAAATGTTTTCCTTGGTCTCAGTAGCTAAGTACACAATGCTGCAGAAACACACATGGAAATTTCAATGCATTTTCTTTCTTTGAAAAGTGGTATTGGAAGGGAGACATCTGAAGCAGACAAATGGAAAAGGGACAAGGTGCTTACCAATTTCCCATCTGCTGCTTGTCCAGATTCAACCCCCCCCCCCCCGGGAAAAATCTGCTTGTCCAGATTCAACCCCCCCCCCCGGAAAAATAGCATGGGGGCATTTGGGGGTAGATAAGTAGTGGCAGGGGAAGGGTTAGGTTACCTCCCTGACTTCTCCATTCCAAACTCCTCCTCCTGATCCTTTTCTTTAAAAAGAAAGGAACAGCCATTATGATCTGTTGTATGCATTTATGTAGCCCTTTAGATTGATCTTATTTATCATCTTCTTAACTTTTCCCTGTTCAGCTATCATACGTTCTCTGATGTGGCAGATTTCTCCCTTCACTGGTGTTTAAGAGCAGAAGGGCAGTTATTGCTCAAGCTCTTTTAGACTACACAGGACCATAGTTACTCATAGACCTCATGGTATTAGCAGGTAAGACAAATTGCAAGTCTCTCCAGTGAACTAGTGAAAAGGAACTTACTTGATCCTTTCTCTGTTTTTTTCTAATCATGTTATTTTTTTCTTGGGCTGCACACATCTGTGTCATAAATCCCAGGATTAGCCTGAATACAGAAGGTAAAAATTGACATTTTCTATCTGCAGCATTAGCCCTGATTTAGTTAATAGTGTTTAGCTTTGTGTAATGCTTTTATCTTTGGAGAGGGATTTGCAAAGATTAATTAGTCAATATCTATGATGAGTGGAATACATTGTACACCTCTGCTTAGCAAAGAGGGAATAGGCAGAGCATTAAGTGGCATTTTCATGACAGCATCAGGGAAGGTAGTACTAGAGAAGTTGCTTCCTGTGTTTCAGATCCCCTATGATGTTAGTAGGTACACACTAATAGCACCAAAATGATAACATTTGAAGGGGTGTCATTACTTTTTTTTTTTGATACATCAGCATCCTTCTGTGTTCCTAATGGCATAGCAGGCTGTTAGATTTGCCAGATCCACAGCTGTGTAGCCCTGACTTGAATTGATGGGTAGGTGGATAGATGGGCAAAAACTGCTCTAAAAGTTAAAAAAAAAAAAGCTACAGGAATCTGATAACTTAAACAGATGCAAATAGGCCCCTAAAGCCAAATGGAGCAAACATATATCTCAAGGATGTTAAGACGACATATCATAATATCTGACAAGAATGAACTTTGCTGTATCCCTTTGCTGTATCTGTATCTCTGACTGATACAGAATCTTGCGCTGATTTCAGTACCAAGAACAAAACAAAGCCTCATAGTGTTCACATGATTAGAATTAATCATGCGAATACTCTGGTTAGAAGTTTGCTGTGGTCCTCAACTCAGCCCCATGAGCCTTTTTGAACCAGTCAGCCATTGCATACTTCATCAAGTAGAGGTCCTAACCCTTTGGAGTAAACTGGATTGCTAAGTGCTATAATAAACATCTCCCGAAGGTCCACTTAGTATGCACTTTACTCCATCCGATGGTGCCAGTGCCACTAAGCTTATTGACCTCTGTTTGAGCCTTCCTTCCCCTCAATACATCTTCAGTCCAATTTTAACAAGATACCATGCATGCATAAAATAGTTGCTTGCACAGCTTTCCATGTGTCCCTAGGTGTTATTTAAAGAGCTCTTAATGCATACACCAGCCCCTAGGAGTATGATGTATGTGCACCAGTGGGGCTTCCATCTAGGGCCTGTCCAGTCAAATGCAATGTTTGGCACATGAAATTGTGTATGTGTATAAGTGCTTTATATTCACCCAGAGTCTCGTTTGAACAGAACCTCTCTTTCCCTGTCCTCTTATCAGCATACTTTCAGAAGGAATGATTGAATCCGCTTTGCCTCTTGGGAGAACTGCTGAAGATGTGATAAGTTTTAGGGTGGTAGTTGTGAGGGGCGGTACAACAGATGAGTAAAACAGGCTGTCTTTGCTTCTGGTTGCACAAACTCTTTGTTGGATCAGCATCTGATCAGTTCAAGACCTCTTCATACCTCCTCCTCTAATTTGATTGTAAACTGTTGCAGCTGGAGCAGTCATTCATTCTGCACCCGTGTTTCCACTGTATCAAATAACTGTTTCTTGCCTTACAATTTCCTCTTCATCTGCATTCGACCAACAATGTCGTTGTAACTGTTGCCATGCCAAAGTGGGTTCAGCATCCATATGCTGAAAGGCCATTTATCGGCACCATATGGCCTTTCCATTTCCTGCCATCAATCTATATGCCACCTTATCCTGTGCTGTAGCTGGCTGCCTACTGGCCTTTGCTTGTGTGGCTTGTTCAGTGTTGTTTTCATTCATATAGTATGCAAGATGAGTAGGTGTATAAACATGAAACTGGATGTGCTGTACCCATTTGGAGTTCTGTGCTTTAAGGGAGCTTATGCATTTCCTGGCAAATATCCTACGAGCAACAGTGAGAATGAGAAAAGTTTCAGGAAGCTGCTGCTACAGGAAAAGCTTGTAAAATATTGGTCATATTTTTTTGAAAAAGGGTGACTTATGCAGGATGGGGGTCAGCTGATGAAATGATGCAGTCACCAAGGGTGGAATAATAGGCCGTTGGCTAAAAATGACAAAGGAAGTTAGTAGGTGAAGTCACATTGGTTTTCTAATGCTTAAGCTCTCCATGTCCATCAGGAAATCCTGTTCATATAAACTGATCCGGCTTCTGGACAGGTGGCTGGAGCAGATGACAAGTCAAATCTCTTTATTGATTTTATTTTTACAATGCATTCTATACTTATGCTTCAGTATGAGTAACAGACTCTCAAAAGAAGGGCAAACATCTATGGTGCCTATTGGTGCAAAATATCCTGACTCTAAACAGACATATGGACTAGATTATCGGTCACTTCAAATTTCAGAATTCTTATATTCAGAATTCTTTTTATACTGCCTTTCAGGCTAAAGCTCTCCCCAGCACATTTTGCATGCAACAAAACACAACAAAATGAGTGTTTCTTCCCCTTTGGGGCTGCAGATGTCTGAGTGAGTGGTAGCTGCTGCTGATTCTTCCTCACAGGAGCAGCAAAGCCTGAGAGGATCAGATGGCAACATCCTTACTCCAGCTCAGGTGGTCTGGTGGCTACTGGCCGATCTGAAGCAGGCCTGATGTTGATAGCACCCCAGGAAAATGCCCACCAGGAAGAACCTAGCAGCAGGTGACAGATATTTGTCATCATGTTATTGTTATACTTTTGTAAATGCACAAACAGTATTTTGCTAGAATAATTAACAATCCTATCCCCTGCCAGCCCATAGCATGAAGAGCAGCCAATAAAGATGCACAGCATGCAGTGGTGGAGGAGCAACCAGATGGTCCAGGAGAGGTAAGTAAACGTATTTTTTACGCGCCTCCCAGCCGCCTGCCTGACAATGGGTCTCCTTGGACCTATGCAAGCTATTTAGCTGGCATAAGGCCAAGGAGCCGGGGCAGGAGACCTTCAGCAGGATGGATCCATCAGTGAATACATTGAAAGCAGTTCACAAAAATATAAGCACTGATACAGGGTTGAAAGTCTTCCAGGTGTTTTCTGCTGACCCAGCAAGCAGGGCATGTGCCAACCTGAAGGTCTTCACATTTCTTGGAGCATCAGATGGGTGAATACAAGCACAAAAACTTGTTAGTCTAATGCCTTTATTTGTGACCCAGGCAGAGGTCATTGCTCTCTGAACCTTTCTGTAATGATAGCAGCTAATCAATCGTATCAGAAAGCAAAGTTTCATGACCTGTTTCTTAAGGCCCAATCCTATCCAATTTTCTAGTGCTGATAGCAGCTGCAGTGCAGACCCATGGCAAGCAAACAAACATTCCCTTACCTTGAGGAGGCCTCCCTGACTCCTCCTCCACCACAGAATGCAGCGCACACCCTATTGGGGTTGCTACATCAGGGCTGGAAAATTTGATAGGATTTAACCATTAATGTGGTTAGGAGTAGGGTATTAATGAACTCTGTGGTATACCATTAAAGCCGGTCCCTGGCACCACATCTCCATATAATCTAGTTTTGGGACCTTACTGAAGCCATTTCTGCATCGGAAACTGCGGGCGATTACCCCAAGGAGACAGTGAATGGTGCCAGCAGTGACCCTTGGTGTAAGTAGTTGCAGGATCTACCCCAGGGGAGTAGTAGAGACTGGGCTGCACAGGTGCAGCCCCTTAGGAGCTCACAGACAGGATATAAGGAGCACCTGAAGGAAGGGAAGGTGTGGGTGCATAGTAGGAGAGAAGGTTGGTGCGAGAGAAGCTGGAGAGAACTGACAAACCTGAACGAACTATTGACGACAAGCCTAGATAACGGACTGGCGTGGTATAACCTGGATTTGGACCTGACTTGGCTTACTGCCCCTTTGGACTGGCATATGGACTTCTTTCGGCACCTGACACTTGGACTGGCTTACAGACTTGATTTGGCTTATCAACCCTTGGACTGGCTCATGGACTACTGGACTCTGATTCTGGCTTGGGCTTTTGGCTGCCAACTACTGTGGACTGGTGCGATTGTGGCCACTGAACAGGCAAACTGAGAAGGTGAGCCCTAGGTGTGTTCGCTCCTCTGCCGCACCAAAGCTGTTTAAAGGGGAAACAACCCAGCCTAAAGTGGACATCAGGGACCCCAGGGGGGCCTGGCAGGAGTCTCTGGCGCAACAATTTCCTCATTAAAAAAATTCATCCATTATCACAATGATCCCAGAAAGCTTGAGGCAGCTTCTGAGAGGGCGAATGGGTTCTGTATTGCAAGATGGCTCTTTTGCCCCTCACTGGTTGAGGGGTGGTACCAGTTGCTACAAGCCAACTGATGATGTGGTGATATTATCTGTAGAAGAGCTGGAATTGGACTTTCTGGCTACCCTGTATAGTCAATCAATATACCAAATCACGCAAGGGAGGTTTTAGAAATCATGAACACTGTAACCAGTGAGCCATTATGTAGCCACAGTAAATAAATTGGAATTACTTCTGTTCTTTTAAAGCTTGTTTTGTGTTTTAACTGGAAGGAATTGTGGTGGTGATGTTTCCCTAATTGTCTGGCCATCTGATCAGCTTTTCTGCTTTATACACAGCAAGCATAAAACATCCACGCACTGCTTGCGCCAAATTGTTTCCGCTTGGGGACCTGCAAGCATGCTTTTTGATTGCTCCACTGCTCCTGTTGTTGGAACTTATGGTGGCGTCTGAAGTCAAGGTACCGGCCAACAGAAAATTAGAGTGGGAGTGAAAGAAGACAAACTTCTGTTCTGTTATTTGCTGGAGAACAGTTCCAAGGTTGTGTTTTTAGCATCTCTTGTGCCTTTATTCTTTCAAGATGTGACTTGTGGAGGGTTATTTATATGACACACAAGAACACCACACTCCAGCATCACATGTCGATGTGTATTTTCAGTCATAGAGATGAGGAGGTGGATGCCTCACAGTGGAACTGAACTCATTTTTCTGGGCAGTCAAGCAGAAGTTTAGATTATTATATTGTCATTATACATAACGTACAACAAAATTTGTAATCATTCTAGGACACGAACCCACACACACCCACATCCATCCACACAAGTTTAGAATAAATATCTAAAACAACAATACCATTTGCTCAGGGACGCAACAAGCAGTCAGATAGACAGTGAATCTCAACACCATAGGAAATGCCTTGTTATCTTGTTCCTGGCAATTTCCTGCGTTCGTCATTTAACAGAATTACAGCCTTGGGATAAAAGCTGTTCATAAATCGTGAGGTACATGTCCTAATAATTCTACACCATTTCCAGAAGGCAACAATTCAAATAGGTTGTAGGCTGTAAGATCGTATCTGAATCTTTAAGGATACGATGTGACTTCTTCAGACAACAGGATATAAAAATGTCTTCTAGGGCTGGAAGATGTATCCCAATGATGGTCTGAGCCATCTTTATGATTCTCTGTAATGCCCTTTTGTTCATTTCAGAGCTGCTCCCATACCACACCAAAATGCCATAAGTCAGGACACTCTCAATGGTACTATGATAGTAAGACACAAGCAAATGTTGTGGCAGGTTTATCTTCCTGAGCATTCCCAGGAAGTATAACCGCTTTTGTGCTTTCCTTACCTACATAGTGGTGTTAACAGTCCATGAGAGGTCCTCTGTGATATGAATACCCCAAAATTTAAAACTCGCAACCCTCTCCACTGCTACCATGCCATCCATGTATAGTGGAATATGCGCTTCCCTCTTTTTCCTAAAATCAGTTATAAGTTCCTTTGTTTTTTTTAATATTAAGTGTAAGGTTATTCTCTTTACACCACTGCAACAGCCCTTGTACTTCCTCCCTGTAAGCAGACTCGTTATTTCCAGTGATAAGCCCTACCACTGTCGTATCATCTGCGAATTCAATAACCACATTTGAATTGTGTGATGAAACACAATAACATATGTACGGACAGTAAAGGACTCAACACACTTCCCTGAGGGACTCCAATATTCAATATCATGGTGGAAGAATGATAGGGGCCCATCCTAACCTTCTGTGGCCTATTTGTCAGAAAGTCTCTTATCCACATGCAGACGTTTTGCTCTATGCCCAGGGTAGACATTTTTAAAAACAGCCTGCTAGGTAAAATAGTATTAAAAGCAGAACTATAATCCACAAACAACAAGTTCATGTGGTATGCGCCTTTGCTCTCTAGGAATTGCAGCATACAAAAATCAAACTTAAAATAGCAAACATTTGGTTGGTATGTACTTGTGTTTGATAGAATGTATTTGTTCACTTATTTCTAAAAGGTGGTATTTGGTTTTGAGTGTAGTAATATACACAAAGTGGTGATGTGAAATCCTTCTAGTCATGGCAGAAGCAGCTCATGTTACTGCAGGGTCACTTTGAGAAGGTGGTCCAGGTCCTTCCTCTCTGGTAAAGGGGAATTGCTTATCAGGCCTATGGTCACAGGTGGCTCTCCCTACATTCCCACTCTATGAGGGTCTCCCTATGCATGGGGTGATTTGCCAAATTTGACAATGCAGCATTGTAGCAGCCTCTGTTGCTCCTCTTCTTCCTGCTCCCTAGATTTGAAAAGAAAAGATTTGAATAAGCAGAAGAAAAAATGGCTAGAGCTGGAGTGGCAAACTCAATGCATATAGCAGCAGTGGTGTCATTCAAATGATTTCGGAACAGGCACTCACTTTTGATTGGCACTTGTCGGGAACCCAGAACCAGCCATGGAGCCTGTTAGGATCCAAAACGCCCATTCTGGTCCATTCCCCCTGAATGACATCACTGTATAGCAGGCTGAATAGCATTCATGGCTCTTGCTGAAAGCCAGAAGTGATGTCATTAAGCATGTGACGTCAGAAATAAGCACTTTTTTCTTACTTTCACCACTGCAGAAAGTGTGGCTCCCATAGAGCCCATTTCACATGGGCTGGCCTTTCAGCAGTGACACTTCAGAGAGCAGCTGATAGTGGAGCTGGAACAGCCCACTGGATAAAGAGCTTTCTTAGGCTGTATCTGGCCCATGGGCCTTATTTTGACAACCTTGGGCTAAGCATCATGCCCTAACCCACCAGCCCCCATGTTTCCTTATGTACTCTGCTACCACTTCCTTTTTGAATCCAGGGCACAGCAGTAGAAAGAGCAATGGAAACAGTTGGAGAGGTTGAGGACGGTATCCCTGTAATCTGCATTTAGGATTACCGCCTCAATTAGCTTCATGGATGGGCTGGTCCTGGCTTTGAGATCTCCTGGCTTTGAGTGCTCATTCTTAAAGAGAAATGGCGAGAATGGCATCAGTAGAGAAGAGAAGTTACTCATCCTGTTCCCTCATACTGTGTAGCCATCACCTCCAAGTCTTTTTGCTGGAGTTCTCTCTTCCTTGTGAACAAGTTTACAAACTCCTTTTAGTAAGAAAGGCCAAAGCCCTTCCCCAGACCGCATAGATTCCTTATGCTACCCTGGGTCCCCACTTCTCCATTCCTGATAGCAAAAGCACCTATAATTAACAAGCAGTCCTCTTTTTGGGATGAAGTGAGACCCAGGCCCTATATCCACCTCTCCCATGGGCCTGATTCAGGCTTTGGCCTCCTGTTCCATATCCAGAACTGGCCAAAGATTGGCTGGTATCTGAGGCAGTGTGCCAAATCCTGCTCCCCTTATGTGGCAATGTGCCATCCTCTGTTCCTCCTGCTCCCATTACTCAAGCCCAACTCTCTTCTCCCTATACACTTCCTGTTCCATTCTGCCTCCCTTTCTGTTTCCAATCCAGGAAACCCCAGTAGAGGCAAGTGAATGAACAGGAGTGGGAACCCCCATCAATTTGTTGCCTGAGATGACCACCTCATAGAGTCTCATGGATGAGCCAGTCCAGCATACATCCTTTGTATCTAGGTCAGCAATAGTGGTCTTGAGGGGGCTAGATTTGACCCTAGGGTGGCTGTTGAGAATTCCTTATAAAAATATACGTTGAAGTAGAAAGGCCTCCAGTGGTTTCAACTGAAGAAAATCTGGGTATTAAAACTGTGTATTTAATGTAGTATGAAGCTGGTGTTACCCTTGCTTAGAGAGTGATATTACGGAGTCTCTTCAACAGCAGTTGCAAATTATATTGGCTTTTGTCAGATAAATGCTATCAGCAGACGCCTGAAGCTGCAAGGTGTAATGGAAGACATGAGTTTTTCAATTGACCTACACTCTTGGAAACAGTTTATGGATTTCTTTTTACCCATCAGGCGACTGGGAAAGAGGTATGGGTACAGATGTCTTTCTTATTGGGTCGGTAAAACTGACATTTAAATTAAAAGGACAGCTTGGGGATTTTATGTCAAATGTTTTTACTTCAAGCAGCATCCTCCCTGTGCAGATGCAAGCAGTTGCCATGAGCATCTGGGATAAATTTAGAGGTGCGTGTAAGGAACCTCTTGAAAAGAGAACTCCAGGATCAATATACTTTCATCCTGCAGTTATCACAGCCCCTTGACATGTTTCACTGGATGGGTGGGGGGATGATGGTTAGATGCACAGCTAGACTCAAAGGTTATGTAATCAAATTTAAATTGGAAACAAAAGAAAACAACCCCAAAACTACACACACACTTTGTAGAATGTGGTAACCTTGTTATGTGTTTCAATCACCAGAAATAGAAGTGTTCCTGAGAAATAATCATGTAATGTGTTGTTTTATAATCCTGCTGTGGGATAGAGTGGGAATCATCTCTCTTCCTTCCTTAAATAACACCCCAGTAGATATTCTAAATGAACTTGCTCCTGAAAGCAGTGAAGGATATTTCACACAGTACCATATAGATTGTTTAGATGCCCTAAGGAAGGAGTCCCCAAACCTTCAGCTGTCTGGGCCACATCACTCAGAGTGCAATCCTAACATGGAGTTAGGCTGCCACAGTTAGGCCAGCAAAGTTTGGCTGGCACAAGGGACACCGTAAAGCATGTTTGGACCACTCTTGGAGTCAGAGAGGCTAGACGTGTGCCATCCTCCCTACTCCAAGTGTGGTCCAAATGCACTTCACAGTGGCCCTTGTGCTGGCCAAACTTTAATGGCCTAACTTGTGCTGGCCTAACTCATGGTTAGGATTGCACGCACTCTCAGTCTTGTTCTTATGGTGAGCCAGAATGAAGTAATTTTGGAAATTGATACATACAAAATGTATGCAACTCTAAGAGTGATCACAACAGGAAAAATATTTGCAAAATAACTGCAATCTCTCTTTCTCTCAGCAAGAGCAATCCAGTCCAATAGCAGGAGGAAGAAGGTGTGTGATGATGGCAGGTGCGGAGAGGAGAGGAAGGAAAGAGGCATATATAATTATAATGCTGCTGAGCTCTGTAGGCTGTTCAAAATGAGTTGGTAGGCTGGATATGGCCTGTGGGCTGAAGTCTCTTGCCCCAAAGGACTACCTTGGTAAATTTTAGCATCAAGAATTTCTGCCAAAGCAAAGCACTGTGTTAATAATACCACCATTTATTTTACAACAATAGATGAGTAACTCTTTGAACAAAGGCATACTGGCATCTAGTCCATAGAGTGCCAAACATGTTCTCAAAATGGCCCTAAAGAAATAAGAAAAAAAAATTAACTCATAGTAAAAAAAAAACCCACTCTATGAACAGATGAAAATTCCATGTTAAAAGAGGTGATATGACAACAAGCTCTAGAAGCGAACTTTCCATTCATGCTATTGCAAATTGTGAATATAGAAAATTAAAATTTAAAAACGGAAACATTACTCTTCCACACAAATATTCAAGTTGATAATGGTAGTGGTAAGACCCAGAAGGCAGTGCTGGTGTTTATTAGTATGTCATGTTTATTGAAGTTATTGCAAAAAAAATTGCAAAATGATATTAAACATAAAAGAGAAAAACAAAAATAAAACCATTTCCCAAAATATAGTAGCATGAAATACATTTGTCCTGAGAAAGCTCCCTCCCCCGCTTTCTCCAGGTGTTTCCAGATAACAAAAGAATGGAAACCAGTCAGAAAAAACAAGTTATCTGAGCTCTCAGGCACAGTTTCAGTACCCTGAAAGGCAATGGTGAGGGGGCAATTATTTTTTCCCTTTCTCCCTCCAGCACTGCTGGAAAGAGAAGATGGCTGCTGTTGTCTTGATGGGAAAGGGATTCTCCATATCTCTCCTCGCCCTGTATTTGAAGGGAAGTTGGAAGTTCATTCTCTCCTCTCCCCTTATTTGAGGGGAAGTTCAGAAAGCAGGGGGGCTCACAATGGTGAATGCAGCATTTCACCCTTAAGCAGCCCTTGGGGTGCACCTGGCGCTTACTCAGTGGATATAGATGGTGAGACAATTTTTGCTTAAATTTGGACAGATGGCTTTTGATGGTTGGTGGCTGCAAGCCCGAGCACACCCCACTTGCCAGGAAGTGGTGTTGGAGAGCAAGAGTTTTGAGCAGTGGTTCCCCAACTGTATAGCATCAGGACCCACCTAAAAAAAGTCTCACTTTATCAGCCTCTGTGGCTATAATGGTGATTGGGCAGCAGTGCTCCCCCTCCGCCGCGGTGCAGGTTGTTCAAGCCTTAATGCACATAGCTTAATCTGCCCAGTCAGTTTTGTGACTCAACGAAAATTGGGTTATGACCCACTGGTGGGCCATGGACCCACAGTTTAGGAACTGTTGGTTTAGAACGTAGTGAGAAATTTGGAACATAGCCAGCAGAGACAGACATCTTAAGCTCTATTAGATGCTGGGGCCCTGCTCCAGAGTCTGCTGGTCAGGCTCTTCTCCTGACCTCCATGCATTCAGAAGAAAGTCTGCAGGAGGCTTCTATATGCTTACACTTGTATATGTGTACCCCAAGAAAAGGGCTGCTGCTGTCCCCGTTCTATTTTCATTTGCTTTCAGCAAGGACCAAAGTGCTGACTTGAAGGGCTCTGTCAAGTCAGTAGCAGGCTGCAGAAGGGCAACAGTTAGATGGGTGGCCCCCATCAGGTCACTGCCCTCCTCCAAGGCACCGTTTGACATGACACATTCATTTGCACCATCTGTGGGCCAGCCCTGATCAGCCCCCTTAGCTATTAATTAAGCAAAAGCCTAGCAAAAATATCATTTCCATCATTAACAACTGTGAGACTAACAAGATCCATGAACATGCTGCTTAATTTCCATGTTACCTAAGAGTTGCTCCTAAGTCTAAGGGAGCTTCATAGCTCAAGCATGCAACAAGAAGTCCTTCAGATTCTTATCAGTGGAAGAAGGACAAATGACCAGGCACCGAGCCAGAGGCTAAGTCAGTGGGATAAGAGGTGATGGTCAATTTATTGCCCAGGCGCAATCCTAACCTGGAGTTAGGACCTTGTGCAAGCCTAGGAGTGTTGCAAGTGCACCATAAAGCGCATTTGCACCACTCTTGGAGTCAGGGAGGTCAGAGCATGGACATGTGCCATCCTCCCTGACTCCAAGAGTAGTCCAAACACACTTTGCTACACTCCTAGGCCCACACAAGGAACTTCTGCCAGCCTAAGTCCAGGTTAGGACTGCATCCTTAGAAGCTTTAGCACAGCTAACTACCTGCCTAAACATTTTAGGGTGGCAAAGAACAAACTGAAATGCCAGTTATTAAAAATGAATATGACAAGTTTCCACACACAATGTTCTTCTGCAAATGTTTAGAGTTTTCCACTTGCAATATTTATGGAATACTGCATTTTCCACAAATTGTTGTTTGAATTATTTAGCAATTTCCCCCCTCTCACACACTTTGGACCAACAGCAAGCTATTCTTATCTGTGAGTAATCAGTGTCTGCTGTTTAAGCTTTTATGTAAGAGCGGTCACTTAAAATGCACATTATTGCTGCTGCTTTTTTTTTCTTTTGTCCCTGCCTGGAAGAATCGTAGCCCAAGTAAATATAACATTTTCTGTTGCATTAATTATTTGTGATGTTATTTCCAGTCGGTCCTGGAGAGTTGCATTGGTCTGTTTTGAGTGGCAGCTATAAACTATATCTGGCTTACTGGATGACCCAAACATCTGTAGGTCAGGACAGGATATCTACGACAATTAGAAGACAAAATGAGGAGATGAAACTAAAAGCTTCCATTTACATTTTTTATACACTTCAAATTCAAGCATGAAATGAGAATGGATTTGAAACAATGCCATGCAGAATGCTTCCTATTGCTGTGACTGATGTTATGTTTTCTTGTATTGAGTGTTCTTCAAAAATATCTAAACAGGTTTAATTTACACAAGGATCTAATAAATCACTTCTATCTTGTTCTATTTTTTTTTGGTGGGCTGCCATAGCTTCACCCTTTCTCAATTCCTCCCATTTAATTAAGCTTCTGCTAACCCAGTTTCACAAGGGAGCCTTTAAAGCAATATAGTTCAACCAGAAAAGAGTCCACATTAATCATTCCCCGTCTCAATCCAGCCATGCAGTGCAATGGCCCTAGCCAGTGCATGGATGTTTATAACAAATATTTGGCTTGGCATCCTGAAAACATCAGGCTTATCATAGTGAGATGATTCTTGTGTGGCTTGCATGGAGGAGGTTACCATACTGGCCAAGTCAGGCACATTTTCAGCGTATTGTAAAGGAAGGCAGCTAGCAGACAAAAGGAAATAACAGCTTGACCCCATAGCTCAGGTGCAACTTTGATAGGGCTTTTGTGAAAGTACCTTCCAAGAAGCTCACAAGTAGGATTGATAAGTCACCTGAGTGTGGACTGGAATGTAGTGAGACTAGTTTTAGCACTAGCAGCTGATGGGGCTGTGGTGGCAAAGGATCTATGGGAGCCCTGGCAGGATCAGACCCTTGTAGACATATGCTAGTGCAAGTAGCTATACAGAAGCTTATTAGCAAAAGATATGCAAACTTCAAAAAGATGTGGTGACAATAAAATGGATTGTAAAGATGTCCCTGTAGGTATGATGTACTTTGGTTGAATGCCTTCTTCTGGTGAACAGATCAGAGTTGGATGAGACTGCCAGGGGAGGAGGGAAGAATACCCCATCACTAGCCCTAGCATCTATGGGATTTTAGGAAAAGCTGTAGACCTTCTTAAATAGCTGCCCAAGAAGGTGCCTGTATTGGAAAAGACAAGAGATACCCCGAGGAGATACGGAGTGGTATCAGCGATGGCCCTTTGTCCCAGATTGACCAGGGATTATAGGGTTAACCCCCAAGGTCTTTGCAAGCCTCGGGAGCACAGCTGTAGGCTGATAAGGGCTCTATGAAGGAAGGTTAGCACAGGTGCAGATGGACTGGCTGATGCTAAAGCCTCCCACTGATTGGCTGGCCTCAGTATAAAGTTGGAGGCAGGAGCTGTAGGAGGGAGCCCTGAGAAGGTGCTGGAGGAGAAGCACCAGGTAGGTGCTGAATGGATAGATTGCTGGCTGGACTGCCTGACTGATGGAGTGCTGGCTGGACGGATGGACTGCCTGCCTGAAGGACTGCTGGATGGACTGTGACTGAAGGAATGGAGAAGGTAAGGTTATTGTGGGGAATAACCATTGGGAATTGTCATATGGCAGCCATGCCCCTGGAGCCACCAAGTGGAGGAGGCAGTTGCGGCTTGGGCAAGCTGACTGCCTATTGTTTGTTGGTGGGGTTTGTTGGTGCTAGACTTAGGGTAGTTTGGAGCTAAGCCAGCGATGAGGGCAGTCTGGAGGAGGCTGGCCAGCCGGTGATCCCAAGCAAAGCTGCTGGAAGAGAGGAGGCCCAGTGGGTGAGTGAATCCCCTCTCTCTTGCCTATCTCTGAGGCTACTTTGGAGGGGAAACTAGTTAGCCTAGTATGGGCATTAGGGCCCTTCAGGAGGCTCGGCAGGGAATTTGACAGAAAAGTGCCCCATTCAGGGAAGATGATGTTTGGGGGATCCCTTGTGACATGCTCACCCCTCAAAAAAATCACCCCTGGGTTCCTAAGAGCAGAAATGGCAATGAGTCTACATGGGGGCCCAGATCAGCACTTGTCTGTCTGCATCAGGCCTCCTAGCCCTGACTTTTATTTGGGAAATGTCAACCGGAATCAACACATGTTCTGAATCAGGGCCGTGGTTCTGCTTCAGGAAGGATTCTGGCAGTGTGAGGCTGTTCAGTTGTTAGCCTGTAACTCCTGATGCAGCTCCTCACTTGGATCAGTTTCAGGTGACTCCTAAGCTGGCCAGCTCCTGTGCTCTTTTGAAACCTTGCTCTCTAACCTGCTTGACAGTCCCAGCCTCTCTGGCAAGGTGGGAACCTGAGCCACACAGCAGGGATGGTGGAAACAGGATACAAAGGAGATGTTCAGCTCATTATTCTTTCCAAGCAGACAGCAGTCAGAATACTATGTATTCTATATAAAATTATACTATGTTTTAAAATTGATGGTTGTTATTGTGCAAGGCACCTTGATTATCACTACAATGGGTCAGAGAAATGGCAGATGAATATTTTAAATGCACACTGCTTCTGGATTTGATTTAGAGGTACATTAGTTTGACCAATCCACTGTAAAAGCCATTGGTGGCTTTACAGTGTAAAAACCACTGAAAAAGCCATCTAGCTACAATAGGTAGTTAGTGGTTATCGCAGCATCTGTGGCACTGGATCCTCTAAATTAAAAAAGCTATCTTTCGTAGAAATAAATCGGATGGGTGAGGGGATATGCATAATGATATATGCAAATATACAGCTCATTACATAGCATTTGCCGTGATGGTTTGTGCACATACTTGCACACATCTTACAGAGTCAGTCTGGTATAACACTGGTTTGGTTTGAACTATGAAGATATACTTCCTTTCTTTGTCTACCTACTACAAATCAAATTTCACTGGCTGGCAGTACAATAGAATTGGATTATAAGGCAGAAGGCAGAGCTATACAAAATAACTAACTAAATAAAAAAACCCTCTCATGCACAGTGCAATCCTAGAGGGGGTGGAGTGCTGATGCAACATTGTTGCGTCGGCGCTCCGCCATTAGTGCTGACGCAGGAGCACCTAGCAGCACTCCCGCATTGGTGCTAAAGCAACAGGATCCTGTTGTGCCCGCGCAGCGTATCCCTTGCATCAGCCGAAGGCGGCCGGCATGAGGGATTCTCTGTCCTGTATCGGGACGGGGATTGGTGGGAGGAGGGAAGCTGGGGCGGGACGTGGGTGGGCTTGGGAGGTGGTGGCCGTACGGCCATGACCTAAGCCCGTCCACGAGGCCCCAGTTTGGGTCGCGTGGTCTCCTTGGATCTGCGCCTGCTGTTTAGCAGGCGCCGATCTGAGGAGCACATAAGGGAGGCTGGAGCCTCCCCTACGTTAAGGGAGTGCACGCTCCCTTGCCGCAGGAAAGTTCCAGCCTCTCCTAAACAGCGTCAGATATGGTGCTAGCCCATTGGCCTCACCAGTCTGGTGCTGCTTAGGATTGCGCCCACAGTCATATATTTTCCCCCACTTTCAAAACAGTACAGCATTGCTTTCCACACGGAACCATGCAATTTTTGCCAGTCTTCCAGGAAACTCCTGTTCCTTTATGAGCCTAACTGCACCTGCTCATAGTTCAGAGGCTTATCTTGTGCCTTAATGCAAACTTTTTATGAAGGTGATCCACACACACAAACTGCTTCCTGTATTCATCCAGGAGGCCAACTGAAGCAGCTTGGTGTGGGAGGGAGTGGGAGAGCATCCATCATCATCATTGCTCCTCCCACATTCTGGATTGAAAAAGCAGAGGGGAAAAGCACAAGAGAGGAGAGGACAGTGGTGGACTATTTTGTCTCTGATTCTCTAACCCATCTCTCTATCAAATTTCTCTTGTGTTCCCCTCTTCCTTTTTAATCCAAGAGGTAGACCAAGAAATTGCACTGGAGATGCCTGGTCCACAGCTAGGTAAGCTAATGGCCTCAGGAGGATCACCTGGGAAGCCAGAGGCCTGGGCCAGCCCAATGTGGCCTGGAAATGAAGAATCGCCAAAGCCAGCGGTTCTCAAACTTTTTAGCACCGGGACCCCTTGAATGGCAATCTGTCTAACAACCACCAGAAGTGATGTCATGGCTTGATGTGCTGTCATTGTGATGCCAGAGCCTGCTGCTTTCCTGAGAATGCAGCAATCAGTTGGGTTGAATCAGTTATAGCAAGTGAATCAGAAATTAAAAAGTCACATAGCCCTTCCCCTATCCAGCATCCCATCTTTCCATGTTTTCAATATGGCTACTCTAGTTGCTTCACGACTCACCTGAAATTGGCTCTCAACCCACTAGTGGGTCCCACCCCACAGTTTGGGAACCACTGCCCAAAGCTGATCTCATTTGTGTTAAGGGATGACTTTGTGCTCCTAGAATAGAAGGAGGAGTATAGGTGGCAGGGAGACAAACTCATTTCCTACCAGCAGCTGCACCAGTCAGTTTGGAGGGCTGGGCTTGAGCTATTTAGCACTCCAGAGTGTCAGGATGGAATACATCACTGCAATAATTCTCAGGACCAAGGCTGCAGTATTCCCAGTCCCTGCAATTTCACGCTTTGTCCAAAACAAAGCCAGCTGCTCTCCCTTTTGCAGACGCATGCTAAGGTTGCCAGTCATCCCACAGCTGATCCCAGGCCTTTCCCAGTTACCGATATGTTTTGAATAAACAAAGAGGAGGGAAGTAGAAGCCACTGTGTTCAAATGCTCCAGTCAAGGAAAGGGCTACCACAGGGGCACGAATGCCTGACATACAGATCATAGTCAACCTTTTGATCATATGTCATTTTGTTATAAGAAAGCAAGCCATCCTTTACCACTGTTTAAAATAGCCCCAGAGGAAGTCAAGCATTAATCTTAACCTCAAGCACATTGAGCCCCACATTTCCTCTCTGGCTCTAGCATGTGCTATCTAGTTTCCCACACCTCAGTCCTGCTAAGTTTGGTTCCTTCAGGCCAGCTGCTAAGGAAGGAAAATGGAGAAAAAACAATGCTTCCGACGGATAACGCATCGCATTGCCCATAGCTGTCTTGCTTCTTTCTGCCGTTGCTCAGAAAGTTCTAAAGATGTACACAGAGGAAAGAAATGTACAGACAATTTATAATTAAATGGCCCAAGAGAAAAAAAAATTATTTGTATTGATCTGCAATTTAATACTTATAAGCTTGTTTTCTTTCTCAGCTGAGAGGCGGTTGACCTTTACATTTTAAATAAGCAATTGCATATTCAATCTTGGCAGCCACTGATCCCCTGAAATCAAGGCAGTGCTCATCTGAGTAAATAGATATGATGATGATGTAAATACAGCACAATGTACAATCACAGATTTTTCTAAATATGCTTAGGATACAATTCTAACCAACTTTCCAGCACTGGGGTAAGAGCAATGCAGTTCCAAGGTAAAGGAACACACTTTCCCTTACCTTGAGGAGACCTCCGTGACTACACCACCACTGCAGGATACAGCACATGCCCCATTCAATTAGCTATGTCAGTGCTGGAAAGTTGGTTAGGATGGCTCCCTTAGCGGTACAACATAATAGCTCTGATATGATACACAGGATTGTTGTTATGGCCTGAGGCCTCACTCCAAATCTGACATCCATGTACTGTATTGCTTTTAATGGTTTCACTATGTGCATAGATCTCAAAATATATAAACACTGATTGTATTATCTATCCACTTCATTTTTCCTGACAATTGGTGATTATGTATGTTGTAACATACATACGTATGTACTTCAACGGCTTTGCAGTAACCCAACTTACTGCAGCATTCTCAGGGAATCCTTCTTAGAATGATTGTAAGCTGCCTTGAGTGCCCTACTGGGAGAAAGGCAAGGTAAAATTAAACCAATTCTGTAAATAATAATCTCAATAATACTAGTGTCAGAATGCTGAGAGACAGGATGGTTGTTAATTGTGTTGGGGGAATCCCCTAGAAAAAGCGGTAAGTAAACATTTCTCTCAATACATGGATAAAAACCATTCAGACAATGTGCAGTCAGTACCACAATCAGTCTTCTGCTGCCCTTCTCCCAGAAAATCCTGAATCAGCAGGCAAGATGTTTCATGCTCCTGGTTTCAAACATCGTCCTCGTCCTCCTCCTCCTCCTCCTCCTTCTTCTTATTATGGTTGAGAAGAAACAAGTGATGATTATTGATATGGCCATTCCAGGAGATAATCAAATCAAAGAAAAATAATTGGAAAAGATCACAAAATATAAAGACTTGGAAATTGAAATACAGTGCCTTTGGGGGAAGAAAACAAGTACCCCTATTTTCATTGGTGCAATAAGCACAATTCCTAAGGACCTTAAGAAATATCTGGACAACACAGGCATTGAGAAAATAACAACTGAAGAACTGCAATGAGCAGTACTATATCAAACATTATATGGAAATAGCTCACCAGATTTTAAACTCTTGAGTAGAGTTTGAATTACTGAGCACCCAAAAATCCCAGTCCAAATATCTGGTGGACTGTGACACCACTGATAACAACATCCTAGGCTAGTGGTTCCCAAACTGTGGGTCAGGACCCACCAGTCATTCGCAAGCCAATTTCAGGTGGGTCACAAAGCACCTAGAGCAGTCATATTGAAAATATGGGGAAACAGAATGCTGGAAAGGGGGAGAGCTGTGTGGTTGTTTTGCTTGTGTCAAGGTTGTATATAGTCTTTTTCTTTCTGAGTCACTTTACTATTGGAAAACAGCTGAGAAGTAACCCAACTTATTGCACTCTCAGGAAAGCAGCAGGCTCTGGCATCACAATGACAGCCATGATATCACTTCTGGTAGGTCCCAGACAGATTGTCATTCTAAAAAGCGGGTCTTGGTGCTAAAACGTTTGAGAACCACTGACTTAGGGTATATTAAACAGAGGTTACCGTGTTTCAACACATAACATTATTTCCCCCCTCTGATAACTCTGTATGTTTTATTTTCCCACTGAGCAATGGGAAAATTGACCTTGAGCTTCATCTTGACTTAAATAAAATCAAGCAACAGTAATGTGTGCAGTGTCTCACACTCCCTTAAGGCAAAAAGAGTTATCTGGGTTTATTCCCTCCCAGTCTTCTAATACCCTATTCCTCTTACTTCTGCCATGTTAACATAGATTTAGCATTACAGGGCATGAAATCCACCCACCCCTGAAAAGACCATTTCCTTGTTATGAACAGGTTTTGCAGTGTAATTAGATGGAGCAACACTACACAGGAGGCTTGACAGGTACATTAATTTCGCCGATATACATGCTAATATATTTGGGGAGAGATCCCACACTGGGAAAAAACGACTCTGTTGAAATGGTTTCTGTGATGGTATAGAAGGAAGGATTTCTCCCACAGAATTTTTACATTTACAATGCAATGAATGAATGCACACACAATTACAGCATTTTCCTCGGTTAATATATTCTAGAAACGTATGACAATGAAAAAATGGCGTGACGTTCTACACAGGCTGTAAAAACATGGTGTTGGTGGTGAATAATGCTACAGCCCAATATCTGCATGGTTCCTCAGAAACAAGTCCCACTTGGAGTGTCGGAAGGAATGGATCAGGCTAGCCAGGAGAGGTAAAGAAAAATTTTATTTACCTCTCTGGCTGTTCCATGGTTCCTATGGGCCTACTCAGATCTACACCAGTTCTTTTGCTGGCATAGATCTGTTATGTGGAAGGGGGCATGTCAGGACAGGGGTATAGGATTCAGTGGATGATGCTGTCACCGAGATCTGCACTGTCTTGCTCCTGATTCACCCCCCTCCCAGCCTGATCCCAGCCTCGACCCACCTCCACCACCAGCACTGCAGAAACCTGCCGGCAGCCAGTTTCCAGGGTGCCACTGAACCTTGCACAAGTGGCAGTGTTCTGCAGGCTGGCAAAGAGGCTGCCGCAATGCATTGTGCAGATAGAATTGGCCTGTTAAAGAGCTGGAGGAAAGATTCATGGCAACATTGAAAGGATGGTCCCGTTTATGTTCAATATTAAATTGCAAAATAGCAGTGAAGTTTTCAAGTATTTGTGGTGCCTGTTTTATATTTTGTGATAATTATTTATAGAAATAAAATAATATTTTGCCATAATTACAGCAGTATTATCAACACGGGTCAACCCCTCATCCTTTTTTTAAAAAAGCAAAAGGATTTGTATTTATGGCATGTGTGGAGTACAAAGGCTCAATGACTTGTTTATAGGAATAGCAATCAGCATGTAGGTTTGAAAATGAAATGGGCATGGGTGTAGATCTGGGCAACATGGTGGCAGGTGGAAGCAGAGTTCCAGGACCAACTACAGCAGGAGTAATGACATTGAGCAGGAAAGCTCAGGTGCTGTCTTTGAAACATTTCTCAAAGGACTATAGCTGAGAATAAATGTCAGGTTCATTGGGAAGCAAACTGAGAAATTTGCCTAACGGCATATTTTAAGGTTGTCTTTTCCAAGGACAGCCTGAGAGACTGTGAGGCTCCTGCTACATTAAGGCTACAACCCTATGCAAATGTATCTGGGAGTAAGGGCGTAATCCTGAACTGAGTTAGGCTGGCATAAACTAAGCCAGCAAAGACAAGGGCCACCACAAAGTATATTTGGACCACTCTCTGCATCAGAGAGGCCAACACACAGACATGAGGCATCCTCCCTGACTCTGAGAGTAGTCTAAACACGCTTTATGGTGGCCCTTGTGCTGGCCAAACTTTACTGTCTTAGCTTATGCTGGCCTAACTCCAGTTTAGGATTGCGCTTCAAGCCCCATTAAATACAGTCAGACTAACTTCTGAGTATATAGCTATATGCAGTAGCAGTGGTGGTGGGGCCTGTGAGGGGGAATTTATCTGGGGGGTGCATACCAGAAGGGATGGTGAATCTGCCCCTATTCAGGCTGCGGGATTGCTCGGATGGCTAATTAAATGTGCATTGTTTTAGGGGGACTAGGGGAGTTGTCCTGAGAAGCTACTGCACTTCAACATTTACTAGTACAGCCCCTAAAGGGCTGGCCCATCCATGAGGACAGTTGAAGTGGTCACGTCAAGCAGCACATGGGGGAGAGGGGCACTGATCTCTGTCTGCCTACTTGCCTTCTCTGCTCCTCCTCCTCCTCCTCGTCCCTGGATTGGAAAAGAAAGGAGGAGACAGAGAGGAAAAGGAAGTGTGGAGGGCAAAGTGTGCGGAACTCAAGCACTGGAGAGTGGGAAGGGCAGAGACTGGCACATCATTGGGTAAGGGGAGGCCATACTGGGCATGCTACCTTAAGGCAGTCTTGAGCCAGCCCTGCCTACACCACTGGACAGGGGTGCTTCTGGGACATAACCACATGTGGTCTGAAATGCAGTGTTACGATGGGGGCGATCACATAAAACACATACACTATCCATTGTGGCCTGACAAATGGTGTCACCAAGAGAGAATGTGCAATTTTTGATATGGCAACTTTTAAATGCATGAGTGTAGCATATAACAGGCCTTGCGAAATGTAAATCAAAGGCAGTTTTGCACCCCTGGTGACAGTGTCCTGGCTAGCTGTAGTAACAGATGGGCCTTAAAGATTAATAGTTGGTGAACGTTGCAGTTAACATGCGCGTGCATAAATATAGAGATCAGGAGTCCTGATGTTTTCAGAGCAGAGTAGGGGTGTGCTGCCTAAAATGCATTTCCTATTTCCATCTACCAATCAGCATATTAAATAACTTCTGAGGAAATAGGTGGGATGCATTTTATTTGTTTTTAACAAGAGCAGGACTTCTGGCTGCTGAGCAATTGTGTTTGTTGTTGAGTTTGGTCCCATATTTGCGAAGATGGCTGTAAAATTGCAGATACACGTCATACCCTAGTGCTGTTTCCCCTCTGCTCTGAATGAGGTCTTCCCGTCATCTAAAATAGGGCAGGCATAAGGGAATTGTGCAGCTTTATAGGGATTATATTTTCTAGCACTAATCACTACTTTAATCACCTTCAGAATTCCTCTGCATTAGCTTTGAAATGCTAATCATCTCAGTGTTCATGTTAGTTTTTTGTTTTGTTTGATGCTTTCTGCTTATGAAATTTTTGAAATCCGAATTTGCTCTGGCCATTCTGTTCTCCCTGAAGAACCGAGGGAAATGAGTTGAGAGAGAAGGTGAGTCTATCAAGAATTGGCAGGGGGGGGAGACCCCGTTCTCCAGGTCCACCTGCTCCTTTGCTATGTATTGAGAGCAGCCGCCCAAATGACAGACTGCTCCAAAAGGGCCTTGCAAGGGCAACAGCTGCATAAATGATGGCTCATATCACTAGCACTTCTGCTCAGATATGGCAGGGTTGCACCATGGCTCCTGGTGGTTCCATGTGCTCCAGGAGGAAAGAGAGTTTGCTTGGGAGCTGTGTGCCTGATGGCTTAGCTATGCCACTGCACAGTGGTGGATCTAGGGGGGTGGGGGGGCAAGAACCCTAGGCGCCATCTTGGGGCCGTCTAGGGGGGTGCCAGTGGCCCCCACAACATTGTGCGGGTAGACCTGGGCTCCCATGGGGGTGCACTTCTATTGGGTGCCCCGGGCGCCATTTTGACTAGATCTGCCACTGCAGCCATGTCTCTGCATTGTTCCCCATGCAAGCAGGCAGTAGGCACAAATCAAGGCTGTTGCATGGCTCCACGTTGTATGTCTCAAAACCAGGGAGAATTGCCCTTTTTGGTTCATTGTGACTTCATGGATGGCATAAAGCTCCAGCAATCCTGGGGCTTGCTTGAAAGTGTGACGACTCGGGTCAGTTGTTGACTTGGGGAAAGGTGATTTGGAGAATGTTGTGCTGTCTTTATGGACTCCCTCTGATGTCAGCTCAGCCGCCTGCTCCTCTGCTCCGTCCTGCTTGCATCCTGTTTGCTAAAAGCTACCTTCCACTCTTGTCTGATTCCTCTTGGACTTTGCCATGCATCACAGTTCCCAGTTTATGTGAAACAGGATTGATGGTCCAGAGTAACATGCACGTTTTCATTTTCCACTCAAATCTATTGAATATCTATAAATAACCCTAGCGCTGTTTGAAGGCTTTTCCTTAATAGGACCTGACCTGGAATGCTGAAAGTCACTGAAGCTTAACGTTATATTTGCTGGAGCCATTACAGTCACTTGAGCATAAAGTAGTTCTTCATGGCAAGGATGCCAGCAATGATAATAGCAATTATTTCCTTCAGTGGCTGAGACTGCCCAAGGTTGGGGAAGGGGCTGTAGAATCTCTGGGATCCTTGCAATGAACAATGAATGACTTTTGCCAGCCTTACAGAACTTACCCATTCACGGGCTAATAAGATTAGGTCAAAACATTCCAATACTGTGTTTCTGTTTGACAAGCCCATGCTAAAGAGAAGTTTGCAAACAACCTTCAGAAAAGGCCGTGATCATGGGCATAGCTAAAGAAATGCAGGGGGGTGCAATTGCACCAGGCAACAAGCTTCGGGGGGGGGGGGCAATAAGCAAAGCTTGACACTAGTGGCCAAACTTGTGCAAACCTTGGTATGTATGAATATCATCATCATACTTTTATTGGCATAATAAATACACATACATAAATAAAACCGGTACCATTAAAGATAGGAAAACAAACTACTGGTAATCTTTCTTTGCAATTGTGGTGGATCGACTTTGTCAATTTTGCAGGTACTGAATTCTGCGGATAATGAAACCCGTGGATTTGGGCAACCCCCACCCTCCAAACCCAACTGGAGCTGTGCTGGAGCTGTCCCAACCGCACGCAACTGCCTGCAGCCTCTGTGTATCTCAGAATGGCCATTTAAGGAAGGCAAAACAACAACAACAACCCTGCACTTCTGGTGCAGGCCTGGGGAAGCCCTGGAGGGGCTCAGCTCCAGTCAGTTCTGGATGGTACAAATAGTGCCTGATTGGGTTAAACGTGGGTTGGGGGACCCGTATTGAGCCAAATTCACCGATTAAAAATCTGCGGATAATCAGGCACGACCTGTATATTTCACTCCTTCCCAAGAGCTCAAGGCAAGAAACAATGTATTAATCTCAAAACTCCCAATTATGTTGCTTAAGGCTGCTATCATGCTTTCTAGTGAGTAAGTCTCATGAAACACAATGGGACTTACATGTGAGTAGAGATTCAAAGGATTGCACTGTAATTCCCCTCTTTCCCTATCCTACCAAACCAAATCCTATCCTATCAACCAAAAGCAAATTCTTTACGATATGATACCTTTAACGGCATATAGACATAAAACAATAACAGTTAGCAATTAATAACACAGTAAAAATAAAATATAGAAATACATAGGTCTTCAGCCCTGATCAACATTGACCGGGGATCAGACGGTCTGAAAAGTAAAAGTTGCATAATGGCAAAGGGGTCATCTTAAAATAGTGTTCACCTAACTACGTGTGGTATTACTGAGTTCCTGGTAGTTCCCATCAGCTAGTTAAATGGTGATAGAGTCCTATGGCGTTGGATCACTTGTTTGATAAAGGTTGTTATTTCGATAGTGAGTGTTTCATCAATTCCAGTCAGCAGGTGTTGTAGGATGACCTCATCAGAGCATCCTGGGAACATTGAAAGAATTGGTGCTAGGAGACGAATGTCATTATATAGACTACAATCCAGAAGCGTATGGGATAGGCACTCGACTGACTTGTTGCGGCATGGACAAAATCGTGCTTCGTACGGAACTGCAATGAATCTTCCTGTTAAAAGATTGGAAGGGAGTGTGTTGCATCTTGCTCGTGTGAATGCATGTTGCTCCTCTGGGTTCTTCAAAAAAGAAAGATATCTGGCCATTCCCAGCACTGTTGGTGATAAGCTAATATATAGAGGAGAACAGATTTTCTGTGATGCTTCCAGTAATGTCTGTTGCTCAATGTCTAGGAGTCTTTCTTTAAGGAACTTGAATGTCTGAGATGGTTGAAGGGCTCCCAGGAAATCAAGTGCTATACCCATGGTTTTAACTTTCCGTCGAAATAGGTGGAATTTGAATAGTGGGGAAGAATCGGACAACATACCCTTGAGGAAGGGGTCATTGTTAGACATGTGACAAATCTGAATCTAGAATCTAAAGGAATGAAGCCATGCCACTGTCTCTAATCGAATGGCTCCAGCTTCTAGGCATAGGGCAGCGTAAGGTACACAATGCGGAACAGCAAATATTCTGTAGGAGAATGTTGTCTGGAACCTTTCAACAGAGCTATTGACAGCAGACATCCAAATAGGTGAGGCAAATAACAGCTGAGACTCAATTTTAGCTCGAAAGATGTTTACAGTAGCTGGAATAAAGGAATTGCCCCATATATGAAAGATGCTATTAGTTGCCTGAGATGCCAAATTAGCTGACTTAATCATAGCTTGACGGTGAGTTGCCCAAGATAGCCAGTAGTGAAAGTGAATCCCTAAAAAATTGTTTGATTTGCTGGATACTTTAAAGCAAATTCTAGCAACTGAATGCATTTAATACAGAGCTAAAGAAAGTTTGGAAACTTTGTTGTAGGGGACAGCACAATTACCATATGATAGCTGCTGGAAGCAAAAAACATGTGATGAGTGCCTGTGATGGCAAGTGATTTGGCACTCTGAATTGGCATGCTGGTCGCCTGTCATAGCGCTATCACACCTGGAAAAGCCGACATTAGAAGTGATCTGGAACCCTGTCATTTGTAGCATTTCTAATTGTGTTTGGAAGGATTTATTAAAGGCCCTATGGACAGAACAACTTTTGATTCTATCTTTTGGGTGATGTTCCTCCAAAGAAAATACAAGAGATAGATACAGGTGGTTCCCTCCCAGTCCTGTACAGAGCACAAGGTGAATGCAAAATCCAATCGAAATTACTTTCTATTCCACTCCAACTACAGTCAAAGGGTAATGAATTAACTCCACTGTAGGCACAAATAATAACTCAACACAAAAAGACCATTGCTTTATTTATTTGAGAAAATCACTCACATTCTTTAAGTACAGGCACAATAGCATCAGTCTTGCTAATATAGAGGCATGTCCTTCAAAATGCTAGGAAGTTCAGAATTATGATGATAATTTCTATAAATATGAAATACTGCACTTTTTGCTGGATGGCTAAAAAATATGCAGGTTGCATCATCTCCATCACACTGAAAAAAACCATGTGATTCTTGCAATACAAGCAGCAAAGCCATCAGTATATTCATTCATCACCACATTTCCCCATATTTCCTGAGTCAGATTATATCAGAAAGACCAGAGGAAGTGCTTCTCTAGTTAGCATTTCTGTTTTCTCCCTCTGCATCATGAACTGACCATGTAACATTTTCAGAGGGACTGAATTAAATTGTGACTTTCATGTCAGCTTGAAGCCAGTCTTTGGAATCAGCTGGCAGGTTGACTGATCTGAGACTAAATACACATTGTAGTGCCATGAGACAAGTGTTTTCACTGTTGTCAGCTTTGTTAATAAGGCAATGAATTAGTGGATATGGAATGTTCATGTGCCATTTTTACAAACATGTAAAACATTACAAACATTTGCCTAAAGCATTGGGAAGAGGGGCAAGATTGACATCTGCTCTGGCATGCAATTTGTCTGTCAATGGAGCTGTGAAACCGGGCTTGCACAACTGCTGAAGGTTTGCTGTGAATTCTGTTTTATATAATTAGTCCAGTCCTAACGAGGTCCTGCTCTGGCAGAACATGCATTCCACCGATGTGCACTCTTTCAAAAAGCACCATAAAGTGCTTTGCAACAGCACAAGGCCCAGGTGTGCTGGCGGGAAGGCTGGGGCAGTCATTGGGAGACCTGTCGGAGCAGGTGAGTAAAGTCCGGTGCATGGGCAGGGGGTTGAAGGGGATGGCAATGGGAGTGGGGTGTGTGGATCAGGCCTGGGATGGGGTGGGATTGGCAGTACCGGTGTGTGCTGTATCCAAACCCTCTTCCCAGGCCAGTTCTGCCTGCATGGGTTAATGTAGACTTGTGCCAGTTATATCACTGATGCAGGTGCCTTCTGGGGCTTACCCTGGGGCAAGGGGACAAATGTCCCCTTACCCTGAGAAACCTCTGGCAACCAAACATCCCCTGTGGGGTGCCGCATAGCCGATGCCAGTGCCACAGCATCATCACTCAGGGATTTACATTGGATTGGGCTGTATGTTTATCATCACTTTTGCTTCAGTGGGACTTAGCTGCAACTGAAACTTAGCTGGCCTGTGTTCCACTGTAAAATCAGAACCAATATTACACTGTTAAATACCCATTCTGTATTTATGCAACACATTGCAATGGCAGATTGAATGGAGAAATTGTGCTTTCTGTACTTATGCTATTTCACTGTAGAGTCCTGTAATTCGTGTATATGTAATCTCTTCAGAATGTTTTCCACAGATCAACACAACATGGATTTGGATGTTAAATTCATTACTGGTGATGTAGCTATATCTGTAAGTGACTCTATGGCAGATCCTGTGTTAATTATTGTAATGTTATCCAAAATACCTGGGTTGCAGTGACTGCATAGGGAGCACAATATGTTATAGTTTCTGTGGACATTTTGTACCATAATCCTTGCTTTGGAAAGCTGCAAGATTTTGATTGTGGTGGTTATATTGACATTCCTAGAGGGGCAAAATGCTACCTTTTTCAGGCTTATGAACTCCCGTGTAAAGAGGCCCCTCCGCCTTTCCTTCAGAGTCAATCACTGCTGTGAAAGCGAAGTGGAGGCAAAGCCTCCACTTTACTTTCACAGCCATGTTTGGTTCTGAAGGTGAGGGAGAGGCGCCACATTACACTGACGTCCAGGAGCCTGAAAAACTTAACATAGCATTTTGCCCCCTCTAGGAATGCCAATGTACATTAACAGGAGTCCCCAAGGCCAGCCTGGCAATGAGACCAAATGAAGGGCCCGTTTCAAGCATTGAGTGATGGTAAGAGGTACCATCTGCCCGTTGGTCCCCTCTCAGTGGGAAGTACTCTTCCCACTGAGAGCAAGTGGGAATTGGATTGGGGTAACAGCAGCCACTCCTTCCTTCAGCACCTTAGAAGAAGGTCACTGTCTTCTTCTCATCCACCTGGCTGGTTGAGCAAGGAGAGGTAGAGTGTGGCTATCCAGAGCCTGCTCCCACCCCTTCCTGTTACCTTGAACTCCAGTGCCACATCCATCCTGCTTGAAATAAACAAGTTGAGTGAAGAATGTTAAGAGTGGTCCCAGCATGCTTCATTCATCCTGTTTATTTGAAACAGTGTAAATCACTATAAACAACAAGATGGAATCTCTCTCTCTCTCTCTCTCTCTCTCTCTCTCTCTCTCTCT